>OY757908.1:4669714-4894995 GCA_963585895.1 Sepioteuthis lessoniana
ACTTTTTGCTTAAATTACAGTAAAATATACTTTTTTAAATATGGGATGGTGGATCCCTTCTGTCTGTAGTTGAAATTCATTATGTACTAATAAAATTTTGCTCTTTTTTCCATTAAAAGAAATTGAAAATCAATTTAAAGTAAAAAGACAGTAACATCATAATTATCAGTATTAAAAGTAAAATATCATTACAAATTTGATGCATTTTTTTTATATTCTAAACAAAAATTTGAAAATTTACCAAACTAGGAATTAAATGAATTAAAAAATATTATTGAAATTTTAGAATATCTTTAAAAAGTTTTTTGAATAAAATTCATAGTTAGAAACATTAATAAACTGATTTATGTAAAAATATTACTAACCCATCTATGATAATATCATTTTCTATGATATTTAAATTCAAGTAGTTGATCCAAATTAATAACAAGACAGTTTTTGTGTAACTTTAGAATTCAAATATTATTTGCATGTTAGTTTCCTGCAAAAAATTATAAGACTTGAAGGCCAACTGTATTAAACAAAATCAATCTTTTTGTAGTTGAATTTTTCTGTTTCGTCTTCTTCTTCTAAAATGTCAGTCAAGAGTGAAACGAAATGCACACGGGGATCTGGCTAACTCTAAACCAAGACTGCTACACTCAGAAATGCACAGCTTTTATGCCGCCGGGGCCCATGCTTATGCAAATGAGTAAGGGCCTCGCTTTCGGTCCAGTTGTGCATGCGCATTGCCATTTCTGTGTCTGCCGCTGTGATGTTTACCTCGTCACGCATTCTCTACATCTTTTTTAAGTATAGAAAATCATATCAGCAAATAGTTTATTTTTAGTATTTAATTTTGAAACAGGAAAATCAGCTTGTTATGATTTTTGAATGTACAATTAAAACTCAATGAAATATCAATTATCAGTTCATTATTAAAATAGGTGAACTTCTTTTACTTGAAAGAGTGTTTTGAAAAGTATCTGCAGGAAGACATCTAGTGAAATTAAATGGAGAAATATCTTCTGACTAGATTGATGCTTGCAAATATATATAAGAGAAAAAAAAATGAAACTAAACAAGGAAGATTATCCAGATTTAGTTCTGTAATTGTCTTCCATAGAATGCAAATGTAGAACATTATGAATGATTAATTATATTTTTCTCGAAAGAAACAAGTTAAACTACCTTTTTTAATAAGTCATTTTTATAAGATTGGAATGTTTCAGTATTTTCTATTTTTAAAACATTTAAAACTATCAAGAGATTTTTATGAAAAATGTAACTGAATCTTTAAAAAAAAAAAAAAAAAATCAATATTTTTTTTCAGTCAAGTTTTAAAATAGAGAATTAAAAACTTTAAAGAAAAAAATGTGTTCATTTCTATTGTACAATCTGGAACAAATTTTATCAATCTCTTCTGAAAAATTTAAAGATTATTTTTATCTGACAATTATTTTTTGTTAGATATATAATTGTTTTTAATGAAATTTCTTAAAATTAAATAAAGGGAGTATTGGAAATTATTAACGGAGTCACCTTTTATCTACCCCATGATTGGCTGAAAAACAACCAATCACAGGCTGCTACCAGCACATCTGCCATGCCACCATACGTGTGCACATTCTTCAAACTAAAAGACCTCTTTTCCTTTTTGTCACTAACAATGTAACACAGAATCTTGACTGCTGACAAAGCAGGCTACTAGTTAGCAACAGCACATGGTGCACAACATACAAGGACAGTCATCCCATGAGACTCTACGCATATGGGGATCCAAAATTCTCCTTCAAGCCTTTGAATTTGTATAGACCAGCCATCAAAACTACATGAAACTGAAAGAACCGTTACCAAGGCAAATGCTATAGTTAAGTCTGCAGAAAACATCTTTTTGTTATCATTCTTTTTTTCTTCTTTATCTTTTTCACTAAATGTAAGCCCTTTTTTTTCAATCATATTGTTGCCTTGTTCTTTTTCTCTCATTACGTCTTGTGTTATATAGTAAGCCTTATTTTTCCTTACACTGCAGATATTGATTTTGTCCTATTCTTAACAGGTAAAATCCCAACAGGAGTGGCTAACTTAAAATTATATATATATATAAAGTAAAATTAATTCTTTAAGGAATATGTGGCAAAATTTTTCTTAGAAACTGATAATTTGGTTTTGGGTAAATTTTTCAATGTAAATTCTTACCAGTATAGTTTTACAAAATGTAAAACAACTTTTAAACACAAATATCTTCAGTTCTTCTCATTAAGTTTTAAAATAAATAAAAAATATAATTTTCAACAATTTTTTACTAAAATAAATGGCCAAGGATTACAATAAAATATAATAAAATAAACAATAAAATAAACATTTGAATAAATTGGATGTTTCTTTTTTAATATCTCATTTTTCTTAAAAGTGTGTGTGTGTGTGCTTTCTTTTAACTGGATAGTGAATAAATGACGTATAAAATTCCAATATAATTTTTAAAAGATTGTTTTTTGTTTTATTACCGCAAGAAATAAAGTGAATTTTCTTTATTTCATAAAAGATCAGTGAAATTATTGAATAACAAAACATTAAGTCTGAGGAATCGGAAAAGAAAAAAGTAATTTACTATTGATTGTAATTGCTTCTTTTAAAAGAATGTTTTTTTTAAAAAATCACAATTGATAAAAATACGTAGTCCGTATAAAGAAAATGACCAACGTACTCATTTATCTTTGTTTTTGCCTCACTTGCAGGACTGGTTCACGAACATATATATATATGGGAGATAGGTTTAAGAAAAACAGAGTCAATCAATAAAGAAAATCAGAAGAAATAATTTATTTATCTCTCTCTACCAAATCATTCTTTTCCTTCCTTTCCCAAAGCTGAATAACTTCGTTTATCGGGAGAGGAGAATAAAAACAAAAAGAGATCACTCGATCAGTACCACATGTTTTATAATCCCCTCCACCTACTCATAACTAATTTCTCTTCCACTTCACTTTTAACGCCCCATCATCTTAAGTTTCCTTTATGTCGGCCAAGGTAAGCAAATATTTTCACTGGCATAGTACAAAAATAAATATTAAGAAAGAATAAAATGAAAAGTTCCATATATTATATCGGAATTTTTAGAATAACTCTCTGAAAAACAAAACAAAACTGAAGTAATATTTGAAACAAATAATAGAGAGATGTAGTACTTACATTCAGAATCCAGGTAAAACTAAGTTTAACCAAACCTAATTAGATCTATATTTTCTTTTTTTCTTTTAATTCAATCCACACCAACCTAATTAATTCACAATTTAAAAAATTTTTTTTAATCACCACTTTCTGGTTGAGAGATAGGGGGTTGTCTTGTCTCTTGAAAAATCAATAAGGTCGCTTTTTAAGAGAGGACTTTTGAAAAAAATGAGCGTGTAAAATTTCTTATTACCAAAGACATTTTCCCCAGTGAGCTATTCCAAATAAGTAAAACTATTTCCACGCAGTAATTTTAGCAATATAATTAGGATTTTTGTTGCTTTTAGAGACACCTTAACGAAAGGCTCTCACAAAATGAAGACAGACAAACAAAAAGAGAGGGTTCAGTTTAGCATTAAAACTACATTCTAAATTGAACTGCCACTTACAAACCATGATGTACAAAAAGAGAATTTAAATTCTCGAAGAAATAAACGACATTTGTTTACAACACATCAAAAGAAAATACATTTTCCAACAAAAATATATGATGAAAATAAACCAAATGTTAAATCTTAATTGTTCTTTTTTCTTGAGAAAAATCTAATTTCTTCCAAGAAAGAAATTAATAGAAGGTGATACTTCTTTCTGTCTTCTTTTGTCTGATTTCTTTTTCTTGGGAGAAATGCAACATCAGAGAAAAAAGACAAACTAGGATGTTTGGAATAAACTAATGTCACCTGGCCGTAATTAAAATTAAAAATTGCTGTTTTTTTTTTGTTTTTTTATTTTACAGTCAATGCAAAATGTCTAATAAAGAGTGAAAATCAAGGGAGATAATACAAATTGTAAAGATAAACTTTTTTTACTCTTAAATAGAGGAATTATAGTATAAATAGATTTACTATGACCAAAAAATCTGGCAAGCACTGCGCACGACATACAAAACTACTGGACAGCTGTTTCGACCTGATTACGTATCATTAACAGTGTATACAATGATCTTCCCTACTGGAGATTGAACCAGCGACCATATAATACATTCTGTAAGAGTATGGATGTAATTACAAAACACATCAGGTTAATTTGCTGTGCATTAACCATGACTCGTTATTTTAGCGATGTGGACCTGTAGCTCAGTGGTAGAATTCCGGTTCTGTATTCTGTGGTTTGATCTTCAGTAAGGGAGATCATGGTATACATTGCTGATGAGACCCAATAAGGCCGAAATGGTTGTCCAGTGGTTCTGTATATCACGAGCAGTGCTTGCCAGATTTGCTGGTCATGGTAATTCAATTTATAAAAACTTTTTTATTATTATTCACTAAAATTAAGATGCATTTAAACTTTACATAAATATTTTTAAAATATTTTTTCTCTCATCAATACAAGAAATGGTATTTATGCAGGGGGTGTAATGGAAAGTAAGCTGAAGTAGCAAATATTCACAAGTGAGTTCAAGTATTATTGGATGCCTTATTCATACGGCCTTGAACCACATCTAAGCTAGAAAGCTGAGTAAATAACTACTTAAGTAAAATTTTTTGCTTAAAAAAGCCAAATTATAAGTTTGTTTACTTTTCCAGTCATCTGCGTAACATGAGCTAATGAGTAAAAATCATTATGTAATTAAATTTGAATATCCATGCTGTGCCCATTTCCTATATTATTTTTTGTCATTTATATTTTAGTATCAAATACTGTAAGATTGATTAATTTGGAGAAATATTAATTGTATGGACTTAGGGTATATGTGTCCAATGGGTTGGTAAAAATCTGGAATCATTCAGCTTTTTATAGGACTATTCAATTTTGTGTAAATGAATGAACATATACACTATACCTATACATATATTCAAGGACATAATTATAACCACATGCATATGTAAGACCATACATAAATATATACATCCACGGATGGAAGACTTTATAGCATTAAAGGATAACTTGAAATTGATCTGAGCTACATTTGATCAACTAGAATTGACATAAAAGAAAACTCTTATTTAACATAAAAGCAGAGATAACATGAAATTCAGCTCAGTTGGATTTGATCAACTAGAATTGACATTAAAGAAAACTCTTATTTAACATAAAAACAAAGCATAGATAACATGAAATTCAGCTCAGTTGGATTTGATCAACTAGAATTGACATTAAAGAAAACTCTTATTTAACATAAAAACAAAGCATAGATAACATGAAATTAAGCTCAGTTGGATTTGATCAACTAGAATTGACATTATAGAAAACTCTTATTTAACATAAAAACAAAGCATAGATAACATGAAATTCAGCTCAGTTGGATTTGATCAACTAGAATTGACATTAAAGAAAACTCTTATTTAACATAAAAGCAGCGCATAGATAACATGAAATTCAGCTCAGTTGGATTTGATCAACTAGAATTGACATTAAAGAAACTCTTACTAAACATAAAAACAAAGCATAGATAACATGAAATTCAGCTCAGTTGGATTTGATCAATTAGAATTGACATTAACGAAAACTCATATTTAGCATAAAAGCATAGATAACGTGAAATTCAGCTCAGTTGGATTTGATCAACTAGAATTGACATTAAAGAAAACTCTTACTAAACATAAAAACAAAGCATAGATAACATGAAATTCAGCTCAGTTGGATTTGATCAACTAGAATTGACATTAAAGAAAACTCTTATTTAACATAAAAGCAATGCATAGATAACATGAAATTCAGCTCAGTTGGATTTGATCAACTAGAATTGACATTAAAAAAAACTCTTACTAAACATAAAAACAAAGCATAGATAACATGAAATTCAGCTCAGTTGGATTTGATCAACTAGAATTGACATTAAAGAAAACTCTTATTTAACATAAAAGCAATGCATAGATAACATGAAATTCAGCTCAGTTGGATTTGATCAACTAGAATTGACATTAAAAAAAACCCTTACTAAACATAAAAACAAAGCATAGATAACATGAAATTCAGCTCAGTTGGATTTGATCAACTAGAATTGACATTAAAGAAAACTCTTATTTAACATAAAAGCATAGATAACATGAAATTCAGCTCAGTTGGATTTGATCAACTAGAATTGACATTAAAGAAAACTCTTATTTAACATAAAAGCATAGATAACATGAAATTCAGCTCAGTTTGATTTGATCAACTAGAATTGACATTAAAGAAAACTCTTATTAAACATAAAAGCATAGATATCTTGAAATTCAGCTCAGTTGGATTTGATCAACTAGAATTGACATTAAAGAAAACTCTTATTTAACATAAAAGCATATATAACATGAAATTCAGCTCAGTTTGATTTGATCAACTAGAATTGACATTAAAGAAAACTCTTATTAAACATAAAAGCAGAGATAACTTGAAATTCAGCTCATTGGATTTGATCAAATAGAATTGACATTAAAGAAAACTCTTATTTAACATAAAAGCAGAGATAACTTGAAATTCAGCTCAGTTGGATTTGATCAACTAGAATTGACATTAAAGAAAACTCTTATTTAAGATAAAAGCATAGATAACATGAAATTCAGCTCAGTTGGATTTGATTAACTAGAATTGACATTAAAGAAAACTCTTATTTAACATAAAAGCATAGATAACATGAAATTCAGCTCAGTTGGATTTGATTAACTAGAATTGACATTAAAGAAAACTCTTATTTAACATAAAAACAAAGCATAGATAACATGAAATTCAGCTCAGTTGGATTTGATCAACTAGAATTGACATTAAAGAAAACTCTTATTTAACATAAAAACAAAGCATAGATAACATGAAATTCAGCTCAGTTGGATTTGATCAACTAGAATTGACATTAAAGAAAACTCTTATTTAACATAAAAACAAAGCATAGATAACATGAAATTAAGCTCAGTTGGATTTGATCAACTAGAATTGACATTATAGAAAACTCTTATTTAACATAAAAACAAAGCATAGATAACATGAAATTCAGCTCAGTTGGATTTGATCAACTAGAATTGACATTAAAGAAAACTCTTATTTAACATAAAAGCAATGCATAGATAACATGAAATTCAGCTCAGTTGGATTTGATCAACTAGAATTGACATTAAAGAAAACTCTTATTTAACATAAAAGCAATGCATAGATAACATGAAATTCAGCTCAGTTGGATTTGATCAACTAGAATTGACATTAAAAAAAACTCTTATTTAACATAAAAGCATAGATAACATGAAATTCAGCTCAGTTGGATTTGATCAACTAGAATTGACATTAAAGAAAACTCTTATTTAACATAAAAGCATATATAACATGAAATTCAGCTCAGTTTGATTTGATCAACTAGAATTGACATTAAAGAAAACTCTTATTAAACATAAAAGCATAGATATCTTGAAATTCAGCTCAGTTGGATTTGATCAACTAGAATTGACATTAAAGAAAACTCTTATTTAACATAAAAGCATATATAACATGAAATTCAGCTCAGTTTGATTTGATCAACTAGAATTGACATTAAAGAAAACTCTTATTAAACATAAAAGCAGAGATAACTTGAAATTCAGCTCATTGGATTTGATCAAATAGAATTGACATTAAAGAAAACTCTTATTTAACATAAAAGCAGAGATAACTTGAAATTCAGCTCAGTTGGATTTGATCAACTAGAATTGACATTAAAGAAAACTCTTATTTAAGATAAAAGCATAGATAACATGAAATTCAGCTCAGTTGGATTTGATTAACTAGAATTGACATTAAAGAAAACTCTTATTTAACATAAAAGCATAGATAACATGAAATTCAGCTCAGTTGGATTTGATTAACTAGAATTGACATTAAAGAAAACTCTTATTTAACATAAAAACAAAGCATAGATAACATGAAATTCAGCTCAGTTGGATTTGATCAACTAGAATTGACATTAAAGAAAACTCTTATTTAACATAAAAACAAAGCATAGATAACATGAAATTAAGCTCAGTTGGATTTGATCAACTAGAATTGACATTATAGAAAACTCTTATTTAACATAAAAACAAAGCATAGATAACATGAAATTCAGCTCAGTTGGATTTGATCAACTAGAATTGACATTAAAGAAAACTCTTATTTAACATAAAAGCAATGCATAGATAACATGAAATTCAGCTCAGGTGGATTTGATCAACTAGAATTGACATAAAAAAAAACTCTTACTAAACATAAAAACAAAGCATAGATAACATGAAATTCAGCTCAGTTGGATTTGATCAACTAGAATTGACATTAAAGAAAACTCTTATTTAACATAAAAGCAGAGATAACATGAAATTCAGCTCAGTTGGATTTGATCAACTAGAATTGACATTAAAGAAAACTCTTATTTAACATAAAAACAAAGCATAGATAACATGAAATTCAGCTCAGTTGGATTTGATCAACTAGAATTGACATTAAAGAAAACTCTTATTTAACATAAAAACAAAGCATAGATAACATGAAATTAAGCTCAGTTGGATTTGATCAACTAGAATTGACATTATAGAAAACTCTTATTTAACATAAAAACAAAGCATAGATAACATGAAATTCAGCTCAGTTGGATTTGATCAACTAGAATTGACATTAAAGAAAACTCTTATTTAACATAAAAGCAATGCATAGATAACATGAAATTCAGCTCAGTTGGATTTGATCAACTAGAATTGACATTAAAGAAAACTCTTATTTAACATAAAAGCAATGCATAGATAACATGAAATTCAGCTCAGTTGGATTTGATCAACTAGAATTGACATTAAAAAAAACCCTTACTAAACATAAAAACAAAGCATAGATAACATGAAATTCAGCTCAGTTGGATTTGATCAACTAGAATTGACATTAAAGAAAACTCTTATTTAACATAAAAGCATAGATAACATGAAATTCAGCTCAGTTGGATTTGATCAACTAGAATTGACATTAAAGAAAACTCTTATTTAACATAAAAGCATATATAACATGAAATTCAGCTCAGTTTGATTTGATCAACTAGAATTGACATTAAAGAAAACTCTTATTAAACATAAAAGCAGAGATAACTTGAAATTCAGCTCATTGGATTTGATCAAATAGAATTGACATTAAAGAAAACTCTTATTTAACATAAAAGCAGAGATAACTTGAAATTCAGCTCAGTTGGATTTGATCAACTAGAATTGACATTAAAGAAAACTCTTATTTAAGATAAAAGCATAGATAACATGAAATTCAGCTCAGTTGGATTTGATCAACTAGAATTGACATTAAAGAAAACTCTTATTTAACATAAAAGCATAGATAACATGAAATTCAGCTCAGTTGGATTTGATCAACTAGAATTGACATTAAAGAAAACTCTTATTTAACATAAAAACAAAGCATAGATAACATGAAATTCAGCTCAGTTGGATTTGATCAACTAGAATTGACATTAAAGAAAACTCTTATTTAACATAAAAACAAAGCATAGATAACATGAAATTAAGCTCAGTTGGATTTGATCAACTAGAATTGACATTATAGAAAACTCTTATTTAACATAAAAACAAAGCATAGATAACATGAAATTACGCTCAGTTGGATTTGATCAACTAGAATTGACATTAAAGAAAACTCTTATTTAACATAAAAGCATAGATAACATGAAATTCAGCTCAGTTGGATTTGATCAACTAGAATTGACATTAAAGAAAACTCTTATTTAACATAAAAGCAATGCATAGATAACATGAAATTCAGCTCAGTTGGATTTGATCAACTAGAATTGACATTAAAGAAACTCTTACTAAACATAAAAACAAAGCATAGATAACATGAAATTCAGCTCAGTTGGATTTGATCAATTAGAATTGACATTAACGAAAACTCATATTTAGCATAAAAGCATAGATAACGTGAAATTCAGCTCAGTTGGATTTGATCAACTAGAATTGACATTAAAGAAAACTCTTATTTAACATAAAAGCAATGCATAGATAACATGAAATTCAGCTCAGTTGGATTTGATCAACTAGAATTGACATTAAAAAAAACTCTTACTAAACATAAAAACAAAGCATAGATAACATGAAATTCAGCTCAGTTGGATTTGATCAACTAGAATTGACATTAAAGAAAACTCTTATTTAACATAAAAGCAATGCATAGATAACATGAAATTCAGCTCAGGTGGATTTGATCAACTAGAATTGACATAAAAAAAAACTCTTACTAAACATAAAAACAAAGTATAGATAACATGAAATTCAGCTCAGTTGGATTTGATCAACTAGAATTGACATTAAAGAAAACTCTTATTTAACATAAAAGCATAGATAACATGAAATTCAGCTCATTGGATATGATCAAATAGAATTGACATTAAAGAAAACTCTTATTTAACATAAAAGCAGAGATAACTTGAAATTCAGCTCAGTTGGATTTGATCAACTAGAATTGACATTAAAGAAAACTCTTATTTAAGATAAAAGCATAGATAACATGAAATTCAGCTCAGTTGGATTTGATCAACTAGAATTGACATTAAAGAAAACTCTTATTTAACATAAAAGCAGAGATAACTTTAAATTCAGCTCAGTTGGATTTGATCAACTGGAATTGAAATTAAAGAAAACTCTTATTTAACATAAAAGAAAAGCATAGATAACATGAAATTCAGCTCAGTTGGATTTGATCAACTAGAATTGACATTAAAGAAAACTCTTATGTAACATAAAAGCAAAGCATAGATAACATGAAATTCAGCTCAGTTGGATTTGATCAACTAGAATTGACATTAAAGAAAACTCATATTTAAAATAAAACATAGATAACTTGAAATTCAGCTCAGTTGGATTTGATCAACTAGAATTGACATTAAAGAAAACTCTTATTAAACATAAAAGCAGAGATAACTTGAAATTCATATCATTGGATTTGATCAACTAGAATTGACATTAAAGAAAACTCTTATTTAACATAAAAGCAGAGATAACTTGAAATTCAGCTCAGTTGGATTTGATCAACTAGAATTGACATTAAAGAAAACTCTTTTTTAACATAAAAGCATAGATAACATGAAAATCAGCTCTGGTGGATTTGATCAACTAGAATTGACATTAAAGAAAACTCTTATTTAACATAAAAGCAAAGCATAGATAACATGAAATTCAGCTCAGTTGGATTTGATCAACTAGAATTGACATTAAAGAAAACTCTTATTTAACATAAAAGCAAAGCATAGATAACATGAAATTCAGCTCAGTTGGATTTGATCAACTAGAATTGACATTAAAGAAAACTCTTATTTAACATAAAAGCAAAGCATAGATAACATCAAATTCAGCTCAGTTGGATTTGATCAACTAGAATTGACATTAAAGAAAACTCTTATTTAACATAAAAGCATAGATAACATGAAATTCAGCTCAGTTGGATTTGATCAACTAGAATTGACATTAAAGAAAACTCATATTTAAAATAAAACATAGATAACTTGAAATTCAGCTCAGTTGGATTTGATCAACTAGAATTGACATTAAAGAAAACTCTTATTAAACATAAAAGCAGAGATAACTTGAAATTCATATCATTGGATTTGATCAACTAGAATTGACATTAAAGAAAACTCTTATTTAACATAAAAGCAGAGATAACTTGAAATTCAGCTCAGTTGGATTTGATCAACTAGAATTGACATTAAAGAAAACTCTTTTTTAACATAAAAGCATAGATAACATGAAAATCAGCTCTGGTGGATTTGATCAACTAGAATTGACATTAAAGAAAACTCTTATTTAACATAAAAGCAAAGCATAGATAACATGAAATTCAGCTCAGTTGGATTTGATCAACTAGAATTGACATTAAAGAAAACTCTTATTTAACATAAAAGCAAAGCATAGATAACATGAAATTCAGCTCAGTTGGATTTGATCAACTAGAATTGACATTAAAGAAAACTCTTATTTAACATAAAAGCAAAGCATAGATAACATCAAATTCAGCTCAGTTGGATTTGATCAACTAGAATTGACATTAAAGAAAACTCTTTTTTAACATAAAAGCAAAACATTGATAACATGAAATTCAGCTCAGTTGGATTTGATCAACTAGAATTGACATTAAAGAAAACTCATATTTAACATAAAAGCAGAGATAACTTTAAATTCAGCTCAGTTGGATTTGATCAACTAGAATTGACATTAAAGAAAACTCTTATTTAACATAAAAGCAAAGCATAGATAACATGAAATTCAGCTCAATTGGATTTGATCAACTAGAATTGACATTAAAGAAAACTCTTATTTAATATAAAAGCATAGATAACATGAAATTCAGCTCAGTTGGATTTGATCAACTAGAATTGACATTAAAGAAATCTCTTATTTAAAATAAAAGCATAGATAACTTGAAATTCAGCTCAGTTGGATTTGATCATCTAGAGTTGACATAAAAGAAAACTCTTATTTAACATAAAAGCATAGATAACATGAAATTCAGCTCAGTTGGATTTGATCAACTAGAATTGACATTAAAGAAAACTCTTATTTAACATAAAAGCATAGATAACATGAAATTCAGCTCAATTGGATTTGATCAACTAGAATTGACATTAAAGAAAACTCTTATTTAACATAAAAGCAGAGATAACTTTAAATTCAGCTCAGTTGTATTTGATCAACTAGAATTGACATTAAAGAAAACTCTTATTTAACATAAAAGCAAAGCATAGATAACATGAAATTCAGCTCAGTTGGATTTGATCAACTAGAATTGACATTAAAGAAAACTCTTATTTAAAATAAAACATAGGTAACTTGAAATTCAGCTCAGTTGGATTTGATCAACTAGAATTGACATTAAAGAAAACTCTTATTTAACATAAAAGCATAGATAACATGAAATTCAGCTCAGTTGGATTTGATCAACTAGAATTGACATTAAAGAAAACTCTTATTTAACATAAAACCATAGATAACATGAAATTCAGCTCAGGTGGATTTGATCAACTAGAATTGACATTAAAGAAAACTCTTATTTAATATAAAAGCATAGATAACATGAAATTCAGCTCAGTTGGATTTGATCAACTAGAATTGACATTAAAGAAATCTCTTATTTAAAATAAAAGCATAGATAACTTGAAATTCAGCTCAGTTGGATTTGATCAACTAGAATTGACATTAAAGAAAACTCTTTTTTAACATAAAAGCAAAGCATAGATAACATGAAATTCACCTCAGTTGGATTTGATCAACTAGAATTGACATTAAAGAAAACACTTATTTAAGATAAAAGCATAGATAACATGAAATTCAGCTCAGTTGGATTTGATCAACTAGAATTGACATTAAAGAAAACTCTTATTTAACATAAAAGCATAGATAACATGAAATTCAGCTCAGTTGGATTTGATCAACTAGAATTGACATTAAAGAAAACTCTTATTTAACATAAAAGCAAAGTATAGATAACATGAAATTCAGCTCAGTTGGATTTGATCAACTAGAATTGACATTAAAAAAAACTCTTACTAAACATAAAAGCAAAGCATAGATAACATGAAATTCAGCTCAGTTGGATTTGATCAACTAGAATTGACATTAAAGAAAACTCTTATTTAACATAAAAGCAAAGCATAGATAACATGAAATTCAGCTCAGTTGGATTTGATCAACTAGAATTGACATTATAGAAAACTCTTATTTAACATAAAAACAAAGCATAGATAACATGAAATTCAGCTCAGTTGGATTTGATCAACTAGAATTGACATTAAAGAAAACTCTTATTTAACATAAAAGCATAGATAACATGAAATTCAGCTCAGTTGGATTTGATCAACTAGAATTGACATTAAAGAAAACTCTTATTTAACATAAAAGCAATGCATAGATAACATGAAATTCAGCTCAGTTGGATTTGATCAACTAGAATTGACATTAAAGAAACTCTTACTAAACATAAAAACAAAGCATAGATAACATGAAATTCAGCTCAGTTGGATTTGATCAATTAGAATTGACATTAACGAAAACTCATATTTAGCATAAAAGCATAGATAACGTGAAATTGTGCTCAGTTGGATTTGATCAACTAGAATTGACATTAAAGAAAACTCTTATTTAACATAAAAGCAATGCATAGATAACATGAAATTCAGCTCAGTTGGATTTGATCAACTAGAATTGACAGTAAAAAAAACTCTTACTAAACATAAAAACAAAGCATAGATAACATGAAATTCAGCTCAGTTGGATTTGATCAACTAGAATTGACATTAAAGAAAACTCTTATTTAACATAAAAGCAATGCATAGATAACATGAAATTCAGCTCAGGTGGATTTGATCAACTAGAATTGACATAAAAAAAAACTATTACTAAACATAAAAACAAAGCATAGATAACATGAAATTCAGCTCAGTTGGATTTGATCAACTAGAATTGACATTAAAGAAAACTCTTATTTAACATAAAAGCAGAGATAACATGAAATTCAGCTCAGTTGGATTTGATCAACTAGAATTGACATTAAAGAAAACTCTTATTTAACATAAAAACAAAGCATAGATAACATGAAATTCAGCTCAGTTGGATTTGATCAACTAGAATTGACATTAAAGAAAACTCTTATTTAACATAAAAACAAAGCATAGATAACATGAAATTAAGCTCAGTTGGATTTGATCAACTAGAATTGACATTAAAGAAAACTCTTATTTAACATAAAAGCAGAGATAACTTTAAATTCAGCTCAGTTGGATTTGATCAACTGGAATTGACATTAAAGAAAACTCTTATTTAACATAAAAGAAAAGCATAGATAAAATGAAATTCAGCTCAGTTGGATTTGATCAACTAGAATTGACATTAAAGAAAACTCTTATTTAACATAAAAGCATAGATAACATGAAATTCAGCTCAGTTGGATTTGATCAACTAGAATTGACATTATAGAAAACTCTTATTTAACATAAAAACAAAGCATAGATAACATGAAATTCAGCTCAGTTGTATTTGATCAACTAGAATTGACATTAAAGAAAACTCTTATTTAACATAAAAACAAAGCATAGATAACATGAAATTAAGCTCAGTTGGATTTGATCAACTAGAATTGACATTATAGAAAACTCTTATTTAACATAAAAACAAAGCGTAGATAACATGAAATTCAGCTCAGTTGGATTTGATCAACTAGAATTGACATTAAAGAAAACTCTTATTTAACATAAAAGCAATGCATAGATAACATGAAATTCAGCTCAGTTGGATTTGATCAACTAGAATTGAGATTAAAAAAAACTCTTACTAAACATAAAAACAAAGCATAGATAACATGAAATTCAGCTCAGTTGGATTTGATCAACTAGAATTGACATTAAAGAAAACTCTTATTTAACATAAAAGCAATGCATAGATAACATGAAATTCAGCTCAGGTGGATTTGATCAACTAGAATTGACATTAAAAAAAACTCTTACTAAACATAAAAACAAAGCATAGATAACATGAAATTCAGCTCAGTTGGATTTGATCAACTAGAATTGACATTAAAGAAAACTCTTATTTAACATAAAAGCATAGATAACATGAAATTCAGCTCAGTTGGATTTGATCAACTAGAATTGACATTAAAGAAAACTCTTATTTAACATAAAAGCATAGATAACATGAAATTCAGCTCAGTTGGATTTGATCAACTAGAATTGACATTAAAGAAAACTCTTATTTAACATAAAAACAAAGCATAGATAACATGAAATTCAGCTCAGTTGGATTTGATCAACTAGAATTGACATTAAAGAAAACTCTTATTTAACATAAAAACAAAGCATAGATAACATGAAATTAAGCTCAGTTGGATTTGATCAACTAGAATTGACATTATAGAAAACTCTTATTTAACATAAAAACAAAGCATAGATAACATGAAATTAAGCTCAGTTGGATTTGATCAACTAGAATTGACATTATAGAAAACTCTTATTTAACATAAAAACAAAGCATAGATAACATGAAATTAAGCTCAGTTGGATTTGATCAACTAGAATTGACATTAAAGAAACTCTTACTAAACATAAAAACAAGGCATAGATAACATGAAATTCAGCTCAGTTGGATTTGATCAATTAGAATTGACATTACTGAAAACTCATATTTAGCATAAAAGCATAGATAACGTGAAATTCAGCTCAGTTGGATTTGATCAACTAGAATTGACATTAAAAAAAACTCTTATTTAACATAAAAGCAATGCATAGATAACATGAAATTCAGCTCAGTTGGATTTGATCAACTAGAATTGACATTAAAAAAAACTCTTACTAAACATAAAAACAAAGCATAGATAACATGAAATTCAGCTCAGTTGGATTTGATCAACTAGAATTGACATTAAAGAAAACTCTTATTTAACATAAAAGCAATGCATAGATAACATGAAATTCAGCTCAGGTGGATTTGATCAACTAGAATTGACATAAAAAAAAACTCTTACTAAACATAAAAACAAAGCATAGATAACATGAAATTCAGCTCAGTTGGATTTGATCAACTAGATTTGACATTAAAGAAAACTCTTATTTAACATAAAAGCATAGATAACATGAAATTCAGCTCATTGGATTTAATCAAATAGAATTGACATTAAAGAAAACTCTTATTTAACATAAAAGCAGAGATAACTTGAAATTCAGCTCAGTTGGATTTGATCAACTAGAATTGACATTAAAGAAAACTCTTATTTAAGATAAAAGCATAGATAACATGAAATTCAGCTCAGTTGGATTTGATCAACTAGAATTGACATTAAAGAAAGCTCTTATTTAACATAAAAGCAGAGATAACTTTAAATTCAGCTCAGTTGGATTTGATCAACTGGAATTGACATTAAAGAAAACTCTTATTTAACATAAAAGAAAAGCATAGATAACATGAAATTCAGCTCAGTTGGATTTGATCAACTAGAATTGACATTAAAGAAAACTCTTATTTAACATAAAAGCATAGATAACATGAAATTCAGCTCAGTTGGATTTGATCAACTAGAATTGACATTAAAGAAAACTCTTATGTAACATAAAAGCAAAGCATAGATAACATGAAATTCAGCTCAGTTGGATTTGATCAACTAGAATTGACATTAAAGAAAACTCATATTTAAAATAAAACATAGATAACTTGAAATTCAGCTCAGTTGGATTTGATCAACTAGAATTGACATTAAAGAAAACTCTTATTAAACATAAAAGCAGAGATAACTTGAAATTCATATCATTGGATTTGATCAACTAGAATTGACATTAAAGAAAACTCTTATTTAACATAAAAGCAAAGCATAGATAACATGAAATTCAGCTCAGTTGGATTTGATCAACTAGAATTGACATTAAAGAAAACTCTTATTTAACATAAAAGCAAAGCATAGATAACATTAAATTCAGCTCAGTTGGATTTGATCAACTAGAATTGACATTAAAGAAAACTCTCATTTAACATAAAAGCAGAGATAACTTGAAATTCAGCTCAGTTGGATTTGATCAACTAGAATTGACATTAAAGAAAACTCTTATTTAACATAAAAGCATATATAACATGAAATTCAGCTCAGTTGGATTTGATCAACTAGAATTGACATTAAAGAAAACTCTTATTTAACATAAAAGCAGAGATAACTTGAAATTCAGCTCAGGTGGATTTGATTAACTAGAATTGACATTAAAGAAAACTCTAATTTAACATAAAATCAGAGATAACTTGAATTTCAGCTCAGTTGGATTTGATCAACTAGAATTGACATTAAAGAAAACTCTTATTTAACATAAAAGCATAGATAACATGAAATTCAGCTCAGTTGGATTTGATCAACTAGAATTGACATTAAAGAAAACTCTTATTTAAAATAAAAACAAAGCATAGATAACATGAAATTCAGCTCAGTTGGATTTGATCAACTAGAATTGACATTAAAGAAAACTCTTATTTAACATAAAAACAAAGCATAGATAACATGAAATTAAGCTCAGTTGGATTTGATCAACTAGAATTGACATTATAGAAAACTCTTATTTAACATAAAAACAAAGCATAGATAACATGAAATTAAGCTCAGTTGGATTTGATCAACTAGAATTGACATTATAGAAAACTCTTATTTAACATAAAAACAAAGCATAGATAACATGAAATTAAGCTCAGTTGGATTTGATCAACTAGAATTGACATTAAAGAAACTCTTACTAAACATAAAAACAAGGCATAGATAACATGAAATTCAGCTCAGTTGGATTTGATCAATTAGAATTGACATTACTGAAAACTCATATTTAGCATAAAAGCATAGATAACGTGAAATTCAGCTCAGTTGGATTTGATCAACTAGAATTGACATTAAAAAAAACTCTTATTTAACATAAAAGCAATGCATAGATAACATGAAATTCAGCTCAGTTGGATTTGATCAACTAGAATTGACATTAAAAAAAACTCTTACTAAACATAAAAACAAAGCATAGATAACATGAAATTCAGCTCAGTTGGATTTGATCAACTAGAATTGACATTAAAGAAAACTCTTATTTAACATAAAAGCAATGCATAGATAACATGAAATTCAGCTCAGGTGGATTTGATCAACTAGAATTGACATAAAAAAAAACTCTTACTAAACATAAAAACAAAGCATAGATAACATGAAATTCAGCTCAGTTGGATTTGATCAACTAGATTTGACATTAAAGAAAACTCTTATTTAACATAAAAGCATAGATAACATGAAATTCAGCTCATTGGATTTAATCAAATAGAATTGACATTAAAGAAAACTCTTATTTAACATAAAAGCAGAGATAACTTGAAATTCAGCTCAGTTGGATTTGATCAACTAGAATTGACATTAAAGAAAACTCTTATTTAAGATAAAAGCATAGATAACATGAAATTCAGCTCAGTTGGATTTGATCAACTAGAATTGACATTAAAGAAAGCTCTTATTTAACATAAAAGCAGAGATAACTTTAAATTCAGCTCAGTTGGATTTGATCAACTGGAATTGACATTAAAGAAAACTCTTATTTAACATAAAAGAAAAGCATAGATAACATGAAATTCAGCTCAGTTGGATTTGATCAACTAGAATTGACATTAAAGAAAACTCTTATTTAACATAAAAGCATAGATAACATGAAATTCAGCTCAGTTGGATTTGATCAACTAGAATTGACATTAAAGAAAACTCTTATGTAACATAAAAGCAAAGCATAGATAACATGAAATTCAGCTCAGTTGGATTTGATCAACTAGAATTGACATTAAAGAAAACTCATATTTAAAATAAAACATAGATAACTTGAAATTCAGCTCAGTTGGATTTGATCAACTAGAATTGACATTAAAGAAAACTCTTATTAAACATAAAAGCAGAGATAACTTGAAATTCATATCATTGGATTTGATCAACTAGAATTGACATTAAAGAAAACTCTTATTTAACATAAAAGCAAAGCATAGATAACATGAAATTCAGCTCAGTTGGATTTGATCAACTAGAATTGACATTAAAGAAAACTCTTATTTAACATAAAAGCAAAGCATAGATAACATTAAATTCAGCTCAGTTGGATTTGATCAACTAGAATTGACATTAAAGAAAACTCTCATTTAACATAAAAGCAGAGATAACTTGAAATTCAGCTCAGTTGGATTTGATCAACTAGAATTGACATTAAAGAAAACTCTTATTTAACATAAAAGCATATATAACATGAAATTCAGCTCAGTTGGATTTGATCAACTAGAATTGACATTAAAGAAAACTCTTATTTAACATAAAAGCAGAGATAACTTGAAATTCAGCTCAGGTGGATTTGATTAACTAGAATTGACATTAAAGAAAACTCTAATTTAACATAAAATCAGAGATAACTTGAATTTCAGCTCAGTTGGATTTGATCAACTAGAATTGACATTAAAGAAAACTCTTATTTAACATAAAAGCAAAGCAGAGATAACATGAAATTCACCTCAGTTGGATTTGATCAACTAGAATTGACATTAAAGAAAACTCTTATTTAACATAAAAGCAAAGCATAGATAACATGAAATTCAGCTCAGTTGGATTTGATCAACTAGAATTGACATTAAAGAAATCTCTTATTTAAAATAAAAGCAAAGATAACTTGAAATTCAGCTCAGTTGGATATGATCAACTAGAATTGACATAAAAGAAAACTCTTATTTAACATAAAAGCATAGATAACATGAAATTCAGCTCAGTTGGATTTGATCAACTAGAATTGACATTAAAAAAAACTCTTACTAAACATAAAAGCAAAGCATAGATAACATGAAATTCAGCTCAGTTGGATTTGATCAACTAGAATTGACATTAAAGAAAACTCTTATTTAACATAAAAAAAAAGCATAGATAACATGAAATTCACCTCAGTTGGATTTGATCAACTAGAATTGACATTAAAGAAAACTCTTATTTAACATAAAAGCAGAGATAACTTGAAATTCAGCTCAGTTGGATTTGATCAAATAGAATTGACATTAAAGAAAACTCTTATTTAACATAAAAGCAAAGTATAGATAACATGAAATTCAGCTCAGTTGGATTTGATCAACTAGAATTGACATTAAAGAAAACTCTTATTTAACATAAAAGCAAAGCATAGATAACATGAAATTCAGCTCAGTTGGATTTGATCAACTAGAATTGACATTAAAGAAAACTCTTATTTAACATAAAAGCAAAGCATAGATAACATGAAATTCAGCTCAGTTGGATTTGATCAACTAGAATTGACATTAAAGAAACTCTTATTTAACATAAAAGCATATATAACATGAAATTCAGCTCAGTTGGATTTGATCAACTAGAATTGACATTAAAGAAAACTCTTATTTAACATAAAAGCAGAGATAACTTGAAATACAGCTCAGTTGGATTTGATCAACTAGAATTGACATTAAAGAAAACTCTTATTAAACATAAAAGCAGAGATAACTTGAAATTCAGCTCATTGGATTTGATCAACTAGAATTGACATTAAAGAAAACTCTTATTTAACATAAAAGCAGAGATAACTTGAAATTCAGCTCAGTTGGATTTGATTAACTAGAATTGACATTAAAGAAAACTCTTATTTAACATAAAATCAGAGATAACTTGAAATTCAGCTCAGTTGGATTTGATCAACTAGAATTGACATTAAAGAAAACTCTTATTTAACATAAAAGCATAGATAACATGAAATTCAGCTCAGTTGGATTTGATCAACTGGAATTGACATTAAAGAAAACTCTTTTTTAACATAAAAGCAAAGCATAGATAACATGAAATTCACCTCGGTTGGATTTGATCAACTAGAATTGACATTAAAGAAAACTCTTATTTAACATAAAAGCAAAGCATAGATAACATGAAATTCAGCTCAGTTGGATTTGATCAACTAGAATTGACATTAAAGAAAACTCTTATTTAAAATAAAACATAGGTAACTTGAAATTCAGCTCAGTTGGATTTGATCAACTAGAATTGACATTAAAGAAAACTCTTATTTAACATAAAACCATAGATAACATGAAATTCAGCTCAGGTGGATTTGATCAACTAGAATTGACATTAAAGAAAACTCTTTTTTAACATAAAAGCAAAGCATAGATAACATGAAATTCAGCTCAGTTGGATTTGATCAACTAGAATTGACATTAAAGAAAACTCTTTTTTAACATAAAAGCAAAGCATAGATAACATGAAATTCAGCTCAGTTGGATTTGATCAACTAGAATTGACATTAAAGAAAACTTTTATTGAACATAAAAGCAGAGATAACTTGAAATTCAGCTCAGTTGGATTTGATCATCTAGAATTGACATTAAAGAAAACTCTTTTTTAACATAAAAGCAAAGCATAGATAACATGAAATTCAGCTCTGTTGGATTTGATCAACTAGAATTGACATTAAAGAAATCTCTTATTTAAAATAAAAGCATAGATAACTTGAAATTCAGCTCAGTTGGATTTGATCAACTAGAATTGACATAAAAGAAAACTCTTATTTAACATAAAAGCATAGATAACATGAAATTCAGCTCAGTTGGATTTGATCAACTAGAATTGACATTAAAAAAAACTCTTACTAAACATAAAAACAAAGCATAGATAACATGAAATTCAGCTCAGTTGGATTTGATAAACTAGAATTGACATTAAAGAAAACTCTTATTTAACATAAAAGCAGAGATAACTTGAAATTCATTTCAGTTGTATTTGATCAACTAGAATTGACATTAAAGAAAACCCTTATTTAACATAAAAGCAAAGCATAGATAACATGAAATTCAGCTCAGTTGGATTTGATCAACTAGAATTGACATTAAAGAAAACTCTTATTTAACATAAAAGCAATGCATAGATAACATGAAATTCAGCTCAGTTGGATTTGATCAACTAGAATTGACATTAAAGAAAACTCTTATTTAACATAAAAGCAGAGATAACATGAAATTCAGCTCAGTTGGATTTGATCAACTAGAATTGACATTAAAGAAAACTCTTATTTAACATAAAAGCATAGATAACATGAAATTCAGCTCAGTTGGATTTGATCAACTAGAATTGACATTAAAGAAAACTCTTATTTAACATAAAAGCAATGCATAGATAACATGAAATTCAGCTCAGTTGGATTTGATCAACTAGAATTGACATTAAAGAAAACTCTTATTTAACATAAAAGCAAAGCATAGATAACATGAAATTCAGCTCAGTTGGATTTGATCAACTAGAATTGACATTAAAGAAAACTCTTTTTTAAAATAAAACATAGGTAACTTGAAATTCAGCTCAGTTGGATTTGATCAACTAGAATTGACATTAAAGAAAACTCTTATTTAACATAAAAGCAGAGATAACATGAAATTCAGCTCAGTTGGATTTGATCAACTAGAATTGACATTAAAGAAAACTCTTATTTAACATAAAAGCATAGATAACATGAAATTCAGCTCAGTTGGATTTGATCAACTAGAATTGACATTAAAGAAAACTCTTATTTAACATAAAACCATAGATAACATGAAATTCAGCTCAGGTGGATTTGATCAACTAGAATTGACATTAAAGAAAACTCTTTTTTAACATAAAAGCAAAGCATAGATAACATGAAATTCAGCTCAGTTGGATTTGATCAAATAGAATTGACATTAAAGAAAACTTTTATTGAACATAAAAGCAGAGATAACTTGAAATTCAGCTCAGTTGGATTTGATCAACTAGAATTGACATTAAAGAAAACTCTTATTTAACATAAAAGCAAAGCATAGATAACAGGAAATTCAGCTCAGTTGGATTTGATCAACTAGAATTGACATTAAAGAAAACTCATTTTTAACATAAAAGCAGAGATAACTTTAAATTCAGCTCAGTTGGATTTGATCAACTAGAATTGACATTAAAGAAAACTCTCATTTAACATAAAAGCAGAGAAAACTTGAAATTCAGCTCAGTTGGATTTGATCAACTAGAATTGATATTAAAGAAAACTCTTATTTAACATAAAAGCATATATAACATGAAATTCAGCTCAGTTGGATTTGATCAACTAGAATTGACATTAAAGAAAACTGTTATTAAACATAAAAGCAGAGATAACTTGAAATTCAGCTCATTGGATTTGATCAACTAGAATTGACATTAAAGAAAACTCTTATTTAACATAAAAGCAGAGATAACTTGAAATTCAGCTCAGTTGGATTTGATCAACTAGAATTGACATTAAAGAAAACTCTTATTTAACATAAAAGCAGAGATAACTTGAAATTCAGCTCAGTTGGATTTGATCAACTAGAATTGACATTAAAGAAAACTCTTTTTTAACATCAAAGCAAAGCATAGATAACATGAAATTCACCTCAGTTGGATTTGATCAACTAGAATTGACATTAAAGAAAACTCTTATTTAACATAAAAGCAAAGCATAGATAACATGAAATTAACCTCAGTTGGATTTGATCAACTAGAATTGACATTAAAGAAAACTCTTATTAAACATAAAAGCAGAGATAACTTGAAATTCATATCATTGGATTTGATCAACTAGAATTGACATTAAAGAAAACTCTCATTTAACATAAAAGCAGAGAAAACTTGAAATTCAGCTCAGTTGGATTTGATCAACTAGAATTGATATTAAAGAAAACTCTTATTTAACATAAAAGCATATATAACATGAAATTCAGCTCAGTTGGATTTGATCAACTAGAATTGACATTAAAGAAAACTGTTATTAAACATAAAAGCAGAGATAACTTGAAATTCAGCTCATTGGATTTGATTAACTAGAATTGACATTAAAGAAAACTCTTATTTAAAATAAAACATAGGTAACTTGAAATTCAGCTCAGTTGGATTTGATCAACTAGAATTGACATTAAAGAAAACTCTTATTTAACATAAAAGCATAGATAACATGAAATTCAGCTCAGTTGGATTTGATCAACTAGAATTGACATTAAAGAAAACTCTTATTTAACATAAAACCATAGATAACATGAAATTCAGCTCAGGTGGATTTGATCAACTAGAATTGACATTAAAGAAAACTCTTTTTTAACATAAAAGCAAAGCATAGATAACATGAAATTCAGCTCAGTTGGATTTGATCAAATAGAATTGACATTAAAGAAAACTTTTATTGAACATAAAAGCAGAGATAACTTGAAATTCAGCTCAGTTGGATTTGATCATCTAGAATTGACATTAAAGAAAACTCTTTTTTAACATAAAAGCAAAGCATAGATAACATGAAATTCAGCTCAGTTGGATTTGATCAACTAGAATTGACATTAAAGAAAACTCTTATTTAAAATAAAACATAGGTAACTTGAAATTCAGCTTAGTTGGATTTGATCAACTAGAATTGACATTAAAGAAAACTCTTATTTAACATAAAAGCATAGATAACATGAAATTCAGCTCAGTTGGATTTGATCAACTAGAATTGACATTAAAGAAAACTCTTATTTAACATAAAAGCATAGATAACATGAAATTCAGCTCAGGTGGATTTGATCAACTAGAATTGACATTAAAGAAAACTCTTATTTAACATAAAAGCATAGATAACATGAAATTCAGCTCAGTTGGATTTGATCAACTAGAATTGACATTAAAGAAAACTCTTATTTAACATAAAAGCAGAGATAACTTTAAATTCAGCTCAGTTGTATTTGATCAACTAGAATTGACATTAAAGAAAACTCTTATTTAACATAAAAGCAAAGCATAGATAACATGAAATTCAGCTCAGTTGGATTTGATCAACTTGAATTGACCTTAAAGAAAACTCTTATTTAAAATAAAACATAGGTAACTTGAAATTCAGCTCAGTTGGATTTGATCAACTAGAATTGACATTAAAGAAAACTCTTATTTAACATAAAAGCATAGATAACATGAAATTCAGCTCAGTTGGATTTGATCAACTAGAATTGACATTAAAGAAAACTCTTATTTAACATAAAACCATAGATAACATGAAATTCAGCTCAGGTGGATTTGATCAACTAGAATTGACATTAAAGAAAACTCTTATTTAACATAAAAGCAAAGCATAGATACCATGAAATTCAGCTCAGTTGGATTTGATCAACTAGAATTGACATTAAAGAAAACTCATTTTTAACATAAAAGCAGAGATAACTTTAAATTCAGCTCAGTTGGATTTGATCAACTAGAATTGACATTAAAGAAAACTCTTTTTTAACATAAAAGCAAAGCATAGATAACATGAAATTCACCTCAGTTGGATTTGATCAACTAGATTTGACATTAAAGAAAACTCTTATTTAACATAAAAGCATAGATAATATGAAATTCAGCTCAGTTGGATTTGATCAACTAGAATTGACATTAAAGAAAACTCTTATTTAACATAAAAGCATAGATAACATGAAATTCAGCTCAGTTGGATTTGATCAACTAGAATTGACATTAAAGAAAACTCTTATTTAACATAAAAGCATAGATAACTTGAAATTCAGCTCAGTTGGATTTGATCAACTAGAATTGACATAAAAGAAAACACTTATTTAACATAAAAGCAAAGCATAGATAACATGAAATTCAGCTCAGTTGGATTTGATCAACTAGAATTGACATTAAAGAAAACTCTTATTTAACATAAAAGCGTAGATAACATGAAATTCAGCTCAGTTGGATTTGATCAACTGGAATTGACATTAAAGAAAACTCATATTTAACATAAAAGCATAGATAACATGAAATTCAGCTCAGTTGGATTTGATCAACTAGAATTGACATTAAAGAAAACTCTTATTTAACATGAAATTCACCTCAGTTGGATTTGATCAACTAGAATTAGCCTTATAGAACATTTATCTAAATGAATGAATGTGAATTTCCATACGTGTTTTTACATCCATGCTATCATCAAAATGGCCTACATCTTCTTTAATTTTTAATATATATGATGAACATGCAATGTGTATTATACATACAAACAAATGGTATTCATTACAGTTGTGGAATATCTAATTTGCATAATGATTTTAAAAAGCAGGCTTAAATAACTTACTGTCCTGTGTTATTCATTTGTAATTTTATTCTATTATTTTTATTGATACAAGAGTTGTTCAAAAATTTCTAAGTCTTACCCTGAAAGAAGAGCAGAGCTGAAAATTTGCCACAAATATATAATTATGCCTTTTTTTTTTTAGGTGTGGATTAGAACTTTTTCAACAACCCTCACATAAGCAATAGTTTTGTGTAGACTTTTATCAAAAAGTCAAAAATTATTTCCATTTTAATTGGCCTCGTGGGTAGAGCATTTGCTAATGGTCCGGGAGACCTGGATTCACTACCAGGTCGTGTCATACCAAAGACTTTAAAAATGGTACTTGATACCTCCTTGCTTAACACTCAGCAATATAAGGTACGTATCAAGGGTAAATTGGAACAATTCAGGGAAAGAAGTAGTGCCCTTCCCAACACCTCGTAGTAGCTATTGAATAGGGAGCCTTCTGGTAGCCCTCGACTAAAGGGAGACAACTTACTGATAAAGTTTTAATGAAGAGGTGTAATTCCTAATGTTTATACTTCTTCACTTGAAAAATATGACAGCTACATGGATATGTGTGTAAATAAACAGACACAATAAATTAGGAATAAATAGATTTTTGATATTAATAATAAAAATAAAAACATAACCACTGACACACATATGGTAGCGGTCTTCATTTTCTTGTAGGAATATACAGTAGCGTCCAAAACTAAGGGACAAAATTTTAAACCCTAATATTTGTTAGAAATAACAACTGTGAAAAGCTGAGATTTTGACAACTGGTAGTTGTTATCATCCATGATAACATACTAAAATTTGAATCATTTGCAAAGGATAGAAAAAGAATTATAACAATTATTTATTTATTTTCAAAATAGGATCGTCCAAAAGTAAGGGACAAAATTGAGAAAAACAATGTAAACAGTATGCTATATTCAAATTTTTTGATTTCCTCTAAAGAATAAGTCTTACTTTGTCATTTGTAAACGTTGCATCAACCGGCACCATGGCAAAACGCCAAAAACTTGATTACTCTGTGAGACAAGCTATTGTGAAGCTACACAAGGAAAAGCACACCATTAGAGAGATTTCAGAGACAGTGAAACGTTCCAAGAGTGTTGTAGGCAGGGTTGTTAAATCCTACAATGATACTGGCAAAATAGTTAGTGCTTTTAAAACCGGCAGACCCCGCAAAACTTCGGTGAGAGAAGATCGAATAATGCAGCGTATGTCATTAAAGGACCGTTTTAAGTCTTGCACAGAAATTAAAAGGCTTATGAATACTACCTCATGTGTTAATGTTTCTAGACGACTGCGAGAAATAGGGCTGTTTAATCGAACCCTAAGGAAGAACATTGGCCTAGGGGTTAGAGTGTTCGCCAATGGCCCGGGAGACCTGGGTTCAATCCCAGGTCGCGTCATACCAAAGACTCAAAAAAATGGTACTTGATGCTTCCTTGCTTAACACTCAGCATTATAAGGTACGGATCAAGGGTAAAGTAGAGCAATCCAGGGAAGGAGTAGCGCCCTCCCCTACACCTTGGTGTAGTAGCTATCGAAAAGGGAGCCTTCGGGTCACCCTCGACTATGGTCGCCAACTTTACTACTTTTACAGTTTGCAAACAGGTATGTAATTTGGATATATGAAAATTGGGCAAAAGTATTTTTCAGTGATGAAAGCAAAATTAATTTATTTGGAAATGATGGAAAAAACAATGCAAAGAGACGTATTGGTGAAAGATTAAGTGCAAAGTGTATTAAGAAAACTGTCAAGTTTGGGGGCGGAAGAGTCATGGTATTTGGAATGTTTTCTAGCCAAGGTACAATGCCTCTTATCCGGTTACAAACTCGTGTAAATGTGCAGATCTATAAAAACATTGTTCAAGATCATGTTGTGCCAATCATACAGAATTCAGGTTTCGATAGGGCTACCTTTATGCAAGAAAATGCTCCATGTCACAAGGCAAAGGTGGTAATGAGTTACCTTAGCGAGCAAGATTTCGAAATTATGGTTTGGCCATCGCAAAGTCCAGACTTAAATCCAATAGAAAATCTTTGGAAGACCTTAGGAGTGAAAGTTATGGAAAGAAATCCCACTAACACGGAGGATTTGTGGGTGAAGCTTCAAGAAGAATGGTCTAAAATTAGTATCGAGGATTGTCAAGAACTGATTTGTTCTTGTCGTCGAAGATGTGCAGCTGTCATTGAGAGCAAGGGCTCATTTACTAAATATTGATTGTACATGTATTTTTATTGTTTTTTGGCTGTTTACATTGTTTTTGATATAGAATACCCCGAGTGGTCGAAATACCTTTTACAATTTAAACTGTTACAAGTGTGATGCAAGTGAACTTAGACAAATGGTAATGGTAGGTAAATCTAACTAATGTCTAACCATTTTTTTTTATCTGATCATAGTTTGGACTGGTGCACACTGTGTGTTTGCTGGTGGAACATTTTTCAAAACTGGTAAATTTTTAATTGCTCCACAGAGAGTTTTTTGTGCCCATATCATGTTATGCCAGAATGACACTGTTTTAGGATAGAATTTTCGACCCCTAGCAATACTGATTTTCTATCCAGAACAGCATCATTTTCATGTAGCACAAAAAGTTCTCTATGTAGCAATCACAGATTCACCAGTCTTAGAAAACTTTTCAACAACAAATGCATGATTGTAACTGATTGTATCCGATAAAAGAAAATGGTAAACATTAGCTAGATAGAGCTACTATTACCACTTGCCTAAGATCACTTGCACCACACAGGTAACAGTTTAAAATGTGGGAGGTATTTCTGATGCACTCTGTATTAACCTGTAAATAGAAAATAACAATCTGATTTATCTTTTGTATTTTGTGGATGTCAACTAAAATGAAGATTTATACAAATTAAATATTGATTCTCTTCAGTGTTTCTTCATAGATGACTTCTACGAAAAGCAAAATTATTTTTCTATTTAGAAAAAGATAAGAGATTTTTGAAAAACTATTGTGCGTCACCATATGAAGAAACTGTGTTTGGTTCAAATGATTAATATTGTGCATTAAAATTACCCCATATAAACAAAATCATGATGTTCAACAGTGATTTTATTTCTTTATTTCAATTAAAATCTTTGTGCTGAATATAGAGGGATCAGTAACATTTTTAAGTAGCCCAACTTCTAGCTGTGTCCTTTTTTTGCATATTGACCTTTGACAGAGCCAAATATTCCAGCTGTGTAAACAATGTGATTACAGAACTTACCTGTGTAAATAAGGGGAAGCACGTCATGCGGGTGACAATCAGAATATGTGGACATTGTGAAATTATATATACACGACCCACAGAAGTGGTCAGTCTTCAATCTAGAGTCTTGGGTCTAGATACAGTCAGTCAGAGAAACTGGCCACCAGGCGCCCCGTTGGCAACAGCCCGCAGTGGCCCCTGGCCAGGAAGCAAAAGAGACAAAGATGTATGATCAAGAGAAGAAGTAATGGGTCAATATGGCAGTCTGTTTTTGTCTCCCTCCGTCTCCCTGTATCTCTCTCACACATCCGCCAGCTATGACTCCTTTCAAGAAATAAGGTGTGAGAGTAATATTTTTATAAAGAAAAGTATTATGATAATTCTTCTTCCATCCCTATTCATCATGGCTATACAACACTTTGAAAATATGTAAAACAAATTAAAGAAAAACTAGTGGGAGTCCCCACGGCGTAGTGGTTAACGTGTTGGATCATGAAATGATAGTAAAAGAGTTCAAACTCCAGTTGTGTTCTTACATTCATTTTCATTAGGAAAGGCATGAACCCACTTACCCCCTTATCTCCCAAGCCATGAGTTAAATAGTACCACTGCTGTTCTTCTACAAGGATGGCTTTGGCATTAAATAGCCCATGAAAGTTGATATGCCATTAAACAAGGAAATCAAACAAAACAGAAGTACTTCCAGGTGGAACAGAGCAGAATCCAGAGTAAAGTTGAATAACACGGGAGATAACGGATCTCCCTGTTTCACCCCCTGTCCAGATGTTCTTATAAGGGTGTCACCAATTATTAAGTTCATAGCTTCAAAAGAGGAGGTGATATATGTTGCCAATTTTATTGGAAGGCCTCTTTTAAGGTTTACTTGGTGTAAAACTCCTTGGGAAACGCTCTCAAATGCCTTCTTAATATCTAAGAACATCACAACGAGCTTTTTATGTTTCTTCCAGGATTTGTTTATAATATTATGTAACTTTAAGATGTTATATCCGACGCCATCTATTCTCTTGAAGCCAACTTGGTCAGGATGGTTGGAAATTGAGTTCTCAATCCTTCTGGCAAGAATTCGATGAAATATTCTTGTAATAGAATTGCTGACCGCAATTGGTTGGTAATCCAGAGGAGAGGATGGCGTTCTGGTTTTCTTTATAAACGTAATCCTGGAGTCGAAAATCCCATCAGACAATTTGGATTCACACACTTCCAAGAATCGAATCTGCTTTCAAACAAGAATGATAATGAAGATGGAATAATAAAGCAGCTTCATATAAATCTTGTAGAAATTCTTGTGACTTTTGCTCTCATATTTAATAACTGATAAAAGGCAGAAAAGAAATCAGCCAGTACAAGCAATGGTAGAAATATGAAAGTCATTCTATAAATTAGATGAAATATTGCCTAAGGATTTGGCAACAGGCATCACTGTTTACAGCAGCACCTTTTTCAATGAAATCAATACTGATAGGTTCTTTCATGTCCTAGAACACTATCAGCATGATCTTCTTTAATGACTACCACAAGTGGAACCTTTTCTTCACTGGAGATTCAATATGTTTCCATTCCATGAACTGTTATTCGGCCTTGGTTCATAGTGACAAACCCATGTTTAGCCCATTTGTAAAGAATCTTTTGACTAAAACATCTTTTTCTATACACATTACTCATTCTTCTGTAAATTTCACATGGTTTGCACTTTGCAGCTACCAAAGATTTGTTGACAGACCTCTATTCAAGCCTCGAGCACTCTGTTTGATTTGCTGTTATTTTGAATAGCCTCAAAAGAAATATTTTTGTGAGATTAACAAATTTTTTGCTATAACCAATTTCAAACAATGCTGAGTTTACACCTTTATGGAAAACATTCTGGGGAAAAAAAATGTTTTTTTTCCCCCCAAATAACTTCCTTTTTTTTCATTAAATGATCCTTGTATCATGATAATTTTATCATTGTAGAATGAATGATAAGAAGAATGAAAAATATTGATAATCAAATGACATAATAATAATAATAATAGGCAGAATTTTAAAGTAGTTCTGGAAAAGACCTAAATGGATCCTTTACAAAAAACAAATTTATTTCTTATAAACAATTGAGAATGTGCCATCTGTATGTATAGTACGATATGCAAAAATCCATTTTGTATATCACACTACATTTTATGGAATTTACTGGCTTACTCCGCCAAAATGTCCGTGTGGATACCAATACTCAATCAAGAACATTTTGATAGAATGCACAAAACTAAACCACATCAGGAAAAAGTTTTATAAGGCGAACAACATGAAGGAACTATTTAAAAAATTGCTCTCAAAAACATAATCAACTTCTTAAAAACAATAGGCCTCCTATTAAAGATATAGACAATGTTACCAACAACTTTGACCATCAAGTTTATACAAAAAAGCTTTGACATTTATATATACACACACACAAACATATCAGAATTTAACACTCAATGACCCTTAAGAGGTCAATTTGCCATAAAATCCAACCATCACCAACCTAAACATTTTCATTTACAAATCATATATATATGCGTAAAAAGACTCTGGCATTAAATAACCTATAGAGGTTGATATACCATTAAATCCAACCAACCAACCAACCAATCTGATCAAATAAGAATTAGAATCAACAAAAAAAACATTGAGATAGAAGAAGAATAAAAAAATGAGGAAGAACGTAAGAGATAGGAAAAGATGAGAGTAATGGTGAAAGCAAACACAGTCGGAAAGAAACTAGGGAGGATAATGTGAATGAATCCAATATAAAATTGAACAATCAGAATGTAGAGATGTTCAGACCAAAAGATCTCCAATGAAAAAAAATCTGGTTTATACCTCAATTGAAAGACATAATAAAATAGGAAAATTTCAAATCAACAAAGGGCATAAAAATGCCCCTTTATTTCCGGGAGGTGTAGTGAGATATTCAAAATGGACTTACTCCATTTTTATAACAATAAAATGACAACAAATAACAAGTCAAACATCAGTAAAGAGAAAAAACAATGATTACTTCTACATCCCAAAAAAGAACACTTTACAACAATATAAATTCAGTCCAGGCATAAAAATCTACTGGTTATTCTTCACACCACAAGCATCCTGGATTTTGGCTATATATCCACTGAATCCTAACTTGATAATGATTTAATCTGTTTAACGGCATATCAATTCATTATGGGTTATTAAATGCCAAAATTTGATTGATTTGTTAATGTTCAATTTTTTTAATACTGCACTGTTTTTACAATAACAATAAACATTTGTTTGCAGTTATATAGAATCCAATATTCCTCGCACAAATAATCTGCCCACAGTTTTATAGTATAAAGTATTTCTCTCTAATACTAATAATTCATACACAATTATATGGTTTAAAGTAGCTATTCTTATTTTGGGATAATCATTTGTTTGCACACAGTTAAATGGTATTAAGTATCCTATCTAATATCAATAATTTATACATGATTATATGGTTTAAAGTAACTTTTCTGATTTAATGACAACCTTTTGTTTGCCCACAATTGAAATTATATTAATCTAAATGGAAAAAACTGTCTGGACTTGTCTCAGTTTAAACTAACAGTGCCCGGTCCCCAAGGAACCAATTAGAGAATGAAGTCAAGATATGACTGTATATCAAAAATAATGTGGATTCATATATTTCATAAGAAAAGTTTAAAGATAAATATCTGCAAATCCACATGAAAATATTTGTCTCTTGTGTCTACTTGTATTTTTTTTTTTAGATAAAAATATTTTTAAGATATTGATTCACACAACATTATTGTTTTCTATCATTGAATGTATGTATGCAAGTCTTGTTAAATGGGATTTTGGTGAAAATGAGTCATTCATCTAACAAGAATTTGATTTATGTGTGTGTGTGTGTGTGTATGCATTTTCAATTATAAACAGAAAATCTTAATCCAGAATTGAAAAAGATTATGGTTTCTCTCATGTGTGTGTTTGCATGTGTCTTGTCAAATGGGATTCCCATGAAAATGTTGAGCTACACACTTCACAAGAATATGGCCTCTCTCCTGTGTGTATTTGCATGTGGTTTAACAAAGATGAATTCTCTGAAAATGCAGAGTCACAGACTTCAAGAATATGGTTTCTTGCCAGTGTGTGTACGCATGTGACTTTTCAAATGTGACCTCACAGAAAATCTTGATCTACAGAATTCACAAGAATATGGTTTCTCACCTGTGTGTTTTCGTATATGTATTTGTAAACTAGAACTGTCTGAAAATGCTGATCCACAAATTCCACAAGAATAAGGCTTCTCTCCAGTGTGTGTTCGCATGTGTGTTTTCAGACGGGAACTAACAGAAAATTCAGATCCACATACTTCACAAGAAAATGGTTTTTCTCCAGTGTGTGTTCGCATGTGTATTGTTAAATGGGATTTACGTGAAAATGCTGATCCACACACTTCACAAAAATATGGCTTTTCTCCTGTGTGTTTTCGCATGTGGCATGTTAAAGATGAATTCTCAGAAAATGCAGATCCACACACTTCACAAGTATATGGTTTATCTCCAGTGTGTGTCCGCATGTGTGTTTTTAAACTAGAACTGACTGAAAATCCTGATCCACAGACATCACAAGAATATGGTTTCTTGCCAGTGTGTGTTAGGATGTGTGTTTTTAAACTTGAGTTCTCTGAAAATGCTGATCCACAGATTTCACAAGAATAGGGTTTCTCTCCTGTGTGTGTTCGCATATGTCTTGTCAAATTATATTTCCGTAAAAATGCGGATCCACAGACTTCACAAGAATATGGTTTCTCACCAGTATGTGTTTGCATGTGTCTTGTCAAAATAGATTTCCACAAAAATGCTGATCCACACACTTCACAAGAATATGGTTTCTCTACAGTGTGTGTTGATATTTGACATTTCATTTTGGAATTTTCTCAAAATTTTGATTCTCTGATTTTATATGAATATGATTTCACTCCTCTGTGTGTTTACATGTGTTTTTCAAATGAAATTGCTGTTTTACATATTTCACAAGAATATGGTTTCTGTTTTGCATGTCTTTTCAGATGTGAATTCCATGAAAATCCCCGCCTAGAGATTTCAAAATAATATGGTTTCTTTCCTTTATGCGTCCATGTGCTTTTTTAGTTTTAATCTTGCTAGTTCACGTCTGACTATGTACTTTGAAATATGAATTAAAGAAAAATGCTCATGTACAAAATTTTCCTGGTTAACAATGATCTCTTTTGTGTGTATGAAATGTAACTATCTAAAGAGGATCTCGGTTAAAAAGGAGATTCCTACGCTTTGCAAAAATAGATCTTCTCTTTGGTATGTGCTTGCATTTGTCTTTTCCAATTTATAAATTCTTCTTCTCCCCTACAATTCATATCTGTAAATAAAGGAGAAATATCAAAAGAAAAGACCCATGTACTGTTTGCAATTATAAAACCATAATTGAAATATCTTTCAACAGACTGAAAAATATCACGATTCCTTTTAATAAAATTTACTGTTAATGAACAAATTTTTCTTGAACTATCAAATACTTAAATTACATATAATTTAAAATAAAAGTAAAATTTACTTTCATCCAAGATTTGGTAAAAAGAAAAGGATTCCATGATTTATGAAAAATATTTACAAATTGTTGACACTAAAATATTTAACTAACCTAAAAAGGATACTATAGATTGGTACTGAATATGAGAATAACAAGGATAATGCGACCACAAATATTACTTTCTTAAAAAAAACAATGAATTAAACATGGAAAGAATAATTTTAACTTTACATTTTATGCAAAGCAAAAATCTAAAAAATCATGAGAAAAGAATTTATTTAGTTTTTTCTTTTTCTGATTTGGCCAACAAGTGAGAGAAGTACACAAAGAAATCAAAGTAAATTTTTTCATCTTCATGTTTATGCATATTAAAATTGAAGAGATTTCTGATAAAGAAATTTATCTAATTTTCCTCAACTGTGGACCTTTATATAAGTAGAGAAAGGTTTGACAATCTTAGCGTTTTCTATTTTTGTTGCATATTGACCTTTGACAGACCTGTCAGAGATTTTGTAAACATGATGCATTTATATAAACAAGGGAACAGCAGAAATGAATCACATGAGTCATGAACCAGAAAGAAAATGCATTGGCATTGAAAATATTACATAAGCACATAGTTTTAACCCACACAAGACAGGTGGTCAGTCAGGAGATTCAAGCTGATTCAGAGAGTAGTCAGTGAGTGCCTGAGGGGATAGGGCAGCCTCAGCAGTCCCCAGCAGATCAGCCCCATCAAAGAAGTACTAAGTGGGGCTTTGAATAGAGAATCACAATGTGGGTTAAGAAGACATGGTGTCAAATATATCAGTCTATTGTCCGATTCCTTTGTCTCTGTCTCTCACTGGCAGTATTTCAGCCTTTTCGTAAATAAACATGAAGTGTTATGGTCTCTTCCATCATTGGTATATAAAATTTTTGCTGAGGAGACAGTACTTGAAAGATTCCATGTTTAATTGTTGAGTTGGAGTTATTTTTTTTGATAATGATGATAGAAATTATCTTGGAACAATTTGATTTTGTGGACATGAAAGTGGGACTAACGGCAGCTCTCGACAAAAGAGGGTTCGTTAGTGTCTGGCGTGCAGGGCAGTAATCTGATGGCTGGTTAATTCCTTACCCCTATGAGAAACTTGGACCTCCCAAAGGTCAGCACAACAAAGCAAAAGTGAGGCCAGTGATGGACTACTGCGAACTAAACGCACATGTTGATACATTCACGGTAGATGCTAACGTTTGTGCCAGCAAGTTACGAGAATGGCGCCAGCAGGGTTCCAATGTGTCCCTGCTGGATCTAAGAAAAGTGTACCTGCAGGTCCGGGTCAGCGAGACGATGTGGCCGTTTCAGACGGTGGTGCTTGCCGGCAGAAGGTACTGCCTTACCAGACTGGGCTTTGGACTGAACATGGCACCCCAAATAATGAAGACCATCGTCAACGCTGTGTTGTCACAGCAAGAAACAATAAAAGAGGGGACATCGGCGTACCTTTATGACATATACGTGAACGAAGACGTTGTATCGTCATCACGCGTAAGGTCCAAAATGGCCGAGTTTGGTCTGATCTGCAAGGACCCAGAACGTTTGGAGGATGGCGCCCGTGTCTTGGGCCTGAACGTTCGACAGGATCGAGGGACCTTGAAGTGGGGGTGCAGAACTGCAATTCCTGATGTCTTCACAAGACAAGGTATCTTCTCCCTGTGTGGAAAACTTGTGGGGCACCTACCAGTGTGTGGATGGACTCATGCGGCAACAGGCACTATAAAAAGGAGGGCAAGCGCAGTCACCAAAGGCTGGGACGATGAAACAATGGACGATCTGTTGGTTCGCATGGTGAAGGAGACCATTGCAAAGGTAAAGCAGGATGACCCCGCAAAAGGAGACTGGTGCGTGCAGGGAGACGAACTGAATGTGTGGGTGGATGCGAGCTCTCTGGTGTGCTGTTGGAGAAGAATAGAGCTGCGATTGAGGACGCCTGCTGGTTGCGACCAACGAATGACGCTGCTCACATCAACCTGGCAGAGCTCGATGCGGTGATGAAAGGCATCAACCTGGCACTCCAGTGGAAAGTCAGGAAATTACACATACACACTGATTCGCTATGCGTATACCACTGGATATCGGACACACTGACAGGTAAGGCCATGGTGCGCACCAAGGCGGCCAGCGAGATGCTGATCAGACGGAGGTTGGAGACCATAAGAAAGCTGGTAACGGAGTACAATGTGTCTGTAGATGCAGTACTTGTCACCTCAAACTGCAACCTCGCTGATAGGCTCACTCGGGTACCACAGAGATGGTATGACGCCATGAAGAAAGAAGCTGGGCCAGTTCTGTTACTATGTGCTGCCTCTGTTGAGGCGGCGGACAAAATCAGACTAATACACCATGAAAGTGGGCATCCCAGAGTGAGACGGTCATCCTATTTTGTGCAACTGACCAATCCGTCAGTGTCAAAAAGTGCAGTGAGAGCGGTGGTCAAGGAATGCCAACCATGCCAGTCAATTGACCCCACCCCAGCTAGATGGCAGAAGGGTCGGCTGGGAACAGACACGACTTGAAGCCGACTGGGTATGGACATAACCCATTATAGTAGCCAGCACTTCCTCACACTAATAGATTGCGGACCGACGAGGTTCGCGATCTGGCGCCCGTTAGTAAGACAAGACTTCTCCAGTATCATCCGTGAAAGGAGTCCATATTTTACAAAAGGGAACTGCCTGAAGAGATCCTCATGGACAACGACACAGCCTTCTGCAGCATGGAGTTTCGGCGTTTCGTAGATGAGGGGGGGATCAGGCTCAGACACCGATGTGTGTATGTGCCGAGTGGCAACGGCATTGCATATTGGGCCGTATGAGTTAGGGGACACCGTCTGGGTGAAGCCTCCCAATAGCCGGTGCACCACCAGTTTTTGAAGGGGACGAATCACCGGCATCATCAGTGAGCAGGCTGTGCTGGTCGATGGTACTCCACGCCATGTGAGGAACATCCAGCCCGCCCTAAACACGAATCCATTGGCGAGTAGTAGCAGTGATGAATCATCCAATGATGAACTGTGGATCTGACCTATGCCTGATGGTCCGACTGCGAACCCCGATGCTGATGCCGATAGTTCCAATGCCACTTCTGAGAGCTCAGATGAAGAAGTCCAGACAATCCCCCTTCGTAGGAGTGCCCACAACAAACGACCACGTCCGCCATGCCACATGTGTGATCTTGAGACCAGGGTGAGTGTGGACATGAAAGTGGGACTAACGGCAGCTCTCAACAAAAGAGGGTTCGTTTGTGTCTGGCGTGCAGGGCAGTAATCTGATCCGAAGGAAGAAACACCGCCATTACGGTGTGAAAGAAAAGAAAAATGCTCACCGCTGTTTCAATAATCCACCTTCGCCCATTCTAAAGGAAAAAAAGAGAGGGGGCCCCGAGTGGAATTTTTATAGGCTAAGGAAATGGATTATGGGTAGAGTGGCGTGGATAAAAACCGACTCGTTTTTTTTTCTCTTTTGGTTGTCAGTTTCTCGGCGAGAAGCAGAGGCAGAAGCAGAAACAGGAAAAAAGGTGGAAGAGGAACGAAAGGAGAAGCACACAGAGAGAGAGAAAAGGAGAGTGAGGAAGAGAAGGAGGAAAGTGGAGGAGGAACGCAAAGAGGGAAATGGTATAGCAAGAAACCAGCGAGCACTTTAGACTGAAATCTAATGATCCCTGGTTCAATCCCAGTTTCAACACTCAGGCAGATCATCCACCCCAAAACTACAGATTTGTAAAACATTTGAAAGACTGACAGAAAATGTAGGTACTACTGTTGGTTTTGATACAATATGATAATAATTTGTTTGCACACAGTCATATGGTTTAAAGCCTTCCCAATGCTAATAACCTGCACAGATATATGGTTTCAAGTATTCCTATCTAATACTAATAATTTGCATACGATTATATTGTTTCAAGAATTTCAAGCAATTATACAGTTTAAAGTAACTAAAAATAATCATCCTTTATAAACAAAAAAATGACAAACTTCATTAATTAAATTTTTCAGTAAATGTAACAATAATTCTATCGAGAAATAAGATCAGTTTACTTTTAAAAAAAAAGTTTATAGTGTTTGTACAGAAGGTTTGGTTTTGTTTCTTTGTTTAATGGCATATCAACCTCTGAGGGTTATTTAATGCCAAAGCCATCCTTGTAGAACAACAACGGTGATATTATTTAACGCATAGCCGGGGGAATAAGGAGGTTCATGCCTTTCTTAACGGAATTAGTCCAAAGTAAAACGTAGTATCGCGACTGGAGTTTGAACTTGATCAATTTCAGGCATCAGTCTAGCACTGTAGCCATTACACCAAACGGACCTCCTCTCCTTATATTTCAACGTATAAAAACACCCAAAATAAAATACATATTGCTCTTCTCGGGAAATTCAGTTTCGTAATTTTCTAATTTGAATTTATACTAAACAAAAAAATTTTTTTTTTTTTAAACATTAATGTATTTCAATGAAAAATGAAAATAAACCTTGAAAAAAATTTTCTTCAACATATATTTCTTTTCACAGACAGAAGTTTTATCACAATAAACAAGTAAAAATTTTCATGTTTTTTTTTTCAAAGAAAATTTTATCGATATCCTCCAAAAGGTTTTTAAAAACAATGATTAAAATTTTCAGAATAATTATCTCTATCTGATAATTGTTAGTTTATGTTCACTCTAATTTGTAAAATGTTTTAAAGAAATTTCATGAACTGATAAAGAGTGGTGACAGACTTTTAAATTGACACTAAGTTTGTTGTTTTTTTAAATATCACAAGCAAAAACAAATTATATATCATTAATGAATAAGTTCAGAAAACTTAAATGAAAAATGAGTTGGTTTTGGAGAGACTATTAAAATCAGTTTTTCTAGGTCTAAACATCATCTGTTTTCTAATATGTAAACAGCTTTTCAGACACAAATAACTCCGGTTCTAATTGGTGTGAATATATATATATATATATATATTAGACGTTTACAACACTCATTTTTTAAAATTCTACAGTCTGATGAACATCTAATGTTTTCATATTTAAAACACAAAACATAGGCAGTTAATTCAAACAATGAATAAAATTACCCCCCTGAAGACCTTGTTTTTGTTTGTTTTTTTCTTTTTTTATATTTGTACAATTTCGTACTCTTGGATTTATTTCCAGTTTTCCTATATATATATATGTGTGTGTGTGTGTGACTCGTGTGCTCAGTACAGTCACCAAAGGATTGATAAAGGGTATGGAGGTCTTGGAAATAAGAGGAGGAACGAAAACCATCCAAACGACATTATTTAGACTGGCCAGAATACTGAGAAGAGTACTGGAGACTTGAGGAGAGTTGCTGTCACTCAAACTCCAGTAAGAAACCATCAGCTAACTCTTGAGTGAAAAACTCTCAAAAGAGTGAAATAATAAAAAAGAAAGAACAGCATAAAAAGCAAGGATTAAAAGTTCAACATTAATTTTTTGGGTATTAGTTTAGTGGTATTTTGTGGCGTGGGATCTTTCTCGTTCTTCATACTTATAGGTTTCCATACTGACTCCGTGCAAAAAACATGTACACAAACAGAGGGTCCAGTTTAGCATTAAAACTAAATTGAACTGCTATGATGGGCAAAAATAAAATCTAAATTCCCGAAGAAATAAACGACATATTCGTTTACAACACATAAAAAAAAAACAAGAAAATAAATTTTCCAACAAACATACATGACGAAATAAGATTAAATATTTAATCTTAATTCTTCTTTTAAATAAAAAGCTAATTTCTTCGATACGTATTTATAAAGAAAGAAATTAAAAGAAGATGATACTTACTTATTTGTGTCTACTTCTAATTGCTTTCTTTTTCTTTTTCTTTAGAAAAACGCAATATTTGAGAACAGTGACAAACCAAGGATTTTTTTGAAAAACTTCTCTTATTCACTTGAATAAGTAAATTTTAAAATCTTGATGTTTCTGGTCAATACTAAAGAGTGAAATTCAAGGGAGATAATATATATTACGACGACAATTATTGTTGTTGTTGTTGTTATACTCCTTGCAAGTTTTTCCCACAAGTGTTAGCAGATGGTCTTTCTGGATGACAGCAAGTCTCCTCAGGTCTCCAGAACTCTTCTCAAAATTCTGGCCAATCTCAACAATGTTGTAGTCGGGATGGTCTCGATTTCCTACACTTCCAACCCTTTAGGAACCGTTCCAAGTGCGCCAACTACAATTGGTATCACCGTCATCCTCACGTTCCGCTGTTTTCTTAGTTCTCTGGCAAGGTCTAAATACTTGTCTCTCTTTTGGCTTTCTTTGATTTTCACTCTGTAGTCCGCTGGGACAGCAAAATCCATAAGACGGCAAGTTTTCTTTCTTTTTTTTGTTGTTGTTGTTGTTGTAGTTTATTAGCACTATGTCTGGTCTTCTGGCTGGGATTAAGTGATCCGTTTGTATCTTAAAATCCCTGAGGATGGATTCTGGTTTGTGGATATTCCATTTGGTAGCATAATCAAATTTCAATTTTTTGCACTAACCTATTTACCAACCCCTCTGCTCGGGCAGGATATGACACAAGATCAATTTTTTTTAAGCGAAGTTTAAGAGGTTTGAATTCAGAGTTTTCCTTCTCATAGACTAGTTGCCTCACCAAGGCTAAAGAACCTAGTCTGGCCTACTATTTACCCATAGCTGGAAGGAGAATAATTGGATTCATACCTTTCCCAAGGGTATTAGTGCTATATGAAATGCAATCATTCTCGTCCAGGATTTGAACTCGAGTCGCTGTTATAGCGGTTTCTGGAAATTAGTTATTTTCCCTAACACTATATTTTTTAGGCACACAAATGAATGACGAAACTTTTCTTTAACAACACAACAACGAAAGTTCTTTATTTGCAGCTTTGAATATGGTTTGTTTTTGGTGCTGCAAGACTCGTGGTGTTTAGGCTTGTTGGATGTTTGAGACGAAATGGCTTAGCGGGATGTTGAGATGGCAGCGTGTTGTTGGACTTGTGAGGGATGTGTTTAAAGTCACCGTGTAGTTTTGTATCTGGTTTTTGAAGGAGAGTCTGCGATATCTCCATGTTGTCGAGAGCGGAGTTACGCTCGAATCGACATAGTCAATTTTTGGGGTGACATGAAGTGGTGCCTGTGGAAGGCATGCTGAATGTTTCTAATTTATGTTCAACTGGGATTCCTCGTAAAGAATCCATAAATTAGATGGTTCCCTCGTTGAGTGTCCATGTTGCTGCTGCTAGTGTTAAAGCAACAGTGAGATGTCCACACTGGGTGGCTTGTTTAACTAAAAGGCATCGCTAAGCAGGGACGACTAGAGGCACGTCTGTTCTGGTCGCCGTCTCAAGCCGATGTTTACAAAAGATTCGACGTCATAATTTATAACCAAATCTGACATTAAAAAAAATTACACCAATATTTGGAAAGATTCATTTAGTTTATTTAACTAAAAAATTGAAAAGAAGGTCGATCCCACTAGCATAATCAGATGTCAGAAAACTAAAAAGTAAGTGATGTTTCGAGAATTTATTTTACTTCTATACACGACTTCTTTTGCATTTGGCAATTATCGAATCATCTTCGATAAAGTTTTTTCGTCGCCCTTGTGGGAGTCGCATGTAATTTGGTTATTTCAGTAGATGTGCGTCCGTAAATTTACGGGTATTGCTCTCTAAATTATTCCCACCACAAATACAACACAAAACTTTACATTTGCGTAAAAGAAATGGAATAGAACACAACGAACATTAAACAACAAACAATTTAATATGCATGTAACAGAATATAAAACAAATAAAATACATGATGTGTAAATGGCCTTTTGGAAAATAAAGTTTGGCAAGAAGAAAATAAATTTGTTTAAAGATGTGTGTATGTTAACGGAGTCCGTAAATAAGTCGTTCTTACATACATTAAGTTCATAGCGGGTTTTATGATTGTGGCGACAGCGTGTCGCGTTGATGAAAGAAAGTTTGTCGGGTTTTTCTTTTGAATGTGATTCTCGGCCATCTGAAGAGAGGTCATGAACTTTAGTTGAGGAAGGAAAGGAATTTGTCGGACATAGTATCAGCTACTGCTTTACTGGCTTAGTGGCTTGTCTTCGTCTGTGTGTAAGCTGTGTTTGTGTCCGTGTGTTTTGGCTCCCTAACTCTGTATTATTTATATCCTACAGGTGGATCAAAGAATCGTCCTAAAATTTTGGCACGTAGACATTTATTGACCAATCAGATTTGTATTTTACTATTTTATTTTCGAGCCTAAATATTTTCTATAAGTCCACTTCCGATCCTATTTTTCTAGAATGTTCTATTCTATGTTTTTAGCTGATTGGTTTAAAAATATATAAATGTAATTTAAATGCTAATGCGGTTTTGATCCTAAATTTCTAGAATGTTCTTAAGTATGTTTTTATTGCTTATTTTAAGACTAGAAAAAATGTGTATCCTATACCCTCAAAGATACCAGTGATTAATGATATGTATTATTTGGTGCCACTTAACCAAACAATAAGCAAACCTATTATAGCTTACATAAGTCATACTGATGGCACTCATTACACCACGGGCACCTCCCTAATATTTTGCACTAGTCCCAAAGGATCATTTTCCCTCACCAGTCATGCTTAGTTCTATATTTCTTTTGCACTAGTTTACCTCATTCGCTTACTGTGTGATAAATTATTTCGTCTCTATCATCACATAACCTACACTTGCTATTCTATTGCATATCGTAGCAGAAGGAACTTCGTATCTCTGTTTGGCGTGTAAATTAATTTGACCGTTATGGTTGTCGCATATTTTCACCCAATGAGTGTGATTTATCTCATTCTGCCCAGATGACTTTCCTGGGTAAATCAAGGGCAATGAAAGCCCGCCAAACTTTCTCTTCCTCATAATCTTTCGAGCAGGACGGACATACTTTCTGTTCTCTCTCTCCACTGCAGGAGAATCATTACACCATGAGGAAAGCCATCTGATTTATGGACCTTTGAGTCTACCCTCCTAGACCAAAAGCTCCCAGTTGAATATAAATCAGATGTATTTATTCTGCACTTACAGGAACAGTTTTATGTCGCCTCTGACATTCAGCTACTTCATTCCTGTTCAACCTTTTAGGAGACCTTAATTCCTCTCTCCTATAGCGCAGGACGACAAACTTATAGTTGACTACATCATTCCTGACCTTAATCAGCAACATGACTTTTGATATGTCTACAGCGAAGCGAATCCCTCTCAGACAACCCGCTACTTCATTTCTTCTTATCTGTTTTGGTGATCTTTACTCCTCTATCCAAAATCTACGGGACCTCAAACTACTGGCTAAACGCCAAATGCCTACTGATACCTTTTATAACTGTATTTCTTCTACGACATTCAGCACAAAGGCTTCCTTTCAACCCAAACCAGTATTAAGCTTCTAAGTTGAAAACCTTCAATATTTTCGTTCGACTCCTTTTATTTTCCTTTTAATATAATGTGGAGGTTGTAATATGTTAACAATATATTCGTCTTCCCTCTGTCTTTAATCATCATCCATCTTATCGATTCACCTTGGTAAAAATCAATACCTAGCAAGTATCGATTATCTCAGATATAAAACATTATATTGGCGACGAAGAAAGACTCGTTTACTCACCAAAACCAAAAAAAAAAGAAAAGAACAAACCCGCCCACGTGCCGAAGAAAAAAATCTAACATGGCCGCCTTATCACATTACCCGGAATTTGATTGTGAATCAGAAACAAAGTTGCGAAATGGACAAAATATGTCAACAGACTGAAAAATTATTTCACTGCATACAACATAGAAGACGATGAACGACCAAAAGCAATACTACTGACTTTTGTTGGAGAACAGATGAATGATCTTACTGACGAACTGCCGTCTGAACAAATCACACCAGAAAAAAACGAAACACACTTTGATAAGCTCGTCCTGGCCTTACAAAACCACTTCAACCCAGAGAACAACACCGAGTATAACCGATTTATATTCCAAAAAAAAACCCACCCCAAACATAGAGGACTTTTATCGGGAATTAAAAGAGGCAGCAGCTATGTGCCACTTCCCAGATACAAATGCAGAAATAAAATCCAAGCTAATAACAGGCAGTTTATCAGAAAAAGTTCGCCGAAAGGGACTGATGAACTCAAACATGCTTTTAGGCGATCTAATAAACTACGCCAAAACAACGGAAACCATATCCAAACATTTGGAACAGATGCGCTTAGAAGACGCCAACTCCACTACGAAACCTACCACATCCATTAATGCAGTAGCCAACAAAGTCACGCATGAACAGCAACGGCCACGCAAACGCCCCCAGCAAAGCCGGTGCAGAAATTGCAATAGGAAATACCCACATGAACGGGGACCGACATTCTGCCCTGCATTCCAGAACCAGTGTGCTTATTGCCAGAGATGGGGACATTTCACCTCTGTTTCAGAAAACTAAACGACGAGGACAGACGACGGAGAATAAACCGCCCCCACACCCACAAGCTCAAACCAGTTGACAACCGGTAAATTGCATTGAGGACCATCAACGAGACTCAAACAGCGACAGTGACACGGAATATGTATTCCATACAGGTAAAGTAAAAAACCTTCCTTACTTCGATTTATCTTTTGGTGATGGCCATCAAATGTTCAATGTGTTAGCTGACTCTGGCGCCACCATAAATATTTTGTCTGATGCAGATTACAAATCCTTAAGACCAAAGCCTCTCCTCCGACCCACAAAACTGTAATATCTGGATTCGGTGTTAAGGAAGCCACCCCAGTCCTAGGTCAATTCAGCACACTTCTCGAGTTTAGAGGCATCTCCTGCCAACCGGACATACACGTTATAAAGAACCCAGAAAAAACCATTATCGGCCGGGAAACATGTAAAGGGCTCAAACTACCATCAGCAAACACTCATTTAGTCAACCACATCAGTAACTCTGATGTACAAACCCCACTCCACACTCTTAAACTTCTAGAGGACCACGCAAACTTGTTCAATGGCCTAGGTAAATTTAAAGAAAAAAGTTCACCTACACATTGATGAAAACATACCTCCCATCGCTCAGAGATACCGCAGGGTCCCCTTTCACGCAAGGAAAGATATAGAAGAGCTAATAGCCAAAGATGAGAAACTGGGAGTGATTGAAAAAGCAGACGGACCAACCCCATGGGTATCTCCTATTGTGGTAGTATCCAAAAAGGGTCAAAGTAAATTCAGGATTTGCATTGACATGAAGGCGGCAAACAAAGCTATCAAAAGGAAACGACACCCAACCCCCACACTCAATGAACTGAAAACTATTCTATCAGGAGCTAATGTTTTCAGCAAATTGGATCTCAACCAAGGCTATAACCAATTGGAACTAGCTGAAGAATCCCGATATATAACCACCTTTGCAACACGCCTGGGCCTGTACAGATATAAAAGATTCCTTTTTGGTGTCAACTCTGCCAGTGAGATATTCTAGGAAGAAATCAATCAAGCACTTGCAGGGATTAAGGGAGCCATCAACATCAGCGACGACATCCTTTGCTTCGGATCAGACCAGCAAAACCTCCATGCGATATTCTGGGTTTTGAGAACACAACCATACGACTTGACTGTCATATACAGACCAGGTCATGATAACCCAGCTGACTATCTCAGTCGCCATCCAACGCACCTACCACCAAGCGAGAGAGAACAAAAAATAGCAGAGGAATATATAAATTACATCCTCTCAACCTCAACCCTCAAAGCAATGACAATTGATGAAGTTGCAACGGAAACGGCAAAAGACAAGACACTCACCACCATCATCCAAGCCATCCTTACCAACAAATGGCATGGTGTCGAGGATGGCATAAACAAAGCAACATTTCACACTCTTCACGCCAATCGTGCTGAACTATCACTAGCACACAAGGATAGCATCATCCTCAAAGGGCACCGAATAGTACTGCCTGAAGCACTACAAAACAGAGCTGCCAAAATAGCACATGCCGGACACCAAGGCATTGTGAAAACCATGGCTCTCCTGTGAGAAAAGGTCTGATTCAAAAACATGCAGCCTCTAGTGGAGGAAAACATCAAGAACTGCCACACCTGCCAGATCAGTACCCACAAACCGGCAAGAGAGCCACCGAAAATGTCCCCACTACCAGCAGCCCTATGGGAAGAAGTCAGTGCTGACTTTGGATACCTCCAAAATGGAAAGTACCTCCTTGTTGTCACAGACGAATACTCACGCTATGTTTTTGTCGACATCCTGGACTCCATCACAACAACATCAGTCATACCCCGCCTGGACAAGATATTCGCCGAATTTGGCGTGCCAGTCTCCCTCAAAACGGACAACGGCCCACCATTCAACAGCCACGAATTCAAAACCTATGCCTCCATCACTGGATTCAGACACAGGAAAATAACACCCCTATGGCCACAGTCCAATGCTGAAACAGAATGCTTCATGCACACAGTAAAAAAAAGTCCATCAAAACTGCCCTAAATAAAGGTCGAGGCTGGAAGCAGGAATTATTCAAATTCCTGCTGGACTACCGGACGACACCACATTGCACCACTGGCGTACCCCCAGCCACAATCCTATTTGGCCGGACCATAAAAAACCACCCGCCACACCTGATCACACGCATAGCTGACACCAAATCCAGGAGAACAATAAAGCATAAAGAGAACCGAAAAGCGTACGTGAAACCCAATGATCTCAGGGTGGGTGATACAGTCATTGTAAAAAGCGACAACACCTCAAATGCTCTCACACCTTACCAACCTAACCCAATGACTTTAATAAAGAAAAAGGGATCCATGATCACCGCCACACACAAGGGTAACCAAACTACAAGAAATTCCAGCAAGCATTCCCTAAGGCAACAACAAACCCCACGCATAACCTACTGGATTATTCCTCAACTGAAGATGAAAGCTACACACATACGACAAAACCACCAGAACCCAAAGACAACCAGGCACAACACACAACTCTAAACCTGAGGCGTTCAGGCAGAACAAAACGGCCACCCAAAATATTTGACCTCAAACAAAAAAAAAAACAACAACAAAAAAAACAACTACATACCCGTACACAATTGTCTGAATCATTGTTATTTTCTTTTCTCTCATTCAGGTTAACAGACGTCTCCTCCTACATAAAATCCGAGCCATCGGTTCAAGCATCCCAATCACTTCACAGACTGAATGAACTCCCTCCCCAGATAATTATTATTACAACTGTCATTGTTGTTATCATTATTAAAAAAAAACTTTTCAGGGATGGCTAATTGCTTTCTGCTAATCAGAAACCCATAAATAAACGGGCGCGTCCACCAATAATTCAGTACATACTCACTGTGTCTCGGCCAGGGACAGTTACCGAAGAAGTCAGACACTTGGCTAGTTGAGCAGTAGGACAGTTAGATCCAGGCCAGGCAACAAGAGTTTCCCACCCGTCTGAAAAGAGAGGTGGGTGGTTCCACAAAATAACAGGAGCAGTCAAATCAGCAACATGTACTTACTGGCCTTTAGCTAGCCCAGACATGTGCTGTCTGCCACAGGAGTTTCCACACAGAACAAAACAAAGAACAAGAAACTCACCTTCACCACAAGCTGTGTCAGTCAATGAAGAACAGAAGTTCATATTGACTCAGAGAGACTTCTTCACCATTGCAAAAAAGTGCCAGCCAAAGACTAAGAACTCTCCAGAACTCCACAGGAAACCTACTCCCTCAAAATACCACAACTTTACCAATTTTTCAATTACACTTAACCATGAATACAAAGGAGACACTCAGAACTCAAAATACCTTCACACACATATATATATATATATATATATATATGGTATTCAACTAGAAAGTCAACCAAAAATCCATCTTCTACTATGCTTAATTTTAAATTTGGAAATATCTTAACGAGCCTATATTCTGTTATTTATTCTTCCCTTATTTCTTAGGATACAAACCGGCTTTTTGACCAAGTGGGTAGAGTGTTCGTCAAAGGTCCGGGAGACTTGGGTTCAATCCCAGGTCGAGTTATACCAAAGACTTTAAAAATGGTACTTGATACCTCCTTGCTTAACACTCAGAATTATAAGGTATGTATCAAGGGTAAAGTAGAACAATCCAGGGAAAGGAGTAGCATCCTCCCCTACACCTCGGTATAGTAGCTATTGAAAAAGGAGCCTTCAGGTAGCCAACTTTACTTACTTATTTCTTAGGATAATTTTCCTCTTTTTATACCCTTCTTATATTGCATGTAACCCATTTCATACTTTGTAATTGCAAATAAACAAATTCCTCTTCTGCTTCAATTTGCAATTGAGTCCATTTTGTTTACGTGCCTCTAAAATACCATTATTCCATCTGATAATTCTCACATACTTTGTTCTCTTAGAGTTGTGCAGTTGTATAAGAACTAATTGTTTGGTTTTAATATAAAATTAATTTTCATATTATCTGTGAAACAGGAGCTATTGAATAAAAATAATTATCACTGGAATTGTAGAGTGATAAGATGTTGTCTCTCTGACTTCTGTGCTACCCTAGTATTGGATAGGGGTGGATATATACTGGTATGTGAATGGCGTGTGTGGAGTATAAAACTAAATAATGATTTTAAAAATTTGACCGCCAGGAAGTTGGAAAATTAATCACGAAGTAGAAGTCATAAATTAGACATGAAAATAGGGGAAAATGTCATGAGTTAAGAGTGATCGACACAAAATTAAAAGTTTGGTTTGAAAAGTGGTTAGCATTAGAGAAAAATAAGACCAAGTAATGTCTTGTCTACGAGCGGTCTAAGTAGGTGGAGCTTCTTTCCGGAGAGGAAATCAGCCTTTTGATTGGTTCAGGTATGAGTGGTTTCAGCTGAGTGGAGTCGGATATTGTCAGAAAATATTGTTTGATCACTTTTTCAGTCTGACGACATCAGAGTTGGCAGAAGTAAAATAAAGAAAAGATACCCTGCATTACCATTGAGAAAATTGAATACACCCAAGGAAGAACTTTGTAAATGGAATCTTCTTTTCTTTTCTTTGTCAGTAAGAAATAGACAATAAACCTTATTGTTTAGTTACTTAACAGATTTGACCATTCCTTTGGAGTTGTTCATTCTGATACAACCATGTAAAGGACACAAGAGGCATAAGTTACCACAACACGCAATGGACCTGATATACGTGTGCAGACGCAACAAACTATTTGAGTTCATTACTAGAAATCACTGTCAAACCAAGACATCACAGTTTTGGTTACTCTAACTAGTCCACCGTTCTCAAATGGGTTGATTTTTATCTACTAGCGACAATCTAAACTTTCTGCAGTAGAAGCTACCATAGTAGTTAATGATGATAACAGACAGAGCAATCGGCAACTAATTTAAAGAAACATACGATCTACTATCTACCAATTTATTAATGTATCTGACAGATCAACTACTGTTCATTGTCACACACACAAGAACACAGTGAGACACGCATTCACTACAAACACAATAACATTTAATATTTTATATTCGCAACATACCAACAATTGTTATTAAAAAGAAAGAATATATAATTGTCTCATCACTCCACAATTCCAGTGATAATTATCTTTACTCAATAGCCCCTATTTCAAAGATGATATAAAATTAATTTTATATTAAAACCAAACAATTAGTACTTCTACGATTATCTTTTACCTACTACTATCAAGTCTTTTGTTTGTTTCTACCCCTTCTGCATATGACTTGTTCATGAAACAATGTGTGTAAAGTTTTAACTTTTGGGACACAATTATCAATTATTTCTTTTTAACAACATTTATTGTGCGTATGAAATATTAAATGTTCTTTTTGTGTAGGTAAATGAGTTTATATTGACTTTCTTTCCACTGTGTTCAGCGTTTGAATAGGACTAATACTTTGAACCATCTTTTTCTCACTAACAACTGCAGCTGCTAAAAAAATACCATTTACAATCAATTTTAACTTTTAAACAAAAACTTCATGCTAACAAATTTCAATGAAACCTGCCAAAAACCTATGAAACCAAGAGAAATTACCGGGATTCGAAGAAAACAAATATTTTGTCAGATGTGTTGATGAGTTCAGAATATAGGTGGAGGAAAAATTCAGTTGTTTGCTGGCTGATCAAATGAGATAGACAAGTGAAAGGCATGAAAACTAAAAAAAGAAAGGGGCATATGAACAACACAATCCTGATAACACAAAATTGACAAAATTTTACAGAAACAATAACAAAATGGAAATATCCAAGAAGAAATGAATAAAATATTTAAGCAGTAAAGAAAAGTTCTTTGCGTGCAAGTGTATATAAGCAAGAATGTCTTTGCAATAGAAAAAGTCTTCTTGGAAAATCTTGTAAGAGATCACGGGGTGTTTTATTGGTAATAATAATGGAGTTAGTTTCTTGGCAAAAATCTTTTTTTTTACTGTGTGTGGCCTGTCCATGAATGAATTTGTGTCTGATGGTGTTCTTGTGTGTGTGACAATGAACAGCAGTTGACCAGTTGGATATATTGATAAATCAATAGATTGTAGGTCATATGCTTCTTTAAACTAATTACCAATTGCTATGTCTGTTGTCATCAACTTCTCTGGTGGCGTCTTCATATCTACTGCCGTAAATTTTCTTAGCTGATTTATAGTAACAACTAAAATTCAGATTTTTGATTTTGTGTCCATTTTTGGAATCACAAGATTTATTTACAACTAAAATTCCTTAAAAAATTTAATGCCTGGATATCTGTAAGTGGTTCTTTTTTAGGCTTGACACAAGGTTTATTTTTACAGGGCAGGATACATGCACATTTAAAAATATACAAAATATTTAAAACTGAATATTATGAAGGATATATTTTATTATGAACTAAAAAACAAAAAAAAAACAAAAAAAAAAAACAATGAATTAAACTTTTGACAATTGCAACAAATGGAGACTCAAACAAAAAAAAATTGTTTGAACCAGACTCTTTTCTGCCTTCATCTTATATATATATATATATATATATATATATCTTAGGCATTCTTTTTTCATCACCAGGTGAAATGTAACTTTCAACTTTTAATAAAGGTCTAGCTTTGATCCACAGAAAAGACAATATCAACAATGATTTAACTCATTTCAGTTCTGACAGAGACACTTACATCCAAAATAATTCACAAGCTTGTAAAATCTAAAATTATATTGATTGAAGATATATCTTTTCCAACCGCAAATGATGTATGAAGGAAAACGAGTAAACAATATATAGTAGAATATTTTGGGTATCAAAGAGAAAGCATCACAGGGTTATTTCTCTACTGACTGACCTCTGACCTGTCAATCACACCTCCACAAATAATCAACTGTAAAGCTTCTGATCCATTACATTATATCCAAATTCTAAAACTTTCAGTAACGTGTGTTGTCAAAATGTATTTTTGTGAAAATGTGTTGCATAGCCATGAGCAAATATACATGCACATATGCATGCAGAAACATATTCAACACAATAAAGACAAGCAGACACAGTTCTTAAGAAAAATATACCTCTCACTTTATTGAAAGGATTGTGTGTGAGAGGTGAGTTGGAGACTGAATAGAACTGCAACATATTGACCCCCACTCTTCTGGCCATAGTAGCATTTCTTTCCTGTTCTCCTGGGCTGCTCAACTGGGGGCCTAGGGGCCCAGGCTCTGCTGGGACATGGTTCCCATTCCAGCATCTTCTCTCCAACTGATCTGAACTTCCTGTCGCCGGGGTTATATAATAATTTGACGCCCATCTACTTCTTGCAAGCGTTACATTTGTACTCAATTCAACCCGTTGACAGTCAAGGTTATCTCCTGATCCCCTGATATCTTCGATCAGATGCACCTGTGATTTACACAGGTGCATTTCTTTTGACAGCTTGGCCAGGGTCAATATGCAACAAATGTTGACCCACTCATCTTTTATAAACACCTTTAGGTCTTTAAGGCTTGAAAGCTTTATTGCCATAACTTGTCTTCAGTTTACTCATCAATTTATCAATTGGGTTTAAAACTTAATGAGGCATAAGAATGCATAATAAAAAAAATAATGAAAATCAGAAAAGCAATAAATTTGATAATATTCATGAATTTTATTCTAAAATTTTCATCATATCCATAGTTTTAACATTCACACACATTTGCCTTTACATCATGTCATATAAAGAAAATATTTACTTTAAACTTCAACAGGACAACAAAAATTTAGTGTCAGTTATTAATTGCCTAAAGACACTAAAACAATAAAAGTCAAAAGGTCTATTTGACAATACAATTCTATGATCTCCTTACAGAGTGAAATGATGTAATTAAGAAATGAACAAAGATGTTTGTTAAAACATTTCTAGAAGCCTTTAATTTGACAATATGAAAAATAAATAAAAACAGAAAACATTCACTGAACAATGGTACTTCACCACCCATTTTTTAAAAACCTTCAAGCTCTGAATGAAAAGCTATATTAGATTTGGTCGGTTTCTTGGGACAAGTTTTATATGTAACATGAAATGTGATATAAATCCATAAATAACATGAAATTCTGCTCAGTTGTATTTGATCAACTAGAATTGACATTAAAGAAAACTCTTATTTAACATAAAAACAAAGCATAGATAACATGAAATTAAGCTCCGTTGTATTTGATCAACTAGACTTGGCCTTACAGAAAACTGAATGAATGCAAATGTGTTTTAATGAAGGAGTGCCATTTGCAATGTGCACTAATGTTTTGGGTTTTCATTGAAAAATATGCCAACGAAACTAACATATACAGGAGTAAACAGACACAAGATGAGAAATTAAAAATATTTAAATGACAACAATAATAAAAACAAAAACATTAACAACGACAATTACAGCCAAAAGAATATGGTAACAGTCTTTATTTTTAAATAGTATCATTCAGGATCAATTAGATGTGATTGGCAGGTGCATGTGGCATAATAATGTTGATCATGATCAAATGTGATGAGTTGAACTTTACGTATGTAAAGATGAAGATCCATACGTTCACATAAAATGGTTTCTCTCCAGTGTTTGCAAGTTCTTAATGGAAAACAATTTTGAAAATATTAACAATTCTTAAGACAATAGTTTCTCATCAGTATGTTTACACATGTGACATTTCAATTTGAAATGTTCTAAAAAAGATAATCCACAGATATTACAAGAGTGTGGTTTCTCACCAGTGTGTGTTCGCATGTGTCTTGTTAAATGGGATTTCTGCAAAAACGCTGATCCACACACTTCACAAGAATAAGGTTTCTCCCCAGTGTGTGTACGCATGTGTGTTGTCAAAATGTATTTTTGTGAAAATGCTGAGCCACACACTTCACAAGAATATGGTTTTTCTCCAGTGTGTATACGTATATGACGTTTTAATTTGGAATTTTCTGAAAATGCTGATCCACACAATATACAAGAATATGGTTTTTCTCCAGTGTGTGTTCGCATATGTGTTGTCAAAAGGTATTTCTGTGTAAATGCTGAGCCACACACTTCACAAGAATATGGTTTCTCTCCCGTATGTATTCGCATATGACATGTCAAAGAAGAATTCTCTGCAAATGCTGATCCACATATTTCACAAGGAAAAGGTTTCTCTCCAGTGTGTGTACGCATGTGCATTTTCAAATGTGAATTAACAGTAAATCCGGATCCACAGACTTCACAAGAATATGGTTTCTCACCAGTATGTGTACGCATGTGAGTTTTCAAATGTGAACTCACAGAAAATCCTGATCCACAGATTTCACAAGAATATGGTTTCTCACCAGTGTGTGTTCGCATATGTATTTTTAAACCAGAACCCTCAGAAAAAGCTAATCCACAGATTTCACAAGAATATGGTTTTTCTCCAGTGTGTGTTCGCATGTGTCTTATATAACTAGAATTGACTGAAAATGCTGATCCACAGACTTTACAAGAATATGGTTTCTCTCCAGTGTGTGTTCGCATATGTCTAGTTAAATGGGATTTCCGGAAAAATGATGATCCACAAACTTCACAAGAAAATGCTTTTACTCCAGTTTGTGTGTGGCATTTCATTTTGGAATTTTCTTCTAAATACCAATACACAGATTTCATAAGAATATAGAGTCTCTAAGTTGTATTTACTTGAAGCATTTGAAATAAAAGGTCCATGAAAATCCTTATTCACTCATTTCACAGTCATATACTTTCTCTACTTTGTGTGTCTGTATGTCTTTTCACTTTTAAACTCTAAAACAGCTGTTGTTGATACCTGATTAAAATAGGGTTACTTCCGATTGGGAATCTGACAGAGTAATTATATATATGAATCAAGGAAAAATGTTCACACCTGATTATGGTAAGGATAATAAACAGAATAACAATTGTCTCTTGAGTGCTTGGATGTAACTATCTAAAGAAGAAGTCAAAATACAGATTCACATGCTTTGCAAGAAGACATTTTTTTCTTTGGTATATACTTGCATGTGTTGTCTTCAATTTGAAAATTCTCCTTCCTCACTATAGATGATATCTGTAAATAAAAAAGAAATATTGCTAGCCAACATTTTTCTGGATTAATATGTGAGAAAAGTGAACTGAATGAAACATGTGAATAGAATCTGCATACCATAATTTCTAATGTGCTGGCCTGCAGCCTCAAAGTCACTGAGTTCAAACTCCAGTCACGCTATTATATTCAACTTCAGACGAATGCCCCTTTAGGAAAGGTATTACTCTTTTATCCTTCCACGTGTTAAATAGTATCACTGCTCTTCTTCTAAAAGGAAGGCTTTAGCATTAAATAACCCACAAAGGTTGATGTGGCATTAAACAATAAATCCAAACCAAAATATAGGAAAATTAAGGTTTTATTTTTATATTTATGTACAGCAAAAATCCAAGACATTCATCATAAAAGAATTTATTCACTTCTTGTTTTTCTAAATCAACCAATGAAATAAGTTTTTTCTAAATCAACCAATGAAATAAGTTTTTTCTAAATCAACCAATGAAATAAGTTTTTTCTAAATCAATCAATGAAATAAGTTTTTTCTAAATTAATCAATGAAATAAGTTTTTTCTAAATCAACCAATGAAATAAGTTTTTTCTAAATCAACCAATGAAATAAGTTTTTTCTAAATCAACCAATGAAATAAGTTTTTTCTAAATCAACCAATGAAATAAGTTTTTTCTAAATTAATCAATGAAATAAGTTTTTTCTAAATTAAGCAATGAAATAAGTTTTTTCTAAATCAACCAATGAAATAAGTTTTTTCTAAATTAAGCAATGAAATAAGTTTTTTCTAAATCAACCAATGAAATAAGTTTTTTCTAAATCAACCAATGAAATAAGTTTTTTCTAAATTAATCAATGAAATAAGTTTTTTCTAAATTAAGCAATGAAATAAGTTTTTTCTAAATCAACCAATGAAATAAGTTTTTTCTAAATTAAGCAATGAAATAAGTTTTTTCTAAATCAACCAATGAAATAAGTTTTTTCTAAATTAATCAATGAAATAAGTTTTTTCTAAATTAATCAATGAAATAAGTTTTTTCTAAATCAACCAATGAAATAAGTTTTTTCTAAATCAACCAATGAAATAAGTTTTTTCTAAATCAACCAATGAAATAAGTTTTTTCTAAATTAATCAATGAAATAAGTTTTTTCTAAATTAATCAATGAAATAAGTTTTTTCTAAATCAACCAATGAAATAAGTTTTTTCTAAATCAACCAATGAAATAAGTTTTTTCTAAATCAACCAATGAAATAAGTTTTTTCTAAATCAACCACTGAAATAAGTTTTTTCTAAATTAAGCAATGAAATAAGTTTTTTCTAAATCAACCAATGAAATAAGTTTTTTCTAAATCAACCAATGAAATAAGTTTTTTCTAAATTAATCAATGAAATAAGTTTTTTCTAAATTAAGCAATGAAATAAGTTTTTTCTAAATCAACCAATGAAATAAGTTTTTTCTAAATCAACCAATGAAATAAGTTTTTTCTAAATCAACCAATGAAATAAGTTTTTTCTAAATTAAGCAATGAAATAAGTTTTTTCTAAATCAACCAATGAAATAAGTTTTTTCTAAATCAACCAATGAAATAAGTTTTTTCTAAATGAAGCAATGAAATAAGTTTTTTCTAAATCAACCAATGAAATAAGTTTTTTCTAAATCAACCAATGAAATAAGTTTTTTCTAAATTAAGCAATGAAATAAGTTTTTTCTAAATTAAGCAATGAAATAAGTTTTTTCTAAATCAACCAATGAAATAAGTTTTTTCTAAATTAAGCAATGAAATAATTTTTTTCTAAATCGACCACTGAAATAAGTTTTTTCTAAATTAAGCAATGAAATAAGTTTTTTCTAAATCAACCAATGAAATAAGTTGTTTCTAAATCAACCAATGAAATAAGTTTTTTCTAAATTGTGTCCTTGTACATAACGTAGCTAAAGCTTTGAAAATTTTAATATACGAAAAATTTCCCATTTCCCATTTTTTAATTTTAAGTTGTTTTCAGCTCAAATTAGAAATTATTTTGGAGCTATTTTGTAAAACATTTGAAATACTAAAGCTGTTTAATATAATGTAAATACAACAAGTTTTTCTGACACAATATTTAATATTGCCTCATTAATAATTTTAAAATTAGTTTGAAAGTATTTATTTCTTTTTTATTTGAAAAATTGGTTTGAAGATTGTTGTATAAAGAAAAATTCTTTTCGTAACAAACAAGAAAGAAACAATTTTAATTGTCATCTTTGATAATTTTATTGATAATTACATCAAACTGATCATAATCTTAAAATAGTGAACCGATACTTTTTTGTCTTGCAGCTTTTATATTTCTAATATAAGACAAACTATTTTTGAAGCAATAGTAGCAGAAGGAATTTTTGTTTGGTGCGTAATTTACTCCGACACGTAATTTCAACCAATCAGGATGACTTATCCTATTCATCCCAAACCACCTTTCTGGGTAGCAGTAATTGGGGAAAACCGTCAAACACTCTCTTTGGCTGAACAACTTCATTCAGTGCAGACATCTCATCTGCCTGCTCTTCAATAGCAGCAGCAGCATGGACACAATCAGGGAAACTGTCTAATTTATGGATCCCTTGCGTCTATTTCTCTTAGACCAAGGGTTCCCAGTTGAATATGAATTAGATGAATTCAATACGCCACACACAGAAACAACTTTACGTCACCCCCTAAATTGGCTATGTCGACTGTGATGCCGAATCCCACTCCGACACCTAGTGACTACTTCACCACAGGGCAACATTTTCTGGAGACATTCACGCTTCTCCTTAACCCTGCTGAAAAAGCCAGAAACACAAATTCACGGTGACTTTAACGTCTATTTCCTGAAACAGCAAACATGACTTTTGTTACACACGGCGAATATAATCCCTCACACGTCCAACGACACGCACTGCTTTCTCCACTATCTCACCACTCCATTTCGTCTCTTTACTTCTTTCCTTTCCCACGAGGCTTGCAGCACAAACACAAACTCTATATTCCATGCTGCCAATATAAAACTCTCTCTTCTATATACCTAACAACACTTAGCAAGGATATAAACACGCGCAAGAATACATTTCTTCGCCCAAAAACAATAACAAACATTCCACTTGCTAAACAATCAACAATGTTACCAAAATCAATTTTTACCAGAAATACATAGAAAACATCTAAATCATTTTAACAAAAGTAAATAAGTGTTAAAAGTTCCTAAATAAGGAATTTGTATTTATATTGAAGTTTATCAAGTTTTCAAAACAAAATAAAACAGTTTCTTTTTGACTAATAATATCATCTTAAAAATCTTTAAAAATGTTTCTAACAAAATTTTCAGTTAAAATTTGATTTAATAAAATTCATTGTAAAGAAACAGTTTTCCTATATTTTCTTATAGCAGATAAAAAAATTGAAATGAAAAGTGTCAGGGAAATATCATAAAGAAATTTAATCAATTATAACTGAACAAATTTAATGATTACTTTTTGTTAGAGAAAAAAAAATCACTCATTTGGGAACATTTAATAATTACACTAAAAATAAACTAATTGTCAGATGAAGAGGATTTAACGAAAAATAATGCCCAAACAGAAGTACAGAAAAATTCCTTATTTTTTGGCTTGAACATCAATTTTTTTCTGAGATTTTCAAAGAAAAGAATTTCCTCTTTAAAGAACACCTCTCTCCATCGTAATTTTAAAAAATATATAACTCGACCTGTCTGGTTGTCTTTTCCAACGCTAACTGTTCCAGAAATGGGTGATCATTTTGTATTGAATTAAAATGCGAAAGAGAACCCACTTACAAAATGTAAGATAAATTTTTATGTTTTTTTTTTTTTTGTTTTTGTTTTGTTTTTCGAAAATAAAAATATCGATGAGTTTGAACGTCAGTTCCCACACAAAAAATTAACAAACAAAATTTTTCTCTGGGTTAATTTGAATGTGCATAATAATACAAAAAAATCTTTTTCTTTTAAAGAAATTATGAAAAGTTTTTACTTCTGTTTTCTTTCGTTGGATTTCTTTTGCTTTACGGAATTTCAAAATTAAAGAATGGAAAAAGGAAATTTTAAGATAGACAAATGTTATCTGGTTGAATTGTATTTATATGTTTAAGACTCACGATCTGTATAAAGATGTATATATAAAGAGGGTCCAGTTTAGTACATTATAAATCGAATCCCTACTTCGGAAATATGACTTACTTTTATAAAAAAAAAAAAAAATCACATTGTCGGCAGAAATAAAGAGTATATACATTGAAATACATCAAAATTCACACACACAAAATTTCCAACAAAAATAAATTACGAAACTAAACCAAATATTAACTAAATATCTAATCTTAATTCTCCTCCGTGAATAGAAAAAAAAATCTGCAAAAGTGAACTGGAGCAACATTATAGGTAATATTAACTCAAAAAACAACAACTTTTTAGCGTGGTGTAATGGTTAGCAAGCTAGGCTAGCAAACCTTCACGAGTTCGAGTCTCACTGGGTGCCTCATTCATAGGGCCCCTTGTGCCATATCTAAGCAAAAAGCTTAGTAAATTACTAAACTTCTTTTGATTACGAGTTGTGTGTAGGGGGTTCAATTCGTCCTGTAAATATCTTGTAAAATGCAACCCGACCGGTACTTATCGAAAATATCAATTCTATTACATTTCCATGGGGTCACCATGGTTCACCTTGGCCAAAAAGTCTTTTTTCGGCAAATAACACGTATTAGTGAAGAAAGAAAATAACAGAAAGTGATACTTACTTCTGTCTTCTCTTATCTGACACTTATTTTCCTTGACAGGAATGCAACATTAAAATGGAAAAACTAAAATCTGGTTGAATGAAATTTATAAATAGCCGTCGTTTACGATCGATGCCAAATATTTTGTAAACAGCAAAACTCAAGGGAGATAATGCAGTTAAGAGATAATATTGTAGATATTCATTTGGTGTCTGGGTTATCAAGCTAGATTAGCAGACCATTATTGGTGAGTTCGATTCTCACAGAGTGCACCATATTTCCGGTCTGGTGCCACAACTAAGCTAAGCTTATTAAATAACTCTCATTCACAAAAAAATAAATAAATAAATAAAATAAAATGAAATAAAAAAGATCCACCTAATTTATTTGTTAAATTTTTATCCCTTAACCCATCCTATTTTAGGGAAGTGTAACCAAATTTTTATTTTTCATTTTTTGTAGGGAAATCAGATGGAGAGGGTGGAGGTGTTAACTAACTTATTTGGAGTGGGTATTTTTTTCGCTAAATAAAAAAGGTCTTTTCATCACTTATAAAAAAAAGAAAAAAAACCCTCCCCAATATTGTTTCCACCTCTTTTTTTATTTACCAAAAAAAAAAAAAAAAAAAAATCTCCACCCTCTACATCTGATTTCCCTACAAAAAAAAATAAAAAATAAAAATTTGGTTACACCTCCCTTTTCTGCTATCTCTGGTCGTCAGTAATGCTTGTTGGTCCGGAAGTAGGGGATCATTTTACGTTAAATTTACATAACAAAGTGATCCCCCTCACTCAATTCTAAAATATTGGAGTTTTCTTCAAAATTTTTTCTTTGCGGATATTTTTTCTGGCTGTTTACATGTATTCGCCAAAAAAAAAAAAAAAGTAGAATCTTATTTTAGTTTTCGCTAAAATAGGATGGGTTAAAGGATCAAAATTTACCATCTATTTTGTCTCAAAAATACAAGAAATGACAATTATATTTAAACTTAAGAAAAGAATAATGAAATCCTGATTTTTCCAGGTATCTGTGAAGTAGGATCAATTAAGTAACAGTAATCATTATGTAATTAAAGATTCATTAATTTTTTCTAATTAGAACTGTAAATATGTAGGGAACGAATAGATAAATAAAATTTAAATTTAATTTGAAAAAAAAAGGGAAAACTTAAATTTGCAAAAACCCCAAGAGGTCCCTGACGGGAAAAAGGGATGACGCATGCGTAAAAGAAAAAAGGCATCCTCTTGACAAAGGGGAACAGGCATTCTTTCTCTTTCAAGCGGTGACCAGCGATTTGACAACATTATTGCTGACGTGTCTGGGCACCACGCATACGTCTTTGGACGTAGCGTTGATTAGTCCCTTTCACCCAGTAGCAGCCCTCTCTCGGTCAGCATTATGCAGAAATATAAAAGACCCACAACTGAACTATAAACTAACCCTTACCGGACTTTGACAAACTTCCAAAAGAAAACTAACCTTATGGAAGCCCGAAATATCAAATGAGGACAAATACATGCATGAAACGATTAATGTATTTTTGACACCTTAACTGGGGGATTCAACCATTTCAATGTATTCAGGAAAAACTCCCTCATCCATGGAATGGTTGTTGAACCCAGTAAATAAAGGAAAGTATAAAAGAAACGTCTTCGTCTCTTATCAGTTGCTGTCTTTTCCTTTGTATAAATCTTTTGGGACTTTCTTGGGCAAGGCGTTACACCGACTAGCCAACGTGGGGATAATATCATCATCATCATCATCAAGTCGTGCCGCCAGCACGGATATCCCTGGCCCTCTCTCGCCACTTCTCCCTATCATTCATCGCTTTTGGCAGGTCTTCAGAGTTACATCCCGTATCCTCACATAACTGCTGTATGTATGTTCGAGCTGGTCGTCCTGCTTTTGCTTGACCATATGCGGGGGTCCATAGGAGTACATCACTGATGAGGGGATAATATAATATAACCAAAATATGGAGTCAGATATTCAAACGGCAACACAGCCTTGCCCTTTGCCCGTGACCTTTCAGCCACACACACCCCACAAATATTTATATCAAGGAAATTATTTATTTGATTTTTAAGGGATTTTTAAATTTGCCTGGAACAGGCAAGTTAATAAACCCAAATCTAAAAATTATTGCGTTGTTAGATTGAATCATATTCATTGTCTTCTTATCTTTTTTGTATATAAAATTTGAGTTAAATTTTTTAAGGTGACAACATAATAATAAGTAAAGTTGTCTCCCTTTAGTCGAGGGTGACCCGAAGGCTCCCTTTTCGATAGCTACTACACCAAGGTGTAGGGAAGGGCGCTACTCCTTTCCCTGGTTTGCTCCACTTTACCCTTGATCCATATCTTATAATGCTGAGTGTTAAGCAAGGAGGCATCAAGTGCCATTTTTTGAGTCTATGGTATGACTCGACCTGGGATTGAACCCAGGTCTCCCGGGCCATTGGCGAACACTCTAACCATGATGCCAATGTCCGATAAAATTCTGGTATCCTTTAACTTTTTATTGGCATATTCAAGTTTGTATGAAATAAACATGTTCATAAAACAAAATCTAAAAAATGTAGAGTTTACGGGGTTTTGAAGATTTGGTTATCATTTGTTATCATAGGTCGTTGGTGAACGGTTGGGTTCTATGGAGAAGATTCTGAGTTTCGTATCTGACTCCTTTTTTCTTCTTTTCACCCCATTAACTTGTCTTCTTTGTCGGTGAAAAGCTCTAATAGAACTGAGGACGGAAGGAAAGAGACAAGGATACATTTTAACTCAAATTTTATTGTAGGGTTTAACAACTGTTCTGTGGCGTGGAACGTTTTCCTGAACCAGTAGAAGTAGTTGCATTTCCCATACAAGATCTTGAAATATATTAGAGTCCTTTTCGATGCTAAAAGTTTGAAGTTCGTCGTATGAAGTTTGTGCGGTATGTTTACCAGAGATGACTTGTGAGCCGGAGACACGGCTAACTATCAGGCCCCAATCAGCACGGGTTCTCACTGCTAGCAGCCGAGAGAAAAGGGTCTTTTGGATAGCAGCGGTTGCAACAGAATGATAGAATTTCTATTTTTGTGCCAGGAGGTCTTTCTGGGAACTGCTAATTCAAATTTATTTAATTATCTTTTTCTGATCCCCAAAATTAATCCGTGGAAGTAAATTTTTTTTAGATATTTTCTGTTTAGAGTTGAAATCAGAGCTGGACTTACCTATAAGGAATAGTTTAGGGCCACACACCCTTGGGGCCTCATTTATATATTTTTATTTTATCATTAATTTTTATTCTTTGAAGAAGGATATACATTAAATGAATTAATCTGATCTGATTTGAATCGGAGCTGATAAGTCACGTAATATTTACAAGATTATTTTTCGGAATATAATAAAATTTTACACAATAAGATCACGGAGAAATATAAAATTGACCACCAGGATACAATAAATCAGATTAATCAATACACTGCAAGATGTGCTAACAAACTTAACATTAAAGATAAACTTGGTAAATTAAATGAAAAAAATGCCTATATTCTTTCGTTGGGGGACATGTGTTTTAGTAGTTATGCTTAGTCCCCCAACATTTAATGTTTAAGTTTTATATTTATGTTTAGTATATGTTTCACATGGAAAAAGGTAGTAAATGAATGAAGATATGAAACGGCGCGGATAAAAGGAACATTCAAAACAAGGCGACAAACAAAACAAATTTATACTCATAACAAAACATGCATTGATACAAAAATATTGCTAATTCTACATTGTTAGTAAAATAGTCCTGTGTGTACATATATATATATATATATATATATATATATATGTGTGTGTGTGTGTGTGTGTGTGTGTGTGAAGAAAAGAAGCAGAAGATACCCCGCAACAACAATTACCGACGCCGACTACGCCGATGACATAGCGATACTGGCAAATACACCTGACCAAGCCGAAACACTTCTGCATAGTTTGGAACGAGCAGCAGCAAGCATAGGCCTCCATGTTAATGCACACAAAACGGAATATATGTGCTATAACCAAACGGGGGACATCTCCACTCTAAAAGGAACCCCTCTTAAACTAGTAGACAAATTCACGTACCTAGGAAGCAGCGTCGAATCAACTGAAAAGGACATCGAAACGAGGTTAACGAAAGCATGGACAGCTATCAATAAACTATCGACTATATGGAAATCAGACCTAACCGATAAAATGAAACGCAGTTTCTTCCAGGCAGCGGCCACATCGATACTGCTATATGGATGCACTACATGGACGCTAACAAAACGGCTGGAGAAGAAACTAGATGGCAATTACACAAGAATGCTGCGTGCAATCCTGAACAAGTCCTGGCAGCAACACCCCACAAGACTTCAACTGTACGGCCACCTGCCCCCTATCACGAAAACTATTCAAGTTAGGCGAACCAGACATGCAGGACATTGCTGGAGAAGCAGAGATGAACTCATAAGAGATGTACTCTTATGGATCCCCACACACGGCCGCGCAAAAGCAGGACGACCAGCACGAACGTACATTCAGCAGCTATGTGAGGATACAGGTTGTTGTCCTGAAGACCTGCCTAGGGCAATGAACGATAGGGAGGAGTGGCGAGAGAGGGTCAGGGATATCCGTGCTGCCAGCACGATATGATGATGATGACATATTTTAAAATGTCTATTTTTTCTTGTGGTTCGAAACAGTCGGTTTTTCCGAGGCTGGAAAAAGTCTCTTCGTCGTAGTGTTTTGAAGAAATTAATGTCTGCTAGGCTTATCCTTTTTTTTTTTTTTTTTTTTTTTTGGCTTTTTACTTCTGTTGGTGAATAAGAGTGTCACCTGGAGAGAACGTGTCAGCGCTGCAATGGAAATTGGGAAAAAGAGAAAGAGTGTTTGAAGACGACGTATTTATAGAAAATACGTGTCTTGGAATCGGCTCCAAAAAACACGGGACGAAATTTAAACGCGGACGTAGTTTTACGCAGGTCACATGGTTCTCCTGACCAATGGTTTCCCAAGACTGAATATTTGTGTGCGTCCGCCATCTTTGTTGTGGGAACAAGTGGCATACCGCCCAAATTAAATTATAGGAGTGTAAAGTCCTATACTCTTCAAAGATCCCAAACAGAATTTATAACGAAGAAGCTGGTTCAGGGTACCCTCTCTGTTAGATTAACAGGAAAATAAATGAATCGAAGAGAAGATATTGAAAGGTTTTCAATTTAGAAGTTTAATAAAGGTTTGTTGGAAAGGAAACCTTTGTGCTGGTCGTCGTAGTGAGGAGAAGAAAATAATTATTGAATTGAGAAAGGATAAAGGAGTTAAAAGTCTGAGTGGATTATGCGTCGCTTGAGTCAAGACAAATATTGAGTCGCTGATTTTTGGCAAGAATGAATATTCAGCCATAAATGCGTGGTCCGGTTTGCTGTAAGAGAGAGACATAATGGTCTCCTTTAAGGTTATCCAGGAATGAAGTAGCTCAATTGTCAGAGGCGGAATTAATTCGTCTAATTCATATTCAATTGGGAACCCTTGGGTCTAGAAGGGTAGACTCAAAGGTCCATGAATTAGAGGACTCTCCTTATGATGTAATGAAACTGTTGCTATGAGATCGAGGACAGAAACACATCCGTCCTGCTCGAAAGATACTGAGGAAGAAAAAGTTTGGCGGGCTTTTACCGAATTTGATTTGCCCTTGAAAGTCATCCGGGTCGAATGGGATTCGTCATCCTCATTGGGTGAAAATGTATGACGAGACCAACGGTCAAAATAATTTAAGCGCCAAACATACGAAGTTCTTTCTGCTACAAATTTTTATAACAATAAACAAGCTAGATTAATAAAACCTACTAAGACGGAATTAGGTTTAGTTTCCAAAAATGTGATCCAAAAGATTATAGCAAAAATACTGGATAATAATAGATATAATTCATATCCATTGAGAAACTATTAAAATTTTTTCTTTCCGTTGTGTGATGGCTTTAGGAAGAAGTTAGTTTCTCTTTGCCAGCTGAAATGAATTTATAATAGCTAAATAACAGTTTGTTAAGTTGTTTCAATTATATATACATAAAATTTTGGCTGAATTAGTGTTAAGAAGGCGCTTGTAGTGTAATGTTTATCACTGTGGGAAATGGACGCAACAGAGTTGAAATCCTGGACAAGACTATTTGCATTTTACATAGTATTTCATCTGGGGAGAGCCATGCATCCAACAATTCTCCCTCCAGTTACAGATTGTAGGGAATAGAAAAATGAAAAAAAAGTAGAAATAAATTAAAAATCCTTATTGAAGGTGTGCAGAGGCTCACAGAGGAGCCTAGCGGGGTGGGGGGCGAAGAGAGGGGAAACCGTCCCGACAAAAGAGAGAATCTCGTTCTCTTTCAGCAGTGACCAGCGGAGTGACAACACCTAAATCTTTCTTGTTAGTCGTGGAAGGCGCCATGCACCCGTCTCTAGACAACGCGTTGGCTAACCTTTCCACTAGTAGCAACTGCCTCTGTGTAACACTATCTTAGTGTTACAAGTTGACCGGCGATATTAAATTAAATACTTAGGACTAATTGAATAATTTGTTGAAGATTAGATATAGTCTTTTGGTAAGGTAGTGTAGAAAAATATGATAATAATTTACACCGTGTGTGAAAGTGGGTCACGGCGACAAGGACACTCGAATTGTTTACTGACGAGATGAAACGGCCGATCTGGGCTTTGATCTAGGTTTTGATTGACGGGTTAGAAACAAACAAAATTCTATTTCATATTCTAATGTCAGCCGAGTGCGAATGTACGGAAAATTACGGCTAAACGCCTGACACAAGGCCATTATTAGAATATTATCAGGTGGCTCTCCAATCAAAGAAAAGCAGGGCGGAGATCCCCCCCGCCCAAGACGTGTAATATAGGGCCATAGTTTTTGATTGGCAGTCAAGTTAAACACGAGCCTCGGGGTGAGGTTTCTCTACCCCCCCCTCGATGATTGCTCTCTGGGACCATTGGTCCAGCGTTTCTATTGGCTGGCCAATCAGAGCCACGTATTCAGGGGTCTGGACCCCCATAAAGAAGATTCCGAAAAGAGTTGTAGGAGATTGAAAGCTGGTTCCGCAGACGGAAGACTTAAAGCCCTTGCCACCCTCTTCGCCACCACTACCACTTTACTCAGAGTCCTCAACTTGACCGTCCCTTGCAACATTAGTTTTCTCAAAACGGACGTGGGGCTAGCTGTCATCGCCAGTCAACTTATCACCGAATTAAAGGTCCTTGTTGTTGTTATTGTTGTACATGATTCTTTTTTTATCATTGTATAATAAATAGATGTTATTTACAACTGTTATCAAGCGTACCTGACGTATTGAATTAGTTGACCAGCTAACAGCACCGGTAAAGTTGATTGTCTTCCGACCCAACCTGAACCAAAAGACGCCCGTATCAGCTTTTCCCCAACTTTCCTGTGGATCGAAGAACGCAACGTGGACACGGAAATCTGGTCAAGCAAATCCACCCGAAACTTCGACCGATAAGAGGCTCGCAGCGCGACATGCACTTATAGGATTACATCTGTTACTAGCGACCCACGACTAAAAACACCGAATAATGAACTCGTCGGAATCACAATTAAGACACCATACGACGGACTTAATGACTCCAACTGAAAACAATGGATTTGGACATATCTCCCAATGGCGTCCAACACGTTGTTAACGCTTTAAATACCAAATTTGGACATATATACCCAAGAATGACAAACACATTTTAACACCTTCACTAGGAGATTCAATCATTTCATTTGTATTCAGGAAAAATTTCCTCACCCACAGAATGGTCGTTGAACCCAGAAATAAAGGCAAAATATAAAAGATATCTTCGTCTCCTATCTTTTACAGTCTTTTTTCATATAATTCCTTTACAGCCTTCATACCCAAGAAGTTAAACTAGAAAGATAACGTGGAGTAAGAATAGAATAACCCAGAATGGTTATTTGGCACCAGGAAATATTAAACCATAATAAATTTCCTCTGCTACAAGTGACCGAAGTGAGTTTTGCAAACTCATATAATTGTGGTAGTGAGTTTTGCTACTCAGATACGATAAATATACGAAGACAAACAATCAAGTCGTCAATAACCAAGCCTACTCTATTCAGAATTATCATGGATGCTACCTACTTTGCCAATAATTTTAATAAATGGAGAGAAAACAAGAAAGTGTGGGTAACAAAAGTGGCAACAGAAGTCAATGAAAATTCAGTTGGTGTGACGCTGCATAAATAAGTATCTCAGGACGAGAGTTTATTTTATGCGCATGTGACGTTGTGGGCAGTCTGGCACTTGACCCTCCGCAAAATAAGTCCTAGTCAAGACTCCTTTTTCGGGCATATGGTAACTGGCAAATAATGTGGGGGTTAATTTGGGGCTAGACAGATCTCCAACGCAGGCAAAGGGGTTTCCAATTCACTTTCACATACACCACCAAGTCCTTCGTTTTCCTACACCCTCGGATAACGGAAAGCATGGACTTCAAGGTTAAAAGAAATATTACCTGTAATCAAATTTCCAAAAATTCCCTTATAATGTTTTAAGGTGAATAAGACATTTAGCGAGAATTAATGAAAGCGATACGAAGCTGAAACAGGTATGTGCAAAAGAAGGCGACTCGATAGATAAATAACACAACCAATAGATTTCAACACAAGGGTGCATTTAAAATAGAACAAAGTTTTAATAGGCGACGACCAAACAAATAATGATAAGATTTAAGAAACAAATTCCTTTTTATTTTCTCTTTTCTTATTAAAATACCGGCTATATTAAGCCAGCAGGCAGTGTTCAACATAAATGTCTCTCAACAGACCTTTTCCTCTTTCTTCTTTTTTTCTTTCTTCCGTTTTTTCTCTTTTACTCGAGAAAATGTTCAAGTCGCCGGGCTGAAGGATGTAACAAAGTTCATCCACTAATTTACTGTTGATGAAACAGAACCCTTTCTGTTTCTCTCTCCTTTTTCTCTTTTTGAATACATATAATTCCAATATTTAGGAAGGGTAGAAGGAAAAACAGTTTAAGTTGTATTTATCTTTGAGAAGGCTAGTTCTCTGGTTCCTTTCTTCTACGGGCGAGTGGCATCTCCAGTATCTGGCTGAATGTTAGCCCTTTCTGCTAAGTTCTGTCCAAAGAGTTTGTTCTGATCTTTTTATGGGAGATTTTTCCCGAAGCTTGGCTGGATTGGCGTCTATCTCTTGCCAATGTCTGTTCAGAACTAAACTTTCTTTTCCAAACTTCTGCTAATGAAAAAGACGGCGTTTGGATTAAGGGCCAATCATTTGGCTTTTTCCTTCTCCCACCATTCCATCCGGTTACAATAATCGAGTGACATGCATTCCCTTCTTTGTCCAACCGATTATAGGTCATGGAGGGCGGGTAGCTTTTGACCTTCATTCTGACCTGGATTCGTTACTTTCGTTCATATCTCCCTTTTAACGGTCAGTCTTTAGGGCCTGTTAGTTCAAACACAGAAGGGTAGGGGAATTGATCTCACTTTTCCTCTCTCAGTGGCATACAACGTCAGAGTTGAGGATCACGTTTTAATCAAGTGTCAAGCAGTCCCACTATAAAAGGACTATGTGATACATACTAGCTTGGTAGGAGGTCAATTAAGTACATCAAGTATCAAACAACCACATCAATGAAAAAAACAAAGGAAAGAACGAAGGAATGAAGGACATAGAGGAGGAAGACAGCCAGAGAGAGAGAGAGAGAGAGGAAGGAAAACAAGCAGTGCGTGTGAACATCTAAAATATTGTTTTGCCCCCTAAACTACTGGAAGATTTACAGAAGACTTTTTTCGAAACATTATTTAGCCTTTTACCACATTAAGGTAAACTAAGAAAATATAACCCCTGAAGGTTGATATGCCATTAAACAAACAAATTGAAACAGAACTAATCATAAAATTACATTCAAAAGATATTTTTTCATATCTCAATATTAATTGTACAAATCTGTTCTTTGTTGTGTCCATATGACAATGTGGTAGACAAATATTTACATTATTCATGGATCAAAATAGATTAAATGTTGCTACTTGTCTAATTCTCTGATGTGGTGGTAAGTAGGTCATGTGATCTTTTGGGGAGTAATCAGATGGTACCACACAGAAATTCTTTTGAAGTCATTAAAAAAATCATAAATACTTTGAATTTGTCATATTTTCACCTTCTTTTGAGCAAACACATATATTAAACTCTTAGACTAGCCATACAATACCTCTTTCTTCCTTTTCAAGTTAAAGATTTTAGTTTCATAGCTACTAGGCTTTAACTTGGTATAACCTCAACATTAGTCCAATCTGCCAGACTCCTAACAAGGTTGCACTGACTGTATCAATCTGGACTTTTAGAGTTTAATCTACATCAATTTTGCAGAATGAATTTATCATAAGAGGATCATTTTACAATATTTGCAAGTAAATAAAAAAAGGTGGGAGGAGGTAGTTGTGACACCATAATCTATTCTGTCCCTGGGTGCACATATTAAGGTGCATATTTGTGTATAGGTATGTATATATGCATATGGGTGCAAGCATATTATGTTGATATGTGTGTAGGCATGAACTCATGTTTACATGTATTAATGTGTCACTCAATAAACTAATTGATAATCACTTAAAACTGGATCGAGTTAGTTAGAAAAAGAAAAATTGATTGCTTTGACAAAATGCTTAAGTCAATTAATATATAAGGAAAAAATAATTAGCAACGATTTATAAAGAGTTATTAGTTACTCCCAAATATATGTACATGAAAAATATTTAGTGCTGGTTTGAATTGTTTTCCTTCTCTGAGACTAGTTGTCTAACCAAGGCTAAAGAACCCAGTCTGTTCTACTATTTACTGGAAAGAGAAGAGATGGATTCTTGCTTTTTCCAAAGACATTAGTGTAAAATTAAAACACAAACAGCTTCATCCAGGAATTGAACTTGGATCACCAATTCCATTTCCTACAACATTAACCATCTTGTTAATACATAAAAGTTATTTACCTAGCCCTCTGCATGAGCAGGATGTGAACAAGGTCAATGTTTTTAGCAAACTTTCCTTCTCCTAGACTGGTTGCCATACCAAAATTAAAGAGCCCAGTCTACCTTACTATTTGCCAATGGCTGGAGGGGAAGTAGTTTGATTCATATATTTCCAAAAGGTATTAACACTATGTGAAATGCAAACAGTCTTGTCCAAGATTTGAACTCAGGTTATCATGTCAATTTCCTCAGATAATAATCCATTACAAGTGCCCCCATTCCTTATTCTAATTATGATTAGTTCTAAAGTCAGACAATAGGATGAATAAATTTTATCTTGCTTCTCCTTAGATATGTTGATCTCCAGAGCTGAAAATCAGAGAAAACATCGAAAGAAAAAGCGCCAGGCTCGGAGAGCATTCTACTCAAATACTTATGCTTTCGCAAAAAAGCTTTTCGTGGAATCAAAGAGTGGCAAGCTTGATGTACCGAAGGAGGAACTCGAGAATCATTTGACGATGACATATTCAGATGATTTAAACGGTATCCCAATACCTCCTCTAAGAGATTTACCAAAACCCCAAGATCCAACGATAATGTTTGATTATAGCGGGATAAAACTAAAAGAAGTTCGAGATTTTGTCTATAAGGCCCGCGCAGGTAGTGCCCCGGGCTTGAATGGGATATCGTACAAGTTCTATAAAAACTGCCCACGTGTCCTCAGGAAACTCACTGTCCTCCCTCAGCAAGCTTGGAAGAAGGCTATTATACCACAGGAATGGTGTCTGGCCGATGGTATTTGGATACCAAAGGAAATGCAGTCAAAAGGTATCACAAATTTTCGCCCAATATCCTTCCTAAATGTAGAAGGGAAAATATTTTTCTGAGTTCTTGCTCGTCGTATGACAACCTTTCAGATGAGCAAATATTATATAAATACATCTGTCCAGTAGGCTGGGATACCTGGCTTCCCCGGCTGTCTGGAACATTCACAAATGATATGGAACTCAATACTCTCAGCTAGAAGGGACAAAACAGAACTACATGTGATCTGGCTTGAAATTGCCAATGCGTACGGTTCAGTTCCGCTCCACTTAATCCAAATGGCCTTCGAATTTTTCAACTTCCCTAGCAAGGTTGGGGAAATCATAATGAAATACTTTAATTCAGCTTTCATGAAATTTACCGTTAAAAACTATACCACCAAGTGGCAGGCACTTGAGATCGGCATCATGATGGGCTGTGTGATTTCCCCACTTCTTTTCGTTCTAGCCATGGAACTCATTTTACGAGGTGCAGCAAATACGTCGAGAGTAATGAAAAATGAACATCTGACTCTTCCTCCTTCCAGAGCTTTTATGGATGACATCACCATACTCGTTCCATCCCAAATCTCTGCCGATGGTTTACTACAAAGGTATTATGACCTTTTCACATGGGCGAGAATGAAGGCTAAGCCAAAGAAAAGTTGAAGCCTATTGTTAGTCGGAGGATCTGTCAGGGAGATCCATTTCGAAATTAGGGGTGATAATATCCCAACAGTCAGGGAGAAGCCGGTAAAGAGTCTCGGACGTCTTTATTCAACCCCACTAACTTATCGTCATAGGGGTAGAGAGATCCAGAAAGTAGCCTTGAAAGGGCTTAAATCAATTGATAAAACTTGTTTACGTGGAAAGACGAAGGCTTGGTGTTACCAACATGGCCTGCTACCCCGTCTTTTGTGGCCCTTACAGATGTACGAGATTGCGATATCTCGTGTTGAACGGATCCAACTGTATAGCAACAAATACCTGCGTAAGTGGCTCGGAGTTCCTCCTTGTTTTTCGAAAGTGGGTTTATATACCAATTCTGGAAACCTACAGCTCCCAATCTCCTCACTGGTAGAAGAATTCAAAATTAGGAAACACGCCTTCACATGATGATGAAGGACTCAGCCGACGAGATCATTCGGAAGGCGTATCCAGAAATAAAATCAGGTACGAAGTGGTCGGCTGTTAAGACCGCCCAGGAGGCGGAATGCAGCCTACGAATCAAAGACATCATAGGCGTCACTCAAACCAATCGAGCTGGGCTGGGTAGCACGAGCAAAAAGGTATTCTTCAAAATGGACCCAAAAGGAAAAGGAGACATGGTGAGCAAAGAAGTCAGGATGTTTGCGGAAGAGCAAAGAAAAGCCAGTGCTGTTACTCAGGCCAAACAATGTGCTTGGACAAAATGGAATGATATCGAACCAATTAAATTATCGTGGAAATCCTTAATTGCAATGGAACCACTGGCGATATCATTCCTTCTTCACTCTACTTATGATCTCTTACCAAATGCGACCAACCTAAAATTATGGGGATATACCAATTCGGACCTGTGCTAGTTGTGTAAAAGTGTTCGGGGTACTTTGCGCCACGTCTTATCTGCATGTTCACACTTGCTTCAGATGTACCCATGGCGACATAACAAGGTATTAGAGGTGATAATAGAGTTGTTAAGAGCACAATGTGAGACAGCAAATCAGCAATCCATAACAGCCAAGGAACCCATAATTCAGTTTCTCAAGGAAGGTGAATGTCCTGTGAGGAAACAAAAAAATCCTAACATGAAGCTACTGAACGGAGCTAGTGACTGGAAACTTTCAGCAGATCTCAAGACATTTCTACAATTTCCAATTCACATTATTCAAACAGAAAAACGGCCGGACATTGTAGCATGGTCCGATTCAAAGAAGAGTGTCCTCCTCATAGAATTGACTGTGCCCTGGGAAGAAAACCGGGAGGAAGCACACAAGCGGAAGAAAAACCGCTACGAGACACTGCGTGCCGACTGCATGGAAAAGGGTTGCATATGTCATGTGATTCCTGTTGTGGTTTTATAGGACACTCAGTCATTTCGTTTCTTTCAAAAATAGGAATCACTGGCCGCAGTTTGAAAGTTGCCTCGAATCGTCTTCAGATCACGGCACAATATGCATCAAGTTGGATTTGGTCGAAAGCGAGAAGTTTTCAGCATAAAGGAAATACACGTGGAACCACCTTTCCCGTGTGATTACGTAAGAAACGGTTACTGTAAACGCGTAATAACATCAACCGCCGAAAATAAACGCGTTTTTTTTAAATCACAAACTGCACTCAGAAAATGAAGATTAACGTCCAATGTAGTGTTACAAGACGAGATCTTGCCTTGATTTGAAAAAACAAAAAGAAAGAAAAGAAGAAAAGAAAAAAAAACGGAAGTTAACACTTCGAGTTCCCAACCAAAAATGAAAAGTTAGTCGCTCACGCATGGGCTCCGCGCAGAACTTCCGTTTGCGATAAAATAACAAAAAAAAAATACATTAATAAATATCCAATCGGAACGCTTCCCGCGGGGCACAAAAATTGCCGTTCTGAGCCTACAGAAAACGTATAAATAGACGGACCAAATAATCATCAGGCAGTTGGGTTCCTACACCACAGACTTGTTCCCTCACACGACCCGTGTTAAGGATTCTTCACCCCGTCTGGCGCCTGTCATCCGATACATCAAACGCTCTCCGCAGCTACCAACGTATCCTGATTCCGAGAAAACCATCCCTTCACCACAAGACAAGTACAGTACATGAACTTTGTAGCTACTGCCACTGAATTCATTCTTTGACTGTGAATGTATTTCTCCGTTCTACTCTCTGTACTTAATCTATCTATAAAAATTTTCTATAACATCATTACTGTGTTATTGTGAGTATCTATACGTTCTTTGTTTTGCAACCATACGCATTTCTCGCCCACGCTGGCCAACCCAGCCAACAAGCAATGTGCAAAAATTTTTTACGAGGCCGCGCATGCTTTAAGGGCAACAGGTGCCCATATTTTCACCCCCCTCATGCTCAAGCACACATAGCGACCACTGACACCGGTTTACCTGGAATAGATAGCGATCAGCACAACCATGAACACGCGACGCGCTTCGACGAACTGGATTTTCGGTTGGGACCGAACGAGATGTGATGAATCGTTCCCAGGTCCATGTATCCACTCAGCATCATCACACATTTAACGTTCAAATCCAACCTGATCTCCGATCGCCCGTTGTTTAGGTCAACCTCCGCAACAACGGCATCACATTCTCCGGTGTAGGCATGCTGGATTCCGGATGCACGACTTGCATCATTCCCATTTCTCGCTTACCTGAAGATGCAAGAAGACACATGTCCAAAACCAACATCCGAGTCAAAGGAATCGGAGGGAACATCTCTATTCTGGGCAAGCTCACCTGCGACATTACCTTGGGTGACGATACTTCTCCCGCTTTCTGCAACGTCGACACACTGATCACGACATCAGACATTCCCATCTTGATCGGCCAGAACATACTCGGCCACCACACACTGTTATCCTATACTATCGATAACCAGAAGGCGACTGTAGAACTTGCGCGCACACTCCCATCTGGCAAGCTAAAACATACTGTCCCGCTCTCTACAACCGTCCATCCAAGGATAAAACCGACCCACAACCTTTCACACGGCGCCCTAACCGTTTCCAACGAGGAACCACGAGCCACAGCCAGATCATCGCCTAACGGGTTGACTCTCAACCAAAAAATCCATTGGCTTAAGCAAACCGTAGGCCTATCGCTTCCAGACCATCATAGCCGTAGTGAATTAGAAGCTACCGCCGATTTACTCATCAGCTATGCGGACATTCTCGGCACCGACGACAATAGAAGGTGCACTTTCATCAAGCCCATACGCATACCAACCAACGGCCAGTCCAGGAGCCAAAAACAGCACCCTATAGCCCAAGCACTGGAGGATGATGTTGACGCGGAAATTGCCCGCATGGCAAGTGAGGGTGTTATCGAACCTTGCAACGACCCTAAAGGATTTAACAGTCCCGTTTTTGCCGTCCGCAAGAAAAACGGAAAGATTCGAGTGGTCGCAAATTTCAAAAGAACCCTCAACAAGGTTTTAGTCGATCTCGACCCATACCCAATACCTACCATTGACTCGACATTCAACAAGATTGGCGAAGGTAACAAGTACTTCTCAACACTCGACCTCCGCAATGGCTATTGGCAAATCGTCATTGACGAACGTGACCGCCATAAAACGGCCTTTACTTGGAAAGGACGCTGTTTCCAATACACCCGTCTGGCTTTCGGTCTAACATCCGCTGGACAAATCTTCTCGCGATGCATAGCTGAGGCTCTCGACACAGTTGCCTCACGCGCAAACATATCGTCATATATTGACGATAATCTTGTCCACGCCAAAACCTTCGAGGAATATGTGACAGCGCTGGAGCAATTATTTATTGCTCTACGCAAGTTCGGATTAAAACTAAACCCGGAAAAATGCATTTTTCTTGCGTCCGAAGCTAAATTTCTCGGTCGCATCGTGAATAGCGACGGGTTCAAGGCCGACCCCGAATATGTCCGCGCCATTATCGACATGAAACCCCCGACAACGAGAAAAGAACTACAAAGTCTCATCGGACGTCTCGTATGGATTCGGCAATTCATCGAGACACGCCTTAACGAGAGCATCAGAACCGACATGTTCTCCAATCTAATGGCCCCCATAAACGAACTAAATAAGCCCGGACGAACATTCGTCTGGACCGAAGGGGCCAACAAGGCTTTCAATAAAATTAAGAAGCGCCTCGCTTCACCACCAATCATTTCATTCCCCGACTTCACCGGACTCTTTACCCTCACCACCGACGCCAGCGATATCGCATGTGGGGCCATTCTCATGCAAGAGAATAAACACGGCCAAAAGAAAATAATAGCAGTTGCCTCACACACCTTTAACGCGACGGAGCGCAACTGGTCAACAACTGAACGCGAAGCATATGCGATAAAATGGGCCATCACCAAATTCGATTACTTCTTGCGTAGTCGTCCCTTCGTCGTCCTCACAGATCATCGATCTCTCACATACTTGGATCAACGTGAATTCAACAATGCGAAGATACGACGATGGCAGGAGGAAATATCGTGCTACAAATTCGTCTTGGAATATGTAGAAGGTGAATCGAATGTCTGGGCAGACATGCTCAGTCGGAGATATGGCCACAGCAAGGACAAGCTTACGGCAGACCCCACACCTGCAGGGAAGCGCTTCAAACTCCAAGGCTCCAGTCTAAACATCTACGTTCCATCCTGGTGCATGGACGAAATCAAGAGCTCCCAGCTGCTCCCTGGGACTCACACAACACGGAACATTCAGCATCATCTGCAGGCCATCGACGCATTCCTCGCGTTTCATGCCACATCGACCATCCCGGTTGAAGAGATAGCTGACCACATGGGTATTGCAGCGGAACAAGCCTCTGATGACACACTTTCAAAAATCATCAGAGCTCTTCAGTTGGCAACCCCAAGACCGGACGCTACCCTACTCGACCCCAAAGATCATCGTACCGGGCTCTATAACAAACACATGCACCAATTCTACTTGGAACCTGGTACATCTGTATTGATGATCAGGGATACTACAAACACACCAAAACTGGTAGTACCCTACAAGCTCCGGACAAAATATCTCCACCAAGCCCATGACTGTGTCAACCACTCAGGGATCTCCCGCATGCAGGAACACCTATCCAGCTACTGGTGGGAGTTCAAAAATCGCGATATCAGGGCGTATGTTCAGTCATGCCAAACCTGCGCTAAACGCAAGGGAAATTACGGCATGCGCCGAAACTGGTCCACGGGCCATTGCAAGAGAGGCGGAAAACCATTCGAGGTTGTCTACATAGATTTTGTCTCAATGCCCCTCTCAAAGGGCAAGCGGTACATACTTACTATTCTAGACAGCTTCAGCCGCCACCTCATGGCCATACCATGTGCCAGAGACCGCGCAATCGACGCAGCCCGCGGACTCTACCAGTTCTTTCTTCGTCACCGCGAGATTCCCCGCATTGTCTCCTCCGACCGAGGAACCCACTTCACTGGTGAGGCCTACAAGGAATTTTGTGACCTAACCTCGATCACCCGGGAACTTCACTGCCCGTGGCGACCACAAAGCTCGGGGAACATTGAGAGGCAACACCGGACCTTAAAAAACGCCCTTTACATGATCTGCGAAGACAGAAACTGTGAATGGACGGACGTTCTCGAATCCGCAGTTTCCTCAATGAATGCCACAGCCAACACCGCCACTGGTGCATCCCCGTATTACATTATCACCGGCCGCCAACCAAACATTGGTCTACCGAAGATCCCCTGCCAAGACATCGTTAACAACAACCCAGGTGCTTACGGTATGCAGATAAACGCTCTGCTCCGACAGGTGCATCAAAGAGTCGCCTTGGCAAACAACGAGGCTGACCACAAAATGGAAGCCAAACTGAACCGCAGCATCTTCAAAGACCCGATACAAGTCGGTGACAAGGTGCTACTCCACCGACCGCAATCCGCAACAGCCCACTTGTCTCACCTGCCTTGGATAGGTGACTTTGAGGTCACCAAAACGAACGGTTTGGTAGTTCAAGTGAAAAACGACAACTGTGAAACGCATTGGGTTCACCGTGGACACGTCCGTCGACTCGTACCACGACCAAATGACCTGCAACACATGCATCGACCACCCCCACCTCCAGCTCTATCCCCACCTCACCAAATTCCCAATCACCCGTCGACACGACCACTCCTACCTCCTTGTCCACCCCGGCAACCTACCCATCACCCGTTGTCACAACTCCCTACACTTTCGTCAGGGGAGCATCTCGTCGCAAATGACTGCAGTTCCGGAGACAATACCCAAAACCCAACGAAACGAACAACACGAGGGCAACTCCCAGCACGCTTTAAAGACTTCGTTATGTGCCAAAAAACAAAATAAATAATACATAACCTCAAAAAAAAACAAAAAAACACGCAAGCAAGCACTAACAACATAGCAACTTCAAATCATGGTAAGATCTGGGGGAGCTGTTACAAGACGAGATCTTGCCTTGATTTGAAAAAACAAAAAGAAAGAAAAGAAGAAAAGAAAAAAAAAACGGAAGTTAACACTTCGAGTTCCCAACCCAAAATGAAAAGTTAGTCGCTCACGCATGGGCTCCGCGCAGAACTTCCGTTTGCGATAAAATAACAAAAAAAAAATACATTAATAAATATCCAATCGGAACGCTTCCCGCGGGGCACAAAAATTGCCGTTCTGAGCCTACAGAAAACGTATAAATAGACGGACCAAATAATCATCAGGCAGTTGGGTTCCTACACCACAGACTTGTTCCCTCACACGACCCGTGTTAAGGATTCTTCACCCCGTCTGGCGCCTGTCATCCGATACATCAAACGCTCTCCGCAGCTACCAACGTATCCTGATTCCGAGAAAACCATCCCTTCGCCACGAGACAAGTACAGTACATGAACTTTGTAGCTACTGCCACTGAATTCATTCTTTGACTGTGAATGTATTTCTCCGTTCTACTCTCTGTACTTAATCTATCTATAAAAAATTTCTATAACATCATTACTGTGTTATTGTGAGTATCTATACGTTCTTTGTTTTGCAACCATACGCATTTCTCGCCCACAACTCAGAATATAACAGTAGTCTCTGCATTTAATTGATCTGGCCCAGCGGTTAGAGTGTTCGCCAATGGCTCGGGAGACGTGGGTTCAATCCCAGGTCGAGTCATACCAAAGACTTTAAAAATGGAACTTGATACCACCTTGCTTAACACTCAGCATTATAAGATACGGTTCAAGGGTAAAGTGGAGCAATCCTGGGAATGGAGTAGCGCCCTCCCCTACACCTTGGTGTAGTAGCTATCGAAAAGGGAGCCTTCGGGTCACCCTCGACTATGGTCGCTAACTTTACTTACTTAATATCCTGTACGGTGGCAAAAGCTGCTTGGTAGCGCCAGGGTGGCAGTACCGCCTTGAGCTACCGAAACTGTGTTATCACCCCTGGTTGGCGGCTGATGAGGACATAGTATCGCACGTGCTTTCACACGTTGTATGATAAAAAAATGTCCTTTATAATTGTTCTTACCTCCCTTGAATTTCACTCTTTAGAAGCCATTTTGAATCAATCGAAAACAACAGCTAGTTTTAAATTAAATTCAACTTGACGACATTAGTTTCTTTTACCTCTATTAATTTCTCATGTTTCAAATGTAGTAATGGGACAATGGTTAACTCACGTTTTAATTTTGTCCAATGTTCCAGAAATATTTTCTCAAGATGTGATAAATTGAGCCAAATGAATCTTGACGAAAGCCATCTCAAGTAGACGCCTTGCAAGCATGCAAGGAGATGTCATTATCTTTAAGTTGTAATGACAGTATGGATTCCCTTGATTCTCTCTCATCATCTATCCCTATTTGTCATCAGGATTAATAGGTCATCTAGATAGCATCCAGTGTCCACACAAACCCTAGAATCAGCACCCTACAAAACAGTAGTTGTACAGACACTTCCCATTTGATAGACAATCCAAGTAAGATGAGTAAGACATGCTAGGCTTGCAAGGACAAACTCATAAGCAATATACTATGGACTACTACACTTGGACATACCAGTATTGGCTGACCAGCGAAAATTTATATTCATCTACTCTGTGTAGACAATGGATGTTATTTAGAGGATTTGTCAAGAGGTAAAGTAAAGTAGGCGACCATAGTCGAGGGTGACCCGAAGGCTCCCTTTTCGATAGCTTACTACACCAAGATGTAGGGGAGGGCGCTACTCCTTTCCCTGGATTGCTCCACTTTACCCTTGATCCGTACCTTATAATGCTGAGTGTTAAGCAAGGAGGCATCAAGTACCATTTTTTGAGTCTTTGGTATGACTCGACCTGGGATTAAACCCAGGTCTCCCCCAGCGATTGGCGAACACTCTAACCGCTAGGCCAATGTCAAGAGGTGGGCTTGTTTAATTATTAGTAAATTAATAAAGATTGAGAATTTTTTTAGCGAATGACTTGTTAGCATTATTCAGTAATTAGTTAATTCACAATTCGGAATTAATTATTATTTTTATTGGGAAGAAAAAATGTACCAGTTTAAATAAATCAGAAAGAGATTTTAACTTTAACAAATATACTTATGAAGTTTAAAACATTAAGAAAAAAATGAATAATGATTTTCAGAAAAATTATAATTTTGTTTGGTTTGGTTGGCTTTTATGACATGTCAACCTTTGTGGGTAATTCAATGACAAATCTTTTTTATACATATATATTAAATATATATAATTTGGTTTGGTTGGCTTTTATGGCATATCAACCATTGTAGGTTATTTAATGCCAAATCCTCTTTATACATATATATTAAATATATAGGATTTGGTTTGGTTGGCTTTTATGGCATATCAACCATTGTAGGTTATTTAATGCCAAATCCTCTTTATACATATTAAATATATATGATTTGGTTTGGTTGGGTTTTATGGCATATCAACCATTGTAGGTTATTTAATGCCAAATCATCTTTATACATATATATTAAATATATAGGATTTGGTTTGGTTGGCTTTTATGGCATATCAACCATTGGCATGTCAACCTTTATGGGTAATTCAATGCCAAACCCTTTTTATACATATATATTAAATATATATAATTTGGTTTGGTTGGCTTTTATGGCATATCAACCATTGTAGGTTATTTAATGCCAAATCCTCTTTATACATATATATTAAATATATAGGATTTGGTTTGGTTGGCTTTTATGGCATATCAACCATTGTAGGTTATTTAATGCCAAATCCTCTTTATACATATATATTATATTTATAGGATTTGGTTTGGTTGGCTTTTATGGCATATCAACCATTGTAGGTTATTTAATGCCAAATCCTCTTTATACATATATATTAAATATATAGGATTTGGTTTGGTTGGCTTTTATGGCATATCAACCATTGTAGGTTATTTAATGCCAAATCCTCTTTATACATATATATTAAATATATATGATTTGGTTTGGTTGGGTTTTATGGCATATCAACCATTGTAGGTTAATAAATGCCAAATCCTCTTTATACATATATATTAAATATATAGAATTTGGTTTGGTTGGCTTTTATGGCATATCAACCATTGTAGGTTAATAAATGCCAAATCCTCTTTATACATATATATTAAATATATATGATTTGGTTTGGTTGGGTTTTATGGCATATTAACCATTGTAGGTTATTTAATGCTAAATCCTCTTTATACATATATATTAAATATATAGAATTTGGTTTGGTTGGGTTTTATGGCATATCAACCATTGTGGGTTATTTAACTCCAAATCCTCCTCATACATATATATTAAATATATAGGATTTGGTTTGGTTGGCTTTTATGGCATATCAACCATTGTAGGTTATTTAATGCCAAATCCTCTTTATACATATATATTAAATATATAGAATTTGGTTTGGTTGGCTTTTATGGCATATCAACCATTGTAGGTTAATAAATGCCAAATCCTCTTTATACATATATATTAAATATATAGAATTTGGTTTGGTTGGCTTTTATGGCATATCAACCATTGTAGGTTAATAAATGCCAAATCCTCTTTATACATATATATTAAATATATATGATTTGGTTGGGTTGGCTTTAATGGCATATCAACCATTGTAGGTTAATAAATTCCAAATCCTCTTTATACATATATATTAAATATATATGATTTGGTTAGGTTGGCTTTTATGGCATATCAACCATTGTAGGTTATTTAATGCCAAATCCTCTTTATACATATATATTAAATATATATGATATGCTTTGGTTGGGTTTTATGGCATATCAACCATTGTAGGTTACTTAATGCCAAATCCTCTTTATACATATATATCAAATATATGGAATTTGGTTTGGTTGGGTTTTACGGCATATCAACTATTGTAGGTTATTTAATGCCAAATCCTCTTTATACATATATATTAAATATATATGATTTGGTTTGGTTGGCTTTTATGGCATATCAACCATTGTAGGTTATTTAATGCCAAATCCTCTTTATACATACATATTAAATATATAGAATTTGGTTTGGTTGGCTTTTATGGCATATCAACCATTGTAGGTTAATAAATGCTAAATCCTCTTTATACATATATATTAAATATATAGAATTTGGTTTGGTTGGGTTTTATGGTATATCAACCACTGTTGGTTAATAAATGCCAAATCCTCTTTATACATATTAAATATATAGGATTTGGTTTGGTTGGCTTTTATGGCATATCAACCATTGTAGGTTAATAAATGCCAAATCCTCTTTATACATATTAAATATATAGGATTTGGTTTGGTTGGCTTTTATGGCATATCAACCATTGTAGGTTAATAAAAGCCAAATCCTCTTTATACATATTAAATATATAGGATTTGGTTTGGTTGGCTTTTATGGCATATCAACCATTGTAGGTTAATAAATGCCAAATCCTCTTTATACATATATATTAAATATACATGATTTGGTTTGGTTGGCTTTTATGGCATATCAACCATTGTAGGTTATTTAATGCCAAATCCTCTTTATACATATATATTAAATATATATGATTTGGTTTGGTTGGGTTTTATGGCATATCAACCATTGTAGGTTATTTAATGCTAAATCCTCTTTATACATATATATTAAATATATATGATTTGGTTGGGTTGGGTTTTATGGCATATTAACCATTGTAGGTTATTTAATGCTAAATCCTCTTTATACATATATATTAAATATATATAATTTGGTTTGGTTGGGTTTTATGGCATATCAACCATTGTGGGTTATTTAACTCCAAATCCTCCTCATACATATATATTAAATATATAGGATTTGGTTTGGTTGGCTTTTATGGCATATCAACCATTGTAGGTTAATAAATGCCAAATCCTCTTTATACATATATATTAAATATATAGAATTTGGTTTGGTTGGGTTTTATGGCATATCAACCATTGTAGGTTAATAAATGCCAAATCCTCTTTATACATATATATTAAATATATAGAATTTGGTTTGGTTGGCTTTTATGGCATATCAACCATTGTAGGTTAATAAATGCCAAATCCTCTTTATACATATATATTAAATATATATGATTTGGTTGGGTTGGCTTTAATGGCATATCAACCATTGTAGGTTAATAAATTCCAAATCCTCTTTATACGTATATATTAAATATATAGAATTTGGTTTGGTTGGCTTTTATGGCATATCAACCATTGTAGGTTAATAAATGCCAAATCCTCTTTATACATATATATTAAATATATATGATTTGGTTGGGTTGGCTTTTATGGCATATCAACCATTGTAGGTTAATAAATGCCAAATCCTCTTTATACATATATATCAAATATATAGAATTTGGTTTGGTTGGCATTTATGGCATATCAACCATTGTAGGTTAATAAATGCCAAATCCTCTTTATACATATATATTAAATATATAGAATTTGGTTTGGTTGGGTTTTATGGAATATCAACCATTGTTGGTTAATAAATGCCAAATCCTCTTTATACATATTAAATATATAGGATTTGGTTTGGTAGGCTTTTATGGCATATCAACCATTGTAGGTTAATAAATTCCAAATCCTCTTTATACATATATATTAAATATATATGATTTGGTTTGGTTGGCTTTTATGGCATATCAACCATTGTAGGTTAATAAAATCCAAATCCTCTTTATACATATTAAATATATAGGATTTGGTTTGGTTGGCTTTTATGGCATATCAACCATTGTAGGTTAATAAATTCCAAATCCTCTTTATACATATATATTAAATATATAGGATTTGGTTTGGTTGGGTTTTATGGCATATCAACCATTGTAGGTTAATAAATGCCAAATCCTCTTTATACATATATATTAAATATATATGATTTGGTTTGGTTGGCTTTTATGGCATATCAACCATTGTAGGTTAATAAATGCCAAATCCTCTTTATACATATATATTAAATATATATGATTTGGTTTGGTTGGGTTTTATGGCATATCAACCATTGTAGGTAATTTAATGCCAAATCCTCTTTATACATATATATTAAATATATATGATATGGTTTGGTTGGGTTTTATGGCATATCAAACATTGTAGGTTATTTAATGCCAAATCCTCTTTATACATATATATCAAATATATAGAATTTGGTTTGGTTGGGTTTTACGGCATATCAACTATTATAGGTTATTTAATGCCAAATCCTCTTTATACATATATATTAAATATATAGGATTTGGTTTGGTTGGCTTTTATGGCATATCAATCATTGTAGGTTATTTAATGCCAAATCCTCTTTATACATATATATTAAATATATATGATTTGGTTTGGTTGGGTTTTATGACATATCAACCATTGTAGGTTATTTAATGCCAAATCCTCTTTATACATATATATTAGATATATAGGTTTTGGTTTGGTTTGGTTTTATGGCATATCAACCTTTGTAGGTTATTTAATGCCAAATCCTCTTTATACATATGTATTAAATATATATGATTTGGTTGGGTTGGCTTTTATGGCATATCAACCATTGTAGGTTAATAAATGCCAAATCCTCTTTATACATATATATTAAATATATAGGATTTGGTTTGGTTGGCTTTTATGGCATATCAACCATTGTAGGTTAATAAAAGCCAAATCCTCTTTTTACATATTAAATATATAGGATTTGGTTTGGTTGGCTTTTATGGCATATCAACCATTGTAGGTTAATAAATGCCAAATCCTCTTTATACATATATATTAAATATATATGATTTGGTTTGGTTGGCTTTTATGGCATATCAACCATTGTAGGTTAATAAATGCCAAATCCTCTTTATACATATATATTAAATATATATGATTTGGTTTGGTTGGGTTTTATGGCATATCAACCATTGTAGGTAATTTAATGCCAAATCCTCTTTATACATATATATTAAATATATATGATATGGTTTGGTTGGGTTTTATGGCATATCAAACATTGTAGGTTATTTAATGCCAAATCCTCTTTATACATATATATCAAATATATAGAATTTGGTTTGGTTGGGTTTTACGGCATATCAACTATTATAGGTTATTTAATGCCAAATCCTCTTTATACATATATATTAAATATATAGGATTTGGTTTGGTTGGCTTTTATGGCATATCAACCATTGTAGGTTATTTAATGCCAAATCCTCTTTATACATATATATTAAATATATATGATTTGGTTTGGTTGGGTTTTATGACATATCAACCATTGTAGGTTATTTAATGCCAAATCCTCTTTATACATATATATTAGATATATAGGTTTTGGTTTGGTTTGGTTTTATGGCATATCAACCTTTGTAGGTTATTTAATGCCAAATCCTCTTTATACATATGTATTAAATATATATGATTTGGTTGGGTTGGCTTTTATGGCATATCAACCATTGTAGGTTAATAAATGCCAAATCCTCTTTATACATATATATTAAATATATAGGATTTGGTTTGGTTGGCTTTTATGGCATATCAACCATTGTAGGTTAATAAAAGCCAAATCCTCTTTTTACATATTAAATATATAGGATTTGGTTTGGTTGGCTTTTATGGCATAAACCATTGTAGGTTAATAAATTCCAAATCCTCTTTATACATATATATTAAATATATAGGATTTGGTTTGGTTGGGTTTTATGGCATATCAACCTTTGTAGGTTATTTAATGCCAAATCCTCTTTATACATATATATTAGATATATAGGTTTTGGTTTGGTTTGGTTTTATGGCATATCAACCTTTGTAGGTTATTTAATGCCAAATCCTCTTTATACATATATATTAGATATATAGAATTTGGTTTGGTTGGGTTTTATGGTATATCAACCATTGTTGGTTAATAAATGCCAAATCCTCTTTATACATATATATTAAATATATATGATTTGGTTGGGTTGGCTTTTATGGCATATCAACCATTGTAGGTTAATAAATTCCAAATCCTCTTTATACATATATATTAAATATATATGATTTGGTTTGGTTGGCTTTTATGGCATATCAACCATTGTAGGTTAATAAATGCCAAATCCTCTTTATACATATATATTAAATATATAGGATTTGGTTTGGTTGGGTTTTATGGCATATCAACCATTGTAGGTAAATAAATGCCAAATCCTCTTTATACATATATATTAAATATATAGGATTTGGTTTGGTTGGCTTTTATGGCATATCAACCATTGTTGGTTATTTAATGCCAAATCCTCTTTATACATATATATTAAATATATAGGATTTGGTTTGGTTAGGTTTTATGGGATATCAACCATTGTAGGTTAATAAATGCCAAATCCTCTTTATACATATATATTAAATATGTATGATTTGGTTTGGTTGGCTTTTATGGCATATCAACCATTGTAGGTTAATAAATGCCAAATCCTCTTTATACATATATATTAAATATATAGGATTTGGTTTGGTTGGGTTTTATGGCATATCAACCATTGTAGGTTAATAAATGCCAAATCCTCTTTATACATATATATTAAATATATATGATTTGGTTTGGTTGGCTTTTATGGCATATCAACCATTGTAGGTTAATAAATGCCAAATCCTCTTTATACATATATATTAAATATATAGGATTTGGTTTGGTTGTGTTTTATGGCATATCAACCATTGTAGGTTAATAAATGCCAAATCCTCTTTATACATATATATTAAATATATATGATTTGGTTAGGTTGGCTTTTATGGCATATCAACCATTGTAGGTTATTTAATGCCAAATCCTCTTTATACATATATATTAAATATATATGATTTTGTTTGGTTGGGTTTTATGGCATATCAACCATTGTAGGTTATTTAATGCCAAATCCTCTTTATACATATATATCAAATATATAGAATTTGGTTTGGTTGGGTTTTACGGCATATCAACCATTGTAGGTTATTTAATGCCAAATCCTCTTTATACATATATATTAAATATATAGGATTTGGTTTGGTTGGGTTTTATGGCATAAACCATTGTAGGTTAATAAATTCCAAATCCTCTTTATACATATATATTAAATATATATGATTTGGTTTGTTTGGCTTTTATGGCATATCACCCATTGTAGGTTAATAAATGCCAAATCCTCTTTATACATATATATTAAATATATAGGATTTGGTTTGGTTGGGTTTTATGGCATATCAACCATTGTAGGTAAATAAATGCCAAATCCTCTTTATACATATCTATTAAATATGTATGATTTGGTTTGGTTGGCTTTTATGGCATATCAACCATTGTAGGTTAATAAATGCCAAATCCTCTTTATACATATATATTAAATATATAGGATTTGGTTTGGTTGGGTTTTATGGCATATCAACCATTGTAGGTTAATAAATGCCAAATCCTCTTTATACATATATATTAAATATATATGATTTGGTTAGGTCGGCTTTTATGGCATATAAACCATTGTAGGTTATTTAATGCCAAATCCTCTTTATACATATATATTAAATATATATGATTTGGTTTGGTTGGGTTTTATGGCATATTAACCATAGTAGGTTATTTAATGCCAAATCCTCTTTATACATATATATCAAATATATAGAATTTGGTTTGGTTGGGTTTTACGGCATGTCAACTATTGTAGGTTATTTAATGCCAAATCCTCTTTATACATATATATTAGATATATAGGATTTGGTTTGGTTGGGTTTTATGACATATCAACCATTGTAGGTTATTTAATGCCAAATCCTCTTTATACATATATATTAGATATATAGGATTTGGTTTGGTTGGGTTTTATGGCATATCAACCATTGTAGGTTATTCAATACCAAATCCTCTTTATACATATATATTAAATATATAGGATTTGGTTTGGTTGCTTTTATGGCATATCAACCATTGTAGGTTATTTAATGCCAAATCCTTTTTTATACATATATATTAAATATATATGATTTGGTTTGGTTGGGTTTTATGACATATCAACCATTGTAGGTTATTTAATGCCAAATCCTCTTTATACATATATATTAAATATATATGACTTGGTTTGGTTGGGTTTTATGACATATCAACCATTGTAGGTCATTTAATGCCAAATCCTCTTTATACATATATATTAGATATATAGGATTTGGTTTGGTTTTATGGCATATCAACCATTGTAGGTTATTTAATGCCAAATCCTCTTTATACATATATATTAAATATATATGATTTGGTTTGGTTGGGTTTTATGACATATCAACCATTGTAGGTTATTTAATGCCAAATCCTCTTTATACATATATATTAGATATATAGGATTTGGTTTGGTTTGGTTTTATGGCATATCAACCATTGTAGGTTATTTAATGCCAAATCCTCTTTATACATATATATTAAATATACATGATTTGGTTTGGTTGGGTTTTATGACATATCAACCATTGTAGGTTATTTAATGCCAAATCCTCTTTATACATATATATTAGATATATAGGATTTGGTTTGGTTTGGTTTTATGGCATATCAACCATTGTAGGTTATTTAATACCAAATCCTCTTTATACATATATATTAAATATATATGATTTGGTTTGGTTGGGTTTAATGGCATATCAACCATTGTAGGTTATTTAATACCAAATCCTCTTTATACATATATATTAAATATATAGGATTTGGTTTGGTTGGGTTTAATGGCATATCAACCATTGTAGGTTATTTAATGCCAAATCCTCTTTATACATATATATTAAATATATAGGATTTGGTTTGGTTGCTTTTATGGCATATCAACCATTGTAGGTTATTTAATGCCAAATCCTCTTTATACATATATATTAAATATATAGGATTTGGTTTGGTTGCTTTTATGGCATTTAGTTTCACTTATTTTATCAAATACGAATAATTTTAGTTACTATGAATCATTTGTTTGACACAGTTAAATGTTTTCTTACATTGTTATTTACTACTAACAAGTCAATTAAACATCAGTTGTTGGTTTACACACAGTTAAAAAATCAAACAGTTCTACTTCAAACCATTCAATTTAGCATAAGTCAACAAAGATAAATGGTTCCATGTATTCAATCACTATCAATTCAATTAAACATCAGTCATTTGTTTACACGCAGTAAAATGTAAAAACAGTTCAATTTAAACAATTCAATTTAGCATAGGTCATTTGTTTGCACTCGATTTAAATGTTAAACAGTTCTATTTGACCCATAGATAGGACCCTATCAGGTGCTACCAAAGTAGACCTGGGAGCAATGGCAATGAAGGGGTACTCAGCATTCCTCAAAGTTCCAGCATTATTGGAACCTTTACAATCAGATTGTTTAATGTCATATCAAAGACACTCATTTGGGTAATCTTACTCTTCTGCAGAGGTGCAGTTGGTGTATTCTACAGCCCCAGTTGACTAGGCCAGATAATATTTGTAAGTTTTATTCTAATTTTTTTTATATTAATGATCCAAACATTCATACATAACATTTAGATTTATTTTATGGAATATAAAGAAAATACTTATTCTACCAGGCTAAGATTTTAACAGAACTTCAAAAACTTTAGTGTTGTTTTTTTAGTTGCTTTAGGAGACTTAAACACTAAATCTGATAGTATAACTTTAGGCTCTCTTTTAATATTGAAAAAGATGCATTTTAAAAATTAATGAAGATATTTGTAAAAGAAGTATACCACATGTTAGCTACAGATGTTTTCATTAAAAAGTTGTTTACCTCCAACCAAATAATTGCTAAAGGTGTTTTCATTAATAAGTTGCTTATCTCCATTCAAAGACTTCAGTTTAATGGCTGTTAAACCTTTATCTGGTATAGCCTTACATTTAAAATTTTTCAACACAGGAATAATTATGATATAATTAGTTCTTTAGAAAATATATCTATAACTCGAGATGCAATTATTAATATTTCTTTAGATTCTTTAACTCCAAGTTATTGCTAATATAACTCTGATCCAAGACTTAAAAGCTGAAAATGTGAATATTTATTGAATGAAGTTTAATCACTTATACAAACCTAGTAACTAGTATCCCAAAGAATATTAAAATGTCACCGTTTACGTACTGAAAACACTGTACCTGAGAGAACATATTCAATGATATAGCTTTTTATTTTCAAGAGTACAAATATTTTATAAATCATACCGTTTATTAAAATTCTACTTGATACCATAGTTTTGCGGGGGGGGTGTTCTGTATCATAGAATATTGATTCACACTTTACAAGAAATATGGATTCTCTTTAGTGTGTAATTGCATGTGTCTTCAGTTGGTAGTTTTATGAAAATTCTGGTCCACAGACTTCACCAAAAAATAGTTTCACACCAGGGTATGTTCATATATATAGTTCCACATAACACTTCAGTGAAAATGACAAACCACACTCTTCATAAGCATAAGATTTATTCTAAGAGTGTCTTTGATCAGAAAGATTCCTTTGACATGCCGAATAAGTTGTGTAGATAGTATAACAGGATGTATACCTGTTTCCTAATGTAAATAGGACACTGCTTCCTCAGCAGGAGTGCCATGTAAGTTGCATGGGTGGCATACTAGACAAGAGGCATGACAATGAGGACTATGTAAGTTTCTGGAAAATTATATAAACCAGAGAAAGTTTTGACAGCAGAGCAGAAAATGAAGAAGACTAGCAAAAGAGCTAATAGACATTACACTGCTCTGGGCACTGGCTTTGTGCCAGACTACCCAGGTTTGAGAGGTAGAGAATAGCCTGTTTTGTACCAGTTTTGTGAAAGTCAAGAAGTGAATAGAAACAAAGATAATTCGGTGCCTTGAAATGACCTATACTACATTCACAAAAGTAGAGAAGTGAGGAGAAACTAAAATGATTCAATGCCTTAAGGTAACCCTGTACCAATCTCCTGAAAGCAGTTCACTGAAGATTCATATCTTGCTCTGGGTGTACATCTTGGGCATCTTTGACTTTTCCCTCACTCTACCTTTCGTACATTTCAGCTAATGAAAGGAAAAGAAAAGAAGAGAAGCAGATTATATTTTCATACATCAGCATTAGTGTTCTTCTTTCCTGTATACAACTTCTTCTCATTAGTATTTTAATTTTCCATCTTTTAAAAATGTTCATCCACACACTTCACTACGAAATAGTTTCATTCCTGTGTGTGTTCGCATGTGTTTTTTCAATGTGAAATTATCTGAAAATGCTGATTCACACATTTCACAGGAAAATGGTTTCTCTCCTGTGTGTGTTTGCAAATGTCTTGTCAAATGGGATTTCTGTGAATGTGCTGATCCACACACAAAACAAGAATATGGTTTCTCTCCAGTGTGAGTTCGAATATGTATTTTTAATGTGTCATTATCTGAAAACGCTGACCCACAGATTTCACAAGAAAATGGTTTCTCTCCAGTGTGTGTTCGCATGTGCTTTGTTAGTTTGTAATTCTCAGAAAATGCTGATCCACAAATTTCACAAGAAAATGGTTTCTCTCCAGTGTGTGTTCTCATGTGTTTTTTTAATTTAGAATTCTCTGTAAATGCTGATCCACACACCTGACAAGAATATGGTTTCTCTCCAGTGTGTGTTCGAATATGGATTGTCAAATGGGATTTCTGAGAAAATGCTGATCCACACACTTCACAAGAAAAGGGTTTCCTTCCAGGGTGTGATTGCATGTGTACTGACAAATGGGGTTTCTCTAAAAAGGTTAATCCACAAATTTCACAAGAAAATGGCTTCTCTTCAGTGTGTGTTTTCATGTGGTATTTCAAATATAAACTAAATGCAAAGGCTAATCCACACACATCACAAAAAAAATGTTTCTCTCCAATGTGTGTTTGCATGTGTTTTTTTAATGTGGAATTTTCAGGAAATGATGATCCACACACTTCACAAGAATATGGCTGTTCTTTGGTGTGTGTTTGTATGTGTCTTTTAAAAATGGTATTCTTTAAAGATTTTGATTCAGAGATTTCACAAGAATATGGTAGCACTCGACTGTGTTTTTCCATATGCCTATTCAAACCAGATATCTGTAAAAATGTTGATTTGCATAATACACAAGAATATGGTCTTTCTTTAGTGTGAGTTCGCATATGTTTAGTCAAGTCAGATTTAAGAGGAAATGATGATCCACACACTTCACAAGAATATTGATGCTCTTCAGTATGTGTTTGTATGCTTCTTTTAGAATTGGCATTCTTTGAAAATGCCAATTTGGACGCTTCACAAGAATATGATTGTTCTCGAGTGTGTTTTTCCATGTGGCTTTTCAAACCGGAAGTCTGTGAAAATGCTGATTTGCATATGATGCAAGAATATGGTTTCTCTCCAGTGTGTGTTCGTATATGTTTTGTCAAGTCAGATTTCTGTGGAAATGATGAACCACACACTTCACAAACATATGGTTTTTCTTGAGTATGTCTTCGAATATGTATTTTTAAATGGTAACGCTCTGAAAATGCAGATCCACATAATTCACAAGAAAATGGTTTTACACCTGTGTGTGTCCGCATGTGAGTTTTTAATTTAGAATTTTCTGAAAATGTTAATCCACAAATTTCACATGAATATGGCTTCTCTCCAGTGTGTGTTTGCATGTGTCTTGTCAAATGGTATTTCTGTGAATATGTTGATCCACACATTTCACAAGAATATGGTTTCTCTCCAGTGTGTGTTTTTATGTGTCTTGTCAAATGATATTTCTGTGAATATGCTGATCCACAGACTTCGCAAGAATATGGTTTTTCTCCTGTGTGTGACCGCATATGTACTTTTAATTTATAATTTTCTGAAAATGCTGATCCACAGATTTCACAAGAAAATGGTTTTTCTCCAGTGTGTGTTCGCATATGTTTTTTTAATATGGAATTGTTTGAAAATGCGGATCCACATACTTTACAAGAAAATGGTTTCTCTCCAGTATGTGTTTTCATGTGTCTTTTCAATGAGGTATTCTGTGAAAATGTTGATCCACACAGTTCACAAGAAAATGTTTTCTCTCCCAGGTGTGTTTGCATATGTGCTGTCATATGAGATTTCTGTGGAAATGCAACCCCACAAGAAAATACCTTCTCTTCAGTGGGTGATTGCATGTGGACTTTTACATATAAACTAAATACAAATGCTAATCTACACACTTAAAAAATGACTTCTCTCAAATGTATTTGCATGTGTATTAATTTGGAATTTTCTGAAAATGTTGATGTATATTTAACAAGAATGTAATTTCTTTTTAATATGGATTTACATGTATCTTTTTAATTAGATATTGTTTGAAAATGCAGATCTTGAAATTTCACAAGAATATGGTTTCACTTGAGTGCATTTTTCCATGTGGATTAATAAAAAGTCAGTGATAATGTTGATTTGATAATACACAAAAATATAGTTTTGTTGAATCAGGAATTCTGAACCACACATCTTACATTCTTATTTACAAATTTTATGAAAATCCTAACCCCCAAATTTAACAATATTTTTTCTCTCCCTTGTATGTCTGCATTGTTTTTCAGTTTTAAGCTCTGTGCAAATTCTGACTACACACTTAAATTTGTGTATTTTTTGTGCGTGGTGTAGCTATTTTAAGTGGAAATTTGTTAAAATTCCGATTTACAAATGTTGCAAGAAAACATTTTCTCTTTGCTATATGCGTTCATGTGTCTCATCCAATTCAAAAATTGTTTTTCTCTCCTACAACCAATACCTGTAAATGAAGAAGAAATATCATTAAGTTTCTTTGGAAGTTAGTAATTCTGCTAGAAACATAATAATCCTATTGAAAAAATATCATCTATTACAAAATAGAACTGAACAATTACATTCAATGGAAAAGATACAAAAACAATCAAACATTCTGCAATATTTGACATAATTACAGAAATTTGATTAAAAATGTTAAAGTATAAAATTTACGAAAAATAAACTATTTGCCAAAGATTAAAACGTTTTTATCAATGTTCAACTGAAGTACAAAGAAGTTCATTTTTGTTTTGCTTAAAAAGTAATGAAAAAATCAATCATTTTACACTACGAATATGTTGTCTATCCTCACAGTGCAAAAGTGAAATAATTTGATGTTTGTATATTCAAGATATCGTCATCACCAACAAAATGTGTTGACAGCACTGACTCCTTTGTCCATCACCATCTATCCCTATCAGCCATTGCACTTGGTAAGTCCTCTAGATGGCATCCAGTGTCAGCACAGAAATGATTAATGCAAGTTTTTGCTGACTTGCCAAGACTAATGTATTCATTGGAGAATGTCACATGAGTTCGCAATTACTTCTCCAACAATGCCCAGTATGCCATGCACATTTTTCTTGGATGGGTTACAAGATAGGAGGTAAGTGGCTGTACAGCTGCTGTTTTAGGATTTGTTCAAAACAGCACACAGCATCCTTGAGTAGTTTCCATTAAGATTTTTCTCCAAGCATTTCATTAAACCAAGTGGTGCAAGTATATAGTAGTACTGGCATGGCTACAGGTTGTAAAAATTACTCTTCATTTTATCTAAGAGATCATAATTTCATATGGTCATTGATTTGTCAATAGCAGTCTATGTTTACCAATGCATATGCTGATATCACTTTCAATAAATGAGATATTGCTACCAAGGTATATGAACTGGAGAACTAATTTCAGAGGTTTACTATTTGATGAGGAGATGATACCATCTTGATTAAAACACATTAATTCTGTTTTATCTGAATTCATGAAGAAACTAATGCCTCTTGTAGTCTATTCCAGGTTATATTAAGAAATCTGAAGATTTCTTTAAAGTTTTATTACTGCTTTACATTGAAATATAAAAGGTACAAAAAATTCATATCGAAACAGAATACTTACATTCACTATCCAAATAATAACAAATTTCACTCATTTGCCTAACTTTTTTCTTACTGAACATTTCATATATGTAGGTGGTTGGTGGAGGGAAAGACGAAAAAAATATTTTCTTCAATGGTAAAGTGAAATACACAAAACAAATCCATCATTTTTTGCTTAAAATAAATGACAAGTCCATCATTTAACACAACTGGTATGTTGTCTATCCTCACAGTTCAGAAAACCAGTGGAATAGTCACTTGATGCATGTACATTTAAAATACTCTCACAGTTATGAAAACTCACAGAACCATTTATTTGTACACATAATATCAAGAATTCCTCTCTATGTTTTGTAAACCCGCAGAATTATTTGCTTGCACACAGTTATATGATATCAAATATTCTTATGCAATACAAATAATCTGCACAGATTTATAGGGTTCCAAATATTCTTCTCAACATTACGTAAACCTGTATGATTGATGTCAACACCAAACATTCCCAGTTTAAATAAGGGACATATGTAGGCTTTTCATGCTATGTATCTGTGGGGGGGAGTATGTAATTTGGTTATTTCAGTAAATTTGCGTCCGTAATTTACGCGTATTGCTCTCTAAATTATTCCCACCACAAATACAACACAAAACTTTACAATCGCGTAAAAGAAATGGAATAGAACACAACGAACATTAAACAACAATTTAATATGCATATAACAGAATATGAAAGCAAACAAAATACATGATGTGTAAATGGCCTTTTGGAAAATAAAGTTTGGCAAGAAGAAAATAAATTTGTTTAAAGATGTGTGTATGTTCATGTTAACGGAGTCCGTAAATAAGTCGTTCTTACTAACATTAAGTTCATGTCTTGTTTTATGATTGTGGCGACAGCGTGTCGCGTTGATGAAAGAAAGTTTGTTGGGTTTTTCTTTTGAATGTGATTCGCGGCCATCTGAAGAGAGGTCATGAACTTTAGTTGAGGAAGGAAAGGAATTTGTTGGACACAGTATCGGCTACTGCATTACTGGCTTAGTGGCTTGTCTTCGTCTGTGTGTAAGCTTGTGTTTTGTGTCATGGCTCCCTAACTCTGTGTTATTTGTATCCTACAGGTGGATCAAAGAATCGTCCTAAAATTTTGGCGCGTAGACATTTATTGACCAATCAGATTTGTATTTTACTATCTTATTTTCGAGCCTAAATATTTTCTGTTAGTTCACTTCCGATCCTATTTTTCTAGAATGTTCTATTCTGTGTTTTTAGCTGATTCGTTGAAAAATATAAAAATGTAATTTAAATGCTAATACGGTTTTGATCTTAAATTTCTAGAATGTTCTTAAGTATGTTTTTATTGCTTATTTTAAGACTAGAAAAAATGTGTATCCCATAATCCTAAATGTACTGACAAATTCAGATATTTTTAAAAAGTTTTATTTCAGCTTTTTATTGAAAGATAAAAGTCTCATATATTAAATACCGATTAATCCTTAAATCTTTTTAACAAAATCCATCAAATTGGAAGGTAAAAATTTTACTTTTATTTTTCAAGGATTTAAAAAAAAAATGAATTGAAATACTTTGAACAAGTTGAAATGGGAATTCAGTTTAATAAATTTTTAATCATAGAAAAAAAATTAAATCATAGAAAGCCTAATAATATAGAAAAAGAAAAATTAATACAGAAAAAAATATTTCATCAAAAATATAAATGGTCATAAAATCAGGGTTCAATTTTGTCAACAAATTTTACATCAAAATGAAAATTATCTTTTTTTTCTTTTTGTTTATATTTTAAGAGAAATCATATTTTCCCAGGCATTTTCAAAGTTTCTTTGATTTTCAGGGATTTTTTATAGTCGCTCAAAAACAATCAAATAAAATGATTATTGAATAATCAATAAATATCAATAAAAAATATAATTGTTTCTGAAAAATAAAAATTTGATGCTTAAATGAAATCAATAATTTAATTGGTAACAGTATTAATTAAATAAAAAGGTATGTGCGAAAAAAAAATTCAATCAAGAGTTTTTCAAAATTACAATCAACAAACAAATTACAAATAATAACGTAAAAACTATGACTTAAAAATTCTGTATATTATTTTTCCTGGGGAAGTTTTGTAGTAATGACCGAAAAAGACTTACTACGTACACAAAAAGACAGTCTGGTTTACGACATTATAAATCGAATCGATACTTCAAAACTGTGACATGCTTTTCTCAAAAATAAACAAAAGATTCCGATAGAAATAAATGTTATATTCACACAAAACACATCAAAATAGAAAATAAAATAAATATTCCAAGAAAAATATATGACGAAACTCAACTATATCTTAATTCTTCGTGGAAAAATGAAAGCTGTTTTTTTTTCTTTCTGAAAATGCGTATTTTAAAAGAAAGAAATTAAGAGAATATTACCTTTACTTTCTGTCGTCTTTCATTTGATTTCTTTTTTTACCGAAATGAAACATGAGAAATTAATAGAGATAAAAGAAACTAATGTCGTCAAGTTGAATTTAATTTAAAACTAGCTGTTGTTTTTGATTGATTCAAAATGGCTTCTAAAGAGTGAAATTCAAGGGAGATAAGAACAATTATAAAGGACATTTATATTAAGTTAGTCTTCCTTGTTTGCAGAATTTACGATTCCTATTTACAATTCAAAATAAAATAAAATGTTGAATAAAAAATATTTGAGTGTCTACCCCAATAGCCAACAAGGCCAGCGTACAGCTATGTTTGTTGGAATTTAAAAAAAAAGATGTCTGTGTTTGTGTGAGTGTATTCATAGCAGTAATTGTCAGGTAAATATAGGTAGAGAGTTGACGCTCTCGCAGGTACAGCAAATGACAATCGTCTAAAAATTTCAGGAAAAGCAAACAGCACCAGCAAATTATAAAATTATGTAACTTTTTTTTGCCGTCATTTGTGAATAATTATCGAGTAAAAAAATAATCATTCACTAATTTAAGATTCACTAATTCGGAACGATTATAATTGTAGGTATATTTTAGAGTTGAAATCCCACCCACACCCTTGCAAAAGCACAGGTGTTTTAAATTCCTCAGGACAATTAGATGATTATTTGATTTTAATAATAGTAAAAAAATGTTGGTATTCAAAGCAATAAAAGAAGACGAGGTTTCATTTTAAAAGACATTTTTAGTGATGTTTGAAATGAGTATTATTGTTTAGCGAGAGGAAACCATTTTTGTAGCCAGAGTTTTTGTTGTTGGTAAGCGAGGAAAAGTTTGTTTGGTTCAGCGAGGAAGATGGTGTAACGTATATGTGTTTACGTTGTGTTGTTTCCTCGCTGAGTTTGTAAGGCCCTCGCTAATGCTTGTTGGAAATATAAAGGTGGTTGAAGATGAAGTAAGATGGCGAAGGTCGAAAGATGTTTTTAGAAATTGGGTTTTTTACTTGTTTCGCAATTCAGAAGGTACCATGCGGGGTTACCAATTTATAGCGGTTGGTGAAATGTTATTTGTTTAACACTACATATTTTAGGCACACAAATGAATTACGAAACTTTTCTTTAACAACACAACAACGAAAGTTCTTTATTTGCAGCATGGAATATGGTTTGCTTTTGGAAGCTGCAAGACTCGTGGTGTTTAAGCTTGTTAGTGTTGGAGACGAAATGGCTTAGCGGGGTGTTGATAAAGCAGCGTGTGTTGTCGGACGTGTGAGGGATTGTGTTTAGAGTCATCTGGTATTTTTGGGGAGAGTATGCGTGATCCCCATTCATATGGACCAGAAGTGAAACGGTACTAGTGTGTCGAGAGGGGAGTTACGCTCGAATCGACATAGCTATTTTTTGGGGTGACATGAAGTGGTGCCTGTGGAAGGCATGCTGAATGTTTCTAATTTATGTTCAACTGGGATTCCTCGTAAAGAATCCATAAATTAGATGGTTCCCTCGTTGAGTGTCCATGTTGCTGTTGCTAGTGTTAAAGCCACAGTGAGATGTCCACACTGGGTGGCTTGTTTAGCTAAAAAGCATCGCTAAGCAGGGACGACCAGAGGAACGTCTGTTCTGGTCGCCGTCTCACGCCGAAGAGACTGAGTTTGGCCGCTCACCCGTTTTGCTAGCCGGAAATGAAGGTCCGGGCTGAATAGGATAAGTCATCCTGATTGGGAGAAATTCAGTGTTGAATTAAATTGCGCGCCAAACCAAAATACGAGATTTTCCTCTTCTCTACACATTTTTGCTCAATTTTCTGAAGACATATCAAACACCAACCCTCTTAATCATTTTGTTAATTTGACTCCCTTAATGAAGAGTAGATGAATTACCTCTACAATTTTTAAAGATAATTCCACGGAGAATTAATATTTTGCTCATATTCTTTATTACAATTTGTTTGTACGGATGCCAGATTTTTGCAGTTTGAAAACCGGTAAAAAAAAGTTACAATATTGCTCTTTTAGGCATTTTTAAAAAATTACTTTTTCAGTTTCGTCGCTTAATCATCTAAGTATATCGTTAATAAAAAGAAATAAATCAAGTTGAACGTTTCTATTTTTTGTTTTTTGGGGGGTGTTTTATTTTATTTTATTTTTTTTTACTTAGTGTCACATCCTGCCTGTAGCTGAGAGTTGGGCAAATATATATGGGTTTTGTTCGTTACGTGACAATATATTACAAGGCTTAGACGATCGGTTGTTATAGTGATGTATTCTGTGATGAAAGAATCGAGTAAATTTAATCACCCATCAATACGAAAGAAGATAAAATCATAAGTGTAAGTGTAAATTATAAAATTATGTGCAATGTAGAAATAAAAAAAAATAATGATCTTCCTTAGAGAATTGGCATGCCGGTTAGAGTGTCAGGTGTCATAATGTAGTATATCACATGACAATCCTAGAAACCTTTCCTCAACTTCATTTGCCTCTTTTAATGTTGTTTTTGACTCTACCAGGGAACGGTAAAGCAACATGGCTATATTACCGACACGCATCCAATACGCATTTTCCCCTATTTCATAACTCTTCCACATATTGTGTCCACATACATGTCTTAATTTTAATGTGAAAGGATAAAATAAAATAAATAGTTAAAATAATAAAAACAAAATTTTGAAATATTATGGGGAAAAGTAAGATAAAATAGACACACACCCGTACAGATACACTGACTCTCGCTCTCTCTCTCTCTCTATATATATATATATATATATATATACTATTGGCCTAGTGGGAAGATTGTTCGCCAAAGTCACAAGGGACCGATATGACACAACCTAGGATTGAACCCCAAAGACTCAAAAAATGGTACTTCATACGTCCTTGCTTAACACTCAGCATTATAAGGTATGTATTGAGCCTTAAGTGGAGCAATCCAGAGAAAAGAGTAGCATCCTTCCCTACACCTCGGTGCAGTAGCAATTGAAAGGGGAGCCTTCGGGGCGCCTCCGACAACGGTCACCATTATATATATATATATATATATATATATATATACATTGTCGATATTTAATGGGTTTGTGGTTAAGGCTTGGTAAAGATAAAACAATTATACTTGGTGAGAACCAAGATGCAATGCCACTCTCGAAAGACCGTGTAAAACGACAGAGGTGCAAACATATAGATATCAAATATCATTCTGTCAGAGACGCTTTGCACAATGAAATAGAAATTGTTTATTGCCCAAACATAGATATGATTGCTGATGTGATGTATGGGATACACATTTTTTCTAGTCTTAAAATAAGCAATAAAAACATACTTAAGAACATTCTAGAAATTTAGGATCAAACCCGCATTAGCATTTAAATTACATTTTTATATTTTTCAACCAATCAGCTAAAAACATGGAATAGAACATTCTAGAAAATTAGGATCGGAAGTGAACTAACAGAAAATATTTAGGCTCGAAAATAAAATAGTAAAATACAAATCTGATTGGTCAATAAATGTCTACGCGCCAAGATTTTAGGGCGATTCTTTGATCCACCTGTAGGATATAAATAACACAGAGTTAGGAAGCCAGACACAAGACACAAGCTTACACACAAACGAAGACACAGACGAACACAAGCCACTAAGCCGATACTATGTCCAACCAATTCCTTTCCTTCCTCAACTAAAGTTCATGACCTCTTTTCAAATGGCCGAGAATTATATTCAAAAGGAAAACCCGACAAACTTTCTTTCATCAACGAGACACGCTGTCGCCACAATCATAAAACCCGCTATAAACTTAATGTAAGTAAGAACGACTTATTTACGGACTCTGATAACATGAACATACACACATCTTTCAACAAATTTCTTCTCTTTTTCAAACTTTATTTTCCAAAAGGCCATTTACACATCATGTATTTTGTTTTTCATATTCTGTTATATGCATATTAAATTGTTTGTTATTTAATGTTCGTTGTGTTCTATTCCATTTCTTTTGCGCGATTGTAATGTTTTGTGTTGTATTTGTGGTGGGAATAATTTAGAGAGCAATCTACTGAAATAACCAAATTACATACGCCCCCCCACAGATGACAAAACCAAATGAAAGCTAAAAGGGTTCAAAAGACTTTTATTTAGACTTTAAACTCTTTTTTTGCATTGTGATCTCATATGTACCGAAATAAATTCCTATGTATGAAAATAAAATAAAATAGTAATATGAAAGCATGTTGAGTTATTAAAAGATTTACATTGGGTTCGACAAGCGGTTGTCTCCCTTGTATAGATCTCCTGTTTTGATGAATAAAATGAATCTTTCCTTTCTAGAATAACAGACGTTATTTTTCGTTCGTCTACTTTCACTTTATTTTATTATTGTTTCACACGAAAAAAAAAAAACAAAAAAAAAACTCGACAGTGGTGTTACAAGACGAGATCTTGCCTTGATTTGAAAAAACAAAAAGAATGAAAAGTTAGTCGCTCACGCATGGACTCCGCGCAGAACTTCCGTTTGCGATAAATTAACAAAAAAAAAATACATTAATAAATATCCAATCGGAACGCTTCCCGCGGGGCACAAAAATTGCCGTTTCTGAGCCTACAGAAAATATATAAATAGACGGACCAAATAATTATCACCAGACTTGTTCTTTCACACGACTCGTGTTAAAGATTCTTCGCCACCGTCCGGCGCCTGTCATCCGATACATCAAACCATCGCCGCCGCTACGAACGCTGCCCTAATTCCGAGAAAACCATCCCTTCACCACGAGACAAGGGCAGTACATGAACTTTCTAACTACTACCACTGAATTCATTCTTTAACTGTGAACATATTTCTCCATTCTACTCTCTGTACTTAATCTATTTATAAAAATTTTCTATAACATCATTACTGTGTTATTGTGAGTACCTATACGTTCTTTGTTTTGCAACCATACGCATTTCTCGCCCACAACATTCATATTATAGATATCAACAACTCAGAATATAACAGTGGTATCTTTCATTTGCATGCAAAATACCTAGCAAAAGATTGTAATTGTTCTTCGTGTGGAAGAAGGGCTTACTGGGGCCGTGTTTGCCAAAGCAAGATAAGAAAAGTCACTGCAGCAACCTTCCCCTCTCTCTTTTTTCCCTATGTTTGCTGTTGTTCCCAATTGTTTAAATTCTTCTCTTGTAGACCTGACAGTGAACGGAAATAGAGTTTATGGTCTTATCGCCTCAGCAAGTTCTGAGAGCTTTATTATAAAAAAAAAAGTTGCCTAAAGACTCTTTTATACAGTGTTATATTAACAGTCTTCTTCAAAGGCATCCATTACAGGTAAGTGTAAAATAAATCTGTATTTAAGCCAAAATTTCTATCCAGAGACGCATCTGAAAGTTCTTGGGATTCTATGTAATAATATGTAGAGGAATGGTAGTTGGTTGAATTTTCTCATACACAATAAATGCAAAAACAATTCACGACGAATTAATAAAAACATTACCTAAACAAGCTTAATAAAATGAATACAAGAATAACGAGATACAAGAAAGAACTTCTAAAGAGTTCTATGAAGGAATGTCCTAATGTGGTCAAAAACTCTTTAGTGTACGTATTTCTACAAGAAATAGTTGAGTAAACACTTTCATCAAAGTATGGCGCACGTAGTAAACGGAAATAGACATCACACGTGAGTGCCAGTTCTCTGCTGGGTTCGGAAAGACTAGAATCTTCCGCATGTTGTCTTTAAAGCCATGTCCTCGACGAGGCATGTCACCCAAGACGTTTGAGTCACCTTCAACACATCAAGTAGTAGTAGGCGACCGTAGACGAAGGCGAGCAGAAGGCTCCCTTTTCAATAGCTACTACACTGAGGTGTAGGGGAGGGCGCTACTCCTTTCCTAGGATTGCTCCACTTTACCCTTGATACGTACCTTATAATGCTGAGTGTTAACCAAATAGGTATCAAGTAGCATTTTTAAAGTCTTTGGTATGACGCGATTTGGGATTGAACCCAGGTCTCCCGGACCTTTGGCAAACATTCTACCCACTAGGCCAATGAGCAACGTTCAACATATATTCAAGCAAAAATCAAGTTTGCAATTTCTTCCAACTACCGTCGTATTTTTGCATTGATAAACTGAAACTGATACAAATACGAAAGAGAGCGATCACTGAAGATGATGAAGGGACGCCGGAAGTGGAAGTAGTCAAATGACCCATTTTATGGCATATGCATTTGGGCTCGGTGGTGAACCAATTTTGCTCCATTGGACTGAAGGTGAGTGAGGCGACTGCAATTATTTTCTTTCTTCCATTTTTAGCTTCTTGTATGAAGATGACACTTCATGAAAGTAATGGGAGACATAGAGACGAGTCGCTTAGATCTGAAGTTACAGACTTTGGTCCAATTCAAGGATGAATTATCCACCCCCAATGGAATCATACTGAGATAACATCGCATCGTTATTCTCACTACCCTACGTAAGAAAACAATAACTGTTATTCGGGAGGTGCCCGTGGTGTAATGGTTATCGTCGTAGGAAATGGACACGGCGACTCGAGTTCAAATCCTGAAAGAGACTGATTGCATCTCACATAGCACTAATACCCTTGGGAAAGGTATGAATCCAATTATTCTCCCTTCAGCTATGGGTAAATAGCAGGGCATACTGGGTTCTTCAGCCTTAATGAGGCAACTAGTCTAGGAGAAGGAAAACTCTGAATTCAAACCTGTTAAACTCCGCTTTAAAAAATTGACCTTGTGTCATATCCTGCCTGAGCGGAGGGGTTGGTAAATATGATAACTGTTATTCACCGAGCACATAAAAGAATCGTGAGAAGGTTTGATTGCCGAGAATCAACAAACTTGATGAGGATTTAAAATCGGGCATATTATGCTATGCATCATGTCCAGGCCCTACATCTTGTGAACCTCTTCATCTTATAGCAGAAAGTAGTTTTCAGATGTGCGTCGGTCCACCGTTAAATCACGTGGTGATTTATCATTTCAAATTATTATTTAGTGCGGGAATTGCTGTGGCCGTTGTAGTCCGAATTTATATATTTCACCCAATGAGAATAACTGATCCCATTCTGCCCGGGTCACCTCCCCGGGGGCACATAAAAAGACCGCGCTAACCATTTCTCGACCTCTCTTCTCGCTTCCCCACAAGCCAGCAGCAGGACAAAGCCAGCCAACATGACAGAGCACCTTCTCTCTCTTCTATGCAGACATTTCAAGCAGGACAGACCTGCCAACATGACAGAGCTACATTCTCTCTCTTCGCTTCCTAGCAGGAAGAACCAGCCAACATGAGAGAACACATTCACTCTTCTTCACTGACTCTCTCTCACATATTTCGAGCAGTCTGCTAAGCACAACGAGGAAACCTCATCCAATTTATGGACCGTTGGTGTTTGGGAAATCATTCTTTCATCATTCATCTTTCCTTCTCAACCAACGGATCCTCGGAGAAACAAATTGGATATTTTCAACTCCTGCTTTTAACTTCAGCATTTTTAATTCCTGTCCTGACGACAGCATTTCAACTCCTGCTTTGGCATTCGGCGTCTTAATACCGGCTCTTCATTTACAACCGTTTTCTTCTGCCTGCATCTCACAGCACAAGGGTCATCTTTCTGGCTGTCATTAAACTTTTTGAAAATCCTCAATATTCTCGTCCTCATTCCTGTATTTCTTTTCTTCTTAATGTAACAAGGTGCAGACTACAATTTGCCCTTACGTTAAAAACCCACACTATTCCCATCAGAGTCATAGAGCTTCCTAGCCATTAACTTTGTAGACACGTTTCCCTTTTGCTAGTGGTTATTGATGAATACAGATGTTTGCCTGAAGTTGTGTCATCGACCTCTGCTAGAACAATCATAACTCGAGATCAATCTTCTCTCGACAAGGAACCCCCTTTGCAGTAAAAACAGATAATGGCCCTTCGAGTCAACAGTGAAGTATTCTCAGACTTTACGCCAAGTTTTGGAATCTGACACAGGAAAATCCCTCTCCTTTTAACCCGAAACAAAGAAATAGAATGATTCATGACCACACCCCAAAAAGAATAGATCATGCATAGCTGAAGGCACAGATAACTGGAAATGCCAATTACCTACATTTCTTCGCCTACACAGGGGCACCTCTAATCCCCACTAAATCATCATTCTGCGAAACCTTCACAGGTAGATAGATTAGGATGGGTTTACCCACCCTACCGTTTCATGTTTACACAAATCTCTCTATCCCTGATCGCACCAGTAAACAAAATATGTGTGAATACATTGACAAGAGAAAAACTCGTCTCTCTATGCTACAACCGAATGACTAGGTCAGAAAATGAAACAAAAACAAAAGAACAAATTGATAACACTTTGGTACACTTGAATAAGCTAGTAATACATTTTCTACAAGAAAATGAAAGTAGTTCTTCGTTCATACTTGAATGCCTTGATTAGGCAACAACAAATAATGTGAAAGTGACCCCTCCACCTTATAAAACGTAAAATAATTTTTTGGGGAAAAATAAAAACTTGCAGTGATTTTGAGGGTATAAAATAAGTTCAAATCGGAAAGAGAAAAAAAAATTTCAACATTTTCCCCGTCTTATATCTTTCGATTTCAATATTCAAATCTTATTGGCAAAATCCGAAAAATAAAAAATTGTCATCATTAAAAAATAAATTAAGCTTAATACTTTTTTGACAACTATTTATTTTTTCAAATCATTCAAAATTATAAAATAACAACTGGAAGACGAATAAAAAATTATTTCCCGTGATCATGTTACATAAATAGACATTGATATTTGAATTTGGTTTTTGACGTAACTAATTTTTTACGACGGACATTTTTTTTATACTGTTACATTAAAAAAATCACATCAAGAGCAAAAATAAGTAATTTGAAGTTTGAAGTACAACTTTCATTTTCTTGTAAAAATTTATTACTAACTTATTCAGTTCTATCCGACACCTTATTAACTCCTACCCTACATGATCACACAAAAACAAGGCAACACGATGATAGTGTGACCTGGTCGCAACAATGTCACCACACGCAACTCCTTTCAAACCAATCTAATGCACAAAGACCACATGTTTTGAGGAAGGAGAGGAGGGAGAAGAAGACACAGAGGCAAGCCTGCGCCAACAAACACACACACATCCCACCTCCATTCAACGTCATAGAAAACCCCATGCAACCACCAGAAGAAACGAAAGACGTCTTGACCAATTATCACAGACCACAACGTAAGAGACGCGTCCATGATACCTAAAAGAATATGAAACAAAATGAAAAACCAATAACCAAATAACTTTAAAAAAAACTTCTTTCTCATTTAGTTAGAATAACGTCTCCTAATTACAATCTAAAATATGGGAGGAATTTTGTATTCTATAATGTATCTTCTGTTTGGGTGAGACGAGAAAGAATTATCCCTCCTTTGCAGTATTCATCAGTAGATGTAAGAAAAGACATGTGGCATGGTTTTAAATAAAAAGCACATTGTATAACATTTTCTGCATTTCTTTTATGAATACAATAATCAATCTAATATTCTAAAGTGTTTACATATATTCATTAGACAACGACAGTTGTGTTTTATCGTGTTTTTTCATTAATTTAAACCGAATCTTATAAAAGCACATTTTATTATGGTTTCTCTCCAGTATGTGTTCTGATGAGCTTTTTTCAAAGAAACATTGAGGGAAAATGCTAATCCACACACTTTACAGGAATATGGTTTCTCCTGAGTATGTTTTTGTACGTTAAATTGAATCATAAAAAAACTCTTTGAACAAAAACTATGAATAAACAAATAAGTAATGTCTAAATGAATCATTAGAAACACAAAAAAAAAACAAAAGAAAAACAAAGTTGGAAGCATCTGATAATGTTCAAGGAATGAATAGTATTGAATAGAATAATTAATGTTAATAGCGATACTAGTAACCACTGCCATCTGGCCCAACTGTCCGATATATATATATATATATACACACACACACACACACACATATATATATACATGATATATATAAAAGTAAAAAGTAAAGTTGGCGACCGTAGTCGAGGGCGACCAGAAGCTCCCTTTTCAATAGCTACTACACCGAGGTGTGGGGGAGGGCGCTACTCTTTCACTGGAATGCTCTAATTTACCCTCGATACGTACCTTATAATGCTGAGTGTTAAGCAAGGTGGTATCAAGTACCATTTTAAAATCTTTGGTATGACGCGACTTGTGATTGAACCCAGGTCTCCCGGACCATTGGCGAACACTCTACCTACATGGCCAATGAGCCGGTATGATATATATAAACATACATATATATATATACAAGTAAAGTTGGCGACCGTAGTCGAGGGCGCCCAGAAGTCTCTCTTTCCAATAGCTACTACATCGAGGTGTAGGGGAGGGCGCTACTCCTTTCCTCGGATTTCTCCACTTTACCCTTGATACGTACCTTATATTGCTGAGTGTTAAGCAAGGAGGTATCAAGTACTGTTTTTAAAGTCTTTGGTATGACGCGACCCGTGATTGAAACCAGGTCTCCTGGCGAACACTCAACTCACTGGACCGATGAGCCGGTCTCTATACACGCAAATATATATATATATATATATATATATATATATATATATATATGTGTGATATATACGTACACACACACACACATATATATATATATATGTGTGTGTACATACATATATATATATTTTAAATTTTCATCATACATATATATATACGGATATACGTACAAATATATATGATATATACACTTATATATATGATATATACATACGGATATACGTACGTATATATATATGATATATACGTACAGATATATATATTATATACATAAATATAGATATATACATACATACGTACAAATATATGGTATATACATATGTATATATAAGATAAACAGACATATGTATATATGATATAGGCAAACATGTTATAAACATAAAGACGTATATATGTTATACACACACACACACGTACATATACATGTTATATACGCACATGTATATGTTACATACATACACACAAACATATTTATATGGAAGTAAATACTGGAGTGTAATCCGACAATATATAGAGGAAAATATATACGTAATCCAAGTAGAAGGAGACATTTCTTGAGAAGCAGAGTCGACACTATAGAGGTTCGTTTCTAATGAACTGTCACCAGGACTGTGAGGTAAAATATTACTGATGTTAAATTGATGAAAAACAATACAAATACCAAGAAAATTGGTTATTTAATAAGTGAATCAACGTTTGTTTAATTTTCAAATTACATTATTTGACTTATTGAAAAAATCAAAGTGATGAAGAAAAAGAACGATAAAAAGAAAAAGTACAAAATTATGACATATGTGGAATATATTGACTAAATATGGAATATTTAAAATGGCTTTGCTAAATATATATATATATATATATATATATATATATATATATATTCACGTGGTGTTGAATAAGCTTCCAGACTTTTTTGTACGGGCATTTAAAATTGTCATAGACTCTTAAAAATTCACTATGTTATTGCTATACATCTTATGAGACGACTGACCAATTTTTATAATTTCAGGTTCAAATGAACACCTACAGCAGGAATTGGAATACACCCTACTAAAGCCTGATTGTCACAGCTGGTGAATTTCAAAAATGCAATCTGGATGTGAGGACACTTTAGAAGAATGATATGCAATAAAATTCTGTTTCAAACTTGGAAAAAATACCACAGAAACGTATGGAATGCTTTTCGACTATCTTGCATGAATCGAGCATCAGTTTTTAGAGTGGCATAAGAGATTCAAGGGAGGCAGTGAGTCTGTGAGGGATGATGAGAGGTGTGGGAAGAGTATGGAAGTCAATACACCAGAGTTGATTGGCCAAAAGGGTTAGGGTTAGAGTTAGATTTACTATGTTGAGGTTTTAAGGGAGTTCAGGAAGAGATTCCGTCGGAAGAGGCCAGCACTCTTCAAATCGGGTCAGTGGCATTTCCACCAGTCCACAACTCCATCCTTATCATTGACTATTTGACCAAGATGGGCATCAAGACAGTTCCTTGCTCAGAGGCTGTCGTTATGAGCCAATTGAGGAGATGTATATATATATATACGTATATGATATGGACATACATACGTATACATATATTATATATACAGAAATACATATATATGATATATATATATACAAAATATCATATATATATATATAAGATATATACATACGTAAATATATGACTTATACGTATATATATATATATATATATAAGTTGGCTCCCTTTTCAATAGCTACTACACCGAGGTGTAGGGAAGGCGATATTCCTTTCCTTGGATTGCTCCACTTTACCCTTGATACGTACCTTATATTGCTGGGTATTAAGCAAGGAGGTATCAAGTACCATTTTTAAAGTCTTAGGTATGACGCAACCTGGGATTGAATCCAGGTCTTCCGATATATTCGCCAATGATCCGGAAGACCGGGTTGCTCTCAGGTCCACTCTGAAGTGGTAGCATCTGATAGGGTTCTATCTATGGATCAAATAGAACTGCTTGACATTAAAACCGTATGCAAACAAATGACCTATGCTAAATTGAATTGTTAGAAATAGAACTGTTTGATCATTTAACTGGGTGCAATGACTGATGTTTCATTGAATTATTAGTGATACACAGCAATACTTGGAACCACTTAACTGTGTGCAAACGAACAAGTAATGTTTATCTGAGAATTAATTTTTTTATTACTGTCTTTTTGTCTTCATCTTGGTAGTTTTTTTGTTTTTCTCACTACGTTTCGGCCAAATTTCACCTCTGGCCTTCTTCAGGTGATTAACCGTGACCTCGGATAGGAATGCTGAGTCTTGTATCCATATCCTCTGTAATTACTGCCTTCCATAGTTGTCTATCGCACCACGTTTTTGACCAAGTAAACCTCTGGCTGGCTTGGGTAGGAATTGAAACCGCTATCTTCTGACAATGCTCACCTGGAACTGTAGAGACTCAACGCCTCTATCCACTGCGCCACGGGCCCCGAAGTCCACAATAAAAAAATTAATTCTTAGATTAAGAAGCCTCATCTCAAAAGGATTCCCAATAAAGACAGGTAATGTTGAATAGAATAATTAGTTCAAAAGTGAAGGATGAACTCACTTTGAGGCGAAAGTCAAGCACGTTAGAAATCAAACCCCAGGGACTCCCCCTTCATCGTATTTTTTAATACAGCTATGGGTAAATAGTAGGATAGACTATGTTCTTCAGCCTTGGTGAGGCAACTAGTCTAGGAGAAGGAAAACTCTGAATTCAAACCTGTTAAACTCCGCTTATAAAAATTGACCTTGTGTCATATCCTGCCCAAGCGGGGGGGTTGGGGCTGGTAAATAGGATCGTATTTTTTAATACCACAAATATTGAAGTATTCAGTGTTAGTATATCACAGACTAATGCTAATATTGTTATTTGGTGAGTGGAGTCTCAACTAAATAGCAGCAAGAATACCAATAAATTTAACCCAAGAGAGCAGAGTCACTGGTTTCTAGTCAATCTGTGCCTTTATCACAAAAGCTTTAAACAGTCAAAACATAATTGAATAAAGAAGTTGAAGCAACCATTGAAAAATATCTACATTATGAGCTCTTATTACAAAGAGCAGTTGTCCAAATTATGTGGGCTATCCTAGTGGTGTATTTTGACCTTCGACCCGGCCAAAAATGCCATTCAAAGTAATGCACCGGAAGGAAGTGACACATTCCAATGGCAGTCATGAGAGGAAATCTCGCAGGTGAGCTCGGCTGATAATATGGGACAAGGTGAAGGTCCCACTTCAGAGTGATGCACCGGAAGAGAGTGACCTGTGAACTGCATGACAGTTATTTCTGCTTGATGACGATCAAACATGCCATTCCAAAGATTGAGTGGGTGTTGAACTATTATATAACTCAGTCAAGATACTATTTACCAAACCCTCCGCTCGGGCAGGACATAACACAAGGTCAATTTTTAAGCGGAGTTTAACAGGTTTTAAATCAGAGTTTTCCTTCTCCTAGACTAGTTGCCTAACCAAGGCTGAAGAACCTAGTCTGTCCTACTATTTACCCATAGCTCAGTCAAGATAGAAGTCAGACAGTTTGGGACAGTTGGAGACGGAGTTATAGACGAGTTGTGGTAGGGAAAGCCAGGCCAGGCCGAAGGGGCTCGGGGTCCCCGATTGAGTTGGGATCCAGAGAAGTTGCTGATAAGATGCAGTAAAGAAAGCTAGCACTCAGCAGAAGGCTGAGCTCCTAGGCCTCCAGTTGAGCAGCCCTCGAGAACGAGAAAGACACAATGCTGACGGCCATAAGAGTGCGGGGTCAATATATTGCAGTTCTGTTCGGTCTCCAACTCCCTCTCACAGTAAAACCTTGAATAACCTTTTCGAACCCTTACAATAAAGTGAGTGGTACATATTTTTCTAAAGAAGTTTTCCTGTATCCTTATTATTGTATAGTTATGAATTTGCATATGACTATATAACACTAGTTGTGTAATGGTTAAAAAACGATGGACTGCAGAATTGTAGTAAGCGAGTTTGAACTCCAGTTGTGCTATTACATTCACTTTCAGGCAAATACCCTTGGGAAAGGTATGAAACCCCTTATCCTCCCAGCTATGGGTTAAATAGCACCACTACTGTTCTTCTAGGAGAATGGCTTTGGCATTAAATAACCTACAAAGTTTGATATGCCATTAAACAAAGTAAACCAAACCAAACCAAACCAAATTATGTCATTGCATTGTTAAATCTGCTTATTTCTTAGTAGATTATAAGTTGTCCCACTAATTACCAACTCTGCCTTTTTTTTAAAAAGAAAACTTAATACTTCAGACATGCCTCTCAATGAGTGTACATAGACTCGCATTTAAGCTGAATAAAATTTTGACAGCTCTGATAGTAAAATTTTGACAGCTCTGATAGTAAGATCAGAACAAAAAAATTATAAGTTATGGTCAAAATATATTTGTTTCAAAACAGCAGCAGTGAATGCCCCTTAAAATCATAGCCTTTCAAAAGTATTCATAGTGTAGGGACAGGATAAAAAATTATCTGCCTTAGTTGATTTGCATTTCCAGGAGAATCCCCATGGAAGGTCACATGACAGTTCAAGAAACCCACCAGCTATCTTTTTGCCTCTTGTCTTTGAATTGTAAAAATGCTATCTCTGAACCCTGGCAAGGAATGAAAAAGCCACATAGCTTGCTGCTACCTACCCTTATCAAGTAAGCCTTTAGCTGTTTTGTACTCCTTCTGCATACTGCTTGATCATTGAACAATGTGTATTGTTCTCACTGTTGGGACACCTTGGTGGTTTTTTTATTCTTAAAACCACTTGTATTTACATAAAGTATAAAAGTTGAAATGGTTTTGTATGTACAAATGAGTTTATTTTGTCTTTTCTTCAATTGTGCTTAGTGTTAGTACATCACAGATATACTAATGGTGATATTGATTCTTAGAGAATGAGGACTCAACTAAAATATCCTTCCTGTTATCAGGCATTCAAATTCTAACATTAATTCATATCTGTAAACTATTTCCAGGAATCATTTAAGATTGATATCTTGATCCTCTTTGACTAAAATTCCATTGTGGTATAAAAATAGCCAATTACCGTAATCTAAAACTAACCTAGAAAGAGAAGAATGTCATCAGCTAATTTAGTGAAGATTGGAAGAAAAAAAGAAAAAAACCTCTGGTGATTAGCTCAGTTATTTTTACTGGACAAGAGAAATCTATATCCCTTGGCCGTCAGTTTCACTTGCATCTCAAGATATTAGACATTAAAAGAAATTTTAGTTTATTGATGCCACTTTCTTTGTTTTCATATCATCATAATGATCAACATCAAACCACATCATTAAAAGTTGAAAGTATAGGGTGTCTGAATATACATAGGACCCATGTAGCTGCCCTATTATTTCTGCCCATTCAATATTTCTATACATACAGGGTGTCTCAATATACATAGGACCCATGTGACTGTCCTATTATTTCTGCCCATTCAATATTTCTATACATACAGGGTGTCTCAATATACATAGGACCCATGTGACTGCTAATAACTCTACTAATAATAATGCTGGGTTCTTTTTTTTTTGTTTCAGATTTGAAAATAGTATACTATAACAACTATTAATCCTCGATCACAATGCTTTGGACAAGAGAGGAAAATATATTTGGTGTCACTACTTATTTAGAGACAGAATCATTCATTACTGTCTCAAAATAGATGCAACCCATTAATATGATAATTTATTACTGAGACAAGAAACTCAAATAAAGATTCCATATCCTGAAAGTTGATATAATAAGAATTAAAAAAACATTGATTTGATGTCACCAGCTCAAAGGATGCATTTTTAACGGGTGTGTTACAAATAACAGTCATTGCACTTGTCTCAATAATAAATCATTATCATACTAATGGGTTACATCTACTTTGAGAAACTCCGTACCTGTTCCTTGTTTTCTTAGATTTCTAAGATTCGCATCTACTCAGCAAGATTGACATTTAAAAAAAGAATATCAATACACAACTTCAGAGAGAGGTATCAGTTCTCCTTGAGCGGATAACTGAAGTATCAGAATCACTTAAAAATATTTTGTTACAAGAGTTGAGTCAGTGTAATGCGCCATGGTAACAAAATGTAACTTGATATTGTTACAGAGGAGTGTTCCAAGTAACTGTAATAATTGATTAATGTTGAAATTGATTATAAATAAAGACTAAAAAATCATGTATTTTATTATATAAAAGGAGACAAAATAAAATCTAAAAGGCAAATGTTTTATCATGTAAAAAAAATTAAATTAAATGATGTCAAAAAATCATATATTTTATCATGTAAAAAGAACATTAAATAAAGATTCAAAAGCCTATATTTCATTATGTAAAATGGACATTAAAAAAGATCAAAAGTATATTATCAATTATATAAAAAAAGGACCCAAAATAAAGCCTCATAAGCATATATTCACTTATATAAAAAAGAACATTAAATAAAGATTCAAAAGCCTATATCCATTCATATAAAAAGACTAAAAAAGACCCAAGAAATATATTGAAATAAGTAAAAAGAATAAAAGACATATATTCAATAATGTAAAAAAGACACTAAATGAAGACCCAAAAGCACATATTTAGTTATGTAAAATGGGCACTAAATTAGGATCCATAAGCATATATACCAGTCTTCTATATAATAACAAACTACAAACATTGGAGTATGTCCTCAGCTCCTGTAAGACAACTCTTGGAAATGGGAGATACACCTGGAGGCACAACAACTGGAGGAGTTGGTCAAATTTATAAAGAATTATATGAAATGTGAACCAACTATTTCAACCCCGAATTTATTTCAGAGAGGGGCAGAATATATGCCAGCTCTAAGCAAACGATCAAGCATCAAGCTATACCCAGAGAAAACCTTGAATCAAGTGGAGATTGGAAGGTATCTGCCGACCTACCAGGATGGGTGTCCTCGTGGTGTAATGGTTAAAGCGATGCACTGCGGAATCGTAGTACACGAGTTCGTACTCCAGTCGCGCTATTACGTTCACTTTCGGGCAAATACCCTTGGGAAAGGTATGAACCCCCTTATTCTCCCTCCAGCTATGGGTAAATAGTAGGACGGACTAGGTTCTTCAGCCTTGGTGAGGCAACTAGTCTAGGAGAAGGAAAACTCTGAATTCAAACCTGTTAAACTCCGCTTAAAAATTGACCTTGTGTCATATCCTGCCCGAGCGGAGGGGTTGGTAAATAGTACCTACCAGGATGGCATAAGGATTACCCAAAAACAATATCTAGCAAAGGTCTTCGACTAGATAGTGTTCTACTGTCAAAGGTGAACCTTAAATCATTGTGGTAGAACTATCAATACAATATGAAAGCCGGATAGATCAAAGCCACGAGTATAAAACCAACAAATATGAAGATCTTAAAAAAGAGCTGGAAAGGGAAGGATATGGTGTGATCATGAAAGCTGTGGAAATAAGAGCAAGAGGTTTCGTAGCAGGCACCCTGTACCAGTTTCTGAGTCAAATCCGAATCAAAGAGCGTAATAGAGCCAAATGTATAAAACACCTCATAGATATAATGGAAAATAGTTCCATGTGGATATGGAACAAAAGAAATATTCTGTGGAACAATTTAAAATGAACTTTGTTAAACCGACACTCGATTGCAAATGCGTAATGAGATTCATGTAATATTCGCAAAATGCACGCAGTTATTTTTCAAATCACATTTTGCTGTTACACTTCTGAGTCAACATATAAGTTAAGCTTAGTAAATAACTAATAGGGCCTCAGTGACATGTACATTTATATTCAGTGAGGAGAGGGGCTGGTGTGCAAATAAAATTGTTGAGAGGAAGGCCCCTGAAATGGTGCACATTCTCTCTGGATGACCCTAATACAATTTTTCAGAAAAGAAAAGAAGGCTAAAACTTAGATTCAATAAAGAAAATCCCATTATGAAGAGTTACTCTGTGGAATGATAATGGCAAGAGTAGCATCTGTCTGTCCGCTCACTTTTTAGTGAGTATCAATTACTTATTAAATAAGTTCCTTCTTCAGTTATGTAAAAATGTTAACAAATAAAGATTCCTAATCAAATATTCAGTAATGTAAAAAGGATATTAAATAAAGAATCAAAAGCCTATATTCCTGTAGAAGAGAAGACAACTTACCCCACGTAGCAAAGCAGGCACTTTTAAAATAAAACACAGTCTTCAGCAAGGAGGATTGCAAGAGTAGCATATGCAAGTTCTTTTACATTGAAATTGACAGGGCATTTACTGATGTGTTGCAGGCTTCATGTTACAACTGCATTTGAGAGGCACAGATCAAGTGCTGTAACAACTGAATGGTACAATGAAGTACAAGACCCTCTCCTGTGTTAAATGCTGGTGGAAATCATAACACGAACATCTCAGACTGACCCATCCTGTGATTATTGGTGTGTAAATGAGCAAGATGTTACTGTATGGCGGGGAGGGGGAGCTGCAAACTCTCTTGCCACCAGTATTGTCATTAAGAATGGTGAATCAATAGCTGAGGATGCAAGCAAGTATCAACCGGTGCATGAAAACAGGTACATAAATCTAGCAGAGCTTGATGCAGTTTTGAGGGGAATCAACCTAGAGCTGCAATGAAAGGCAAGTGTGATTTGCCTGCAGACAGACTTGGCATGTGTGCACCGCCAGGTTTCTGACACCTTATCTGGGAAGACAAAGGCGAGCACCAAAGCAGCGTCACAAATGTTGATCAGCTGTCTGTTAATCACCATTCGGGAAGTGACCTTCAGAATATGAAATGGTCATTGATGTAATCCTTATGCAATCCCATGAGAACGAAGCCGATCAACTCACCAAAGTGTCCCAACAATGGCTGGATAAAATCCAGAAAAAGATACAACCCACTTTGGGGGCTGGCATTATCTGATAGATTGTGGTCCTAGTTGGTTTGCTGCTGCTATGCCAGAACTGCCAGCGACATCTGGCAGTTGGAGAACATATTCTTCAAAAGAGGACTACCACAGCACAGTATTTTGCGGAGAGATGTTCACAAAATTTACTGAGGTCTTGGCCATCTGGATGAGATTTTGATGTGCCTACGTACATTCGGGTAATGGTGTAGTAGAGAGATTGCAACATACCACTCCTTTTGCACACCAGGCATAAGCGTGCTCGCTTTGCCACAAGGTCTAAGTTGCTTTCACTTGTACAGTTTCATTACTTATAATGGACACTAAAAAAGAATCAAAAGCCTATATCCCATTATATAGAATATAAAAAGGACCGATAAGGTTATATGCATTTATAGAAAATGGACATTAAATAAAGAATCAAAAGCCTATATTCCTGTGTCAGAATGCAGCTGCAATGGATTTCGTAACTCAGTTTCCCAAGGCTTGTGCGTATTAATACGGGCTCTTGCTATTCCTCATTTCCTGTCCTTTTCCTTCCTTCTTTCCTTCAAGTTATAATAAAACTTTTGTGCATGCTCATCAATTGATTCACTCAGAAAGAATCACCCGTTCTAGCCGTCACTGTGCGTTTATATGCTCGCCCGATCTCGAAAGAATTTGCATACACGCAAATCGACTCTCGCCGGTTCGAGATCTCCCAACGTTACATATAGTGCTTGAAGAAGCCATATCTGTTTCTTGTTTTTGCTCTACAGGGCAGACACGTCCGTGCACGCTTTGAATTTCCAGGTACGTTGTGTCCATTATATTCACAATTCTATTATGGAAAATGTACACAAAAAGATCGAAAGCATATTATCAATTATGTAAAAGAAACACTAAATAAAGACTCCTAGGCATATATTACATTGCATAAAAAGACCAGTAAATAAAGATTCAAAAACATATATTCCATTATGTAATAGAACACTAAATAAAAACTCAAAAGTATATATTTTATTATGTAATAGAACATTAGAAAAAGATTCCGAAGTATATATTTCATTAAGTAAAAAATAGTAAATAAAGCCTTAAAAAATATATTTCATGAAGCAAAAAGAACACAAAATAAAGATTCCAAAGTATATATTTCATTAAGTAAAAAATAGTAAATAAAGCCTTAAAAAAATATATTTCATGAAGCAAAAAGAACATAAAATAAAGATTCCAAAGTATATATTTCATTAAGTAAAAAAACACTAAATAAAGACTCAAAAAGATTTATTCAATCATGTAAAAAGACTCAAAAAAGAATCAAAAGCTTATATTACATTACATAAAATGGACACTAAAAGAAGATTGAAATGTATATTTTAATATGAAAAAAGTCTGCAAATTGTAAAAAGGATTTAGTATAAATAACAATAAAAACTAAACTGGGTGAATTTCATAGTGTAAATGGACATTCAATAAACAACTAAAAATATATGCTTTTTATGTAAAAGGAAACTAATCATAAAAAAGCACAGTTAAAGAGTTAAATGCATATATTTTACTTTGTAATAGTAAACAAAATAATAAATAAAAAGACAATTTTCAAATAAATTTGTACAACACTTTTTTTCAAAAGCAAATTACAAAGTTCAAAATAAAAATATGTATTTTAAAACACCAGGTAATTATATCTAGTCTCTAAGACAGTCCACCAAAATTATAAGAAAATATTATTTATTGAATCAACTGCATGATCAGGTGGTGTGTATGTGGGTGGGTGGGGTTAAATCTTTTAAACATTAATGATCCTTTTGATCAAGGTTGAAAATAAGGCCAAATGAAGCTTCCAAACTGCCAACTACTCAGATATGATAGTATGTCACATGACGTTTTTTTGGCCAATCAGTGTTATCCAATAAAGAGCTAATTTACAATTATATCTATTAGAAATAAATAATTATTATTTATATTGATAAGACAACATTACTGAGTCTATATCGATGCTATCCTAAGTTATGTATAAATATACATAATTTTTCATGAATAAATAAACTAGTTAAAAATATAATTAGCTCATTAAGTTTGTTTTTGTTTGGTTTCTTTAATGGCAAGTTAACCTTTCATAAGTTATTTAATAACAAAGTCATTCTTGCAAAAGAACAGCAATGATACTATTCAACCCATAGTGGTGGGGTGGGGGGATAAAGGGTTTCCTACTTTTCCTAAGGGCATTAGTCCAAAAGTGAAAGTGATAATGCAACTAGAATTTTAACTTGTTTACTTTGAAGCGGCAGTCTAACACTTTTATGATTATGTCATGGGGGTTGGCCCTCATTAGCAACCTAATCTATTACTAAGGTCTCATGGGGGTTGGCCCTCATTAGTATCAATTATTGAATGAACTAACATGCACATCTGGAAACTATTTATGTCAAAGATATTAAAATGCCACTTTTTTATGCATTGAAAAGGAGGAAGAAATATCCATTAATATTGGTTTCTTATTTTCAAGAGTATAGATTTAAAAATATAGACGGAAACATTTAAGAAGCTTTTGAAAATTCCACTAGATACTGCAGTTCAGTGGGTTTCTGTTTCATAGAAATGTTGATTCACATGAAAAATGGATTCTTTACCGTGTATAATTGATAACTTTTACAGAGTATTTGATCATATAACTATTCTAAAATTCCACCTTTTGAAAATGTTCATGTATACTATTTCACATTGCATTTCAGTAAAAATGCCTAACCACACTCTTCACAAGCATTTGACACATACTGAGTATATTATCACATTAGTATTTTAAGTTTCAATCTTCTGAAAATGTTTATTTTTAATGCAAAATTGTATGGAATTGCTGTGAATAAGCTAATCTACATGAAACAAGAATATTTTCTCTCCGGTGTATTTTTAATGTGTCATTATCTGAAAATGCTGACACATAAATTCCACAAGAAAATATTTTCTACCCAGTGTGTATTTTCATGTGCTTTGTTAATTTAAAATTTTCTGAAAATGCTGATCCACAGATTTCACAAGAAAATGGTTTCTCTCCAGTGTGTGTTCGCATGTGAATTTTTAATCTGGAATTTTCTGAAAATGTCAATCCACACACTTCACAAGAATATGGTTTCACTCCAGTGTGTGTTTGCATGTGCCTTCTCAAATGGTATTTCGTCGAATACACTGATCCACACACTTCACAAGAATATGGTTTCTCTCCCATGTGTGTTCGCAGGTGCTTTTTTAATGTGGAATTTTCTGTAAATGTTAATTCACACACTTCACAAGAATATGGTTTTTCTCCAGTATGTGTTCGCATGTGTATTTTTAATCTGTAGCTAACTTTAAATGCTAATCCACACACTTCACAAGAATATGGTTTCTCTCCAGTATGCATTTTCATGTGGTTTTTCAAAGAGTTATTCAGTGAAAATACTGATGCACACAGTTCACATGAATATGGTTTCTCTCCAGTGTGAGTCCGCATATGTACTTTTAAGTAAGACTTATCTGAAAATGCTGATCCACATACTTCACATGAATATGGTTTCTCTCGATTGTGGTTTCGAATGTGTATTTGTAAGTTGTGACGAAAAGAAAATGCGGTTCCACATATTTCACAAGAAAATGGTTTCTCTCCAGTGTGTGTTCGCATATGTCGTTTTAAAGTGAATTTTTCCAAAAATACTGATCAACAAACTTCACAAGAACATGGTTTCTCTCCAGTGTGTGTTTTCATGTGTCTTTTTAAAGTGTATTTGTCCAAAAATACTGATCCACACACTACACAAGAATATGCTTCCTCTGCTTTGTGTGTTTTCACATGTTCTTTTAAGTAGGACTCATCTAAAAATTCTGATCCACACACTTCACACTGATATGGTTTCTCTTCAGTGTGTGTTTTCATGTGTTGTTTTAAATTGCATATGGTAGAAAATATTGATCCACATACTTCACAAAAATATGTTTTTTCTCCAGTATGTCCTTTCATGTGTCTATTTAATGAATATTTCCGTGAAAATCGTGAACCACACACTTCACAAGAATATGGTTTTTCTTCTGTGTGTATTTGCATGTGTGTTGCTAATTTGGCCTTTTCTGAAAATGCTGATTCACAGACTTTACAAGTATGAAGGTTTTCTTCATTGTGTATTCGTATGTGGCTTTTCAATTTGGAATTGTCTGAAAATGCTGACCCACCCACTTCATAAGAATATGGCTTCTCTCCAGTATGTGTTCTTTTGTGTTTTTTTAAAGAACTATTGCATGAAAAAGCTGATGCACACAAATCCCATGAATATGGTTTCTCTCCAGTATGAGTGCGAATATGTGCTATTAAGTTGGATTTGTCAGAAAATGCAGTTCCACACACTTCACAAGAATATGGTTTAACTCCTGTGTGTGTTTGCACGTGTCGTTTTAAACTGTATTTGTCACAAAATACTGATCCACACACTTCACAAGAATGTTGCTTCTCTCCAGTATGTGTAGTCATGTGTTTCATCAATGGGTATTTTTGTGAAAATGCTGAGCCACACAATTCCCAAGAATATGGTTTTACTCCTGTGTGTGTTTGTAAATGTCCTTTTAATTGGGCCTTGTCTGAATATTCTGATCCACACACTTTACATGAATATGATTTCTTTCCAGTGTGAGTTCGCATATGAGTTAATAATGCTGCATTTTTTGAAAATGCTGAGCCACACACTTCACATGAATAAAAATTTCTCTCTAATATGTGTTCTCATGTAGGTTTTCAAAAAGCTATTGCATGAAAAAGCTAACCCACACACTTCACATGAACATGTTTTTGCTCCAGTGTGGGTCTGCATATGTACTATTAAGTTCGACTTTTCTGAAAATGCTTTTCCACACACTTTACAAGAATATGGTTTCTCTCCTCTGTGTGTTCACATGTGTCATTTTAAATTGCATTTGTCAGAAAATGCAGTTCCACACATTTTAAAAGAAAATGGTTTCTCTCCTGTATGAGTTCTCATGTATCGTTTTAAACTATATGTTTTGAAAAATACTGATCCACACACTTCACAAGTGCAGGTTGACATGTGTTTTTCTAATGAGTATTTCTGTGAAAATGCTGAACCACATACTTCACAAGAAAATGTTTTTTTTCCTGTGTGGGCTTGTATGTGTCTTTGTAATTGTAACTTCTCTGAATATTCTGATCCACACACTCCACAAGAATATGGTTTCTCTTCCGTGTGAGTTCATATATGTCTCTTTAATGAAAAGTTTTCTGAAAATGCTAATCCACACACTTCACAAGAATATGGTTTTTCTCTAGTGTGAGTTCACATATGTCTTTTTTATTTGGAATTTTCTAAAAATGCTGAGCCACACACTTCACAAGAATAAGGTTTCTCTCTAGTATGAGTTCTCAAGTGTTTTTTCAAATATCTATTGAGTAAAAATGTTGATCCACACACTTTGTAAGAAAATGTTTTCTCTCCTAGATGTGTTTTCATATGGCCTGTCAAATAAGATTTTTAGTAAAAATGCTAACCCACATACAGCACAAGAAAACAGATTCTCTTCCATGTGTTCTTGCATATGGAGTAATATTCATAAACTAAATTCAAATGCTAATCCACACACTTCAAAGAAAATATTCTCTCCCTCCAAGTGTGTTTTAATATGTATTTAGAATTTTATGAAAATTCTAATCCAAACACAACTAACAAGCATGTAGTTTCTCTTGAACATAGGTTCATACACATCCTTTTAATTTGATATTGTTGAATATATAGATCTTGGGATTTCACAAGAATATGGTTTCTCTTCAGTGTGTTCTTTGTCAAAAAATAAACTTTATATGTTTTTGAATCTGCTTGAATGCAGCAATTCAAATTTGAACTTCATGAAAATTCAAAACCACACATTTAAGAATATTTTTTCTCTCCATTTTGTGTTTGTATTTCTCTTTTCAGTTTTAAACTCAGTACAAATTCTGACAGCACAATTAATTGTGTGTCTCTTTTGTGGGTTTGAATGGAAAAAATAATAACAAAACCATGTTATCACTGAAGTTAAGAAATGATGAACAACTATTTTAAGTGAAAATCTTTTAAAATTCAGATCTATACATGTTGCAAGAATACAATTTCACTTTGGCATGTGCTTGTGTCTTTTCCAAATTGAAAATTATTTTTCTCTGCAACAACTGATATCTGCGAATGAAGAAGAAATATTATTAAAAAAAACAAAAAACAAGAGAACCAAGGATCATTTGCAAATAGAAAATTATCAAGTCTGTTTTATGAGGTAATTTTTTTCTAGAAAAATATCAACCCAATTAAAGAAATATAATTTTTTTAAAAATAGATATCAGCTATAATTTCAGTTGGAAAAATACAAAACAATCTCTTATTCTGCTATATTTGATATAATTATGTAATCTAATTTGAAAAATCTTAAACTCTCTTAAATGTACCAAAAATAAACTATTAGTCAGATGAAGATTATTTCATGAAAAATATTTTCATCAATCCAAAACTAAAATTAAAAAAATTCTTTATTTTGTTTTGCTTAAAAAGTAACACAAAATCAATCAATCAATCAACTACTGGTGTGTTGTCCATGAGCACAGTACAAAAGTCAAGTGGATGTAGTCCTTTAATGTCTGTATATTTAGATTATAAATAATCATTTGACAATTTCCAATCTTGGATCAATCTGTAGTAGCAGCTGTCATTTTTAAAGCAAAGTGAAGTATTAAGGAGAGAAGGGAACATGTAATAACATCTTTCCATGAATAGAGGAGGTTGACACATCATTAAAGAAACTGAATAGAGGACTTCAACATAGTGGGGGGAAAGAGATATTCTTTCACCTTTTCCTCATAAAAAGGGATCTATGATGTAAAATGGGTAATGGAAAAGGGATCTATGATGTAAAATGGGTAATGGAAAAGGGATCTATGATGTAAAATGGGTAATGGAAAAGGGATCTATGACCAGTTCTTTCCCATAATGACTTGACTACCACTAAACTTTCCCTCCTTACTTACCACCACATTTGAACAATTTATTTTGAAAATGATAACAACTACAGACTCTCCGAGAGTGTAAATTGGGAAACAATTTAACAACTATATATATATATATATATATTGTAAACAATTTCTTCTCAAAGATATTGCAACTACCAAACTTGGCACCTATGAACATATGTACGCCTGAAAATGTTCTACAAAAAAGGAGAGAATACATTGGAAATGCTCTAAATGTAAGAAATCTCTTTCCATCCAGAGAAAACCTGTGAAAATTCACAAATGAGTTCTGGTAACTCATTCCATGATTGGAATTCCATTAAAAAATATGATATACAGCTGATATATCAGTATGGCTACAATACAAAAAGAGCTGACTGAAATGCAGAGACAATAATGTAAAATGTAGCTCCTGGCTTCATTATATTTACAAACAAGTGGGGAAGAGACAATAATCTCTCTCATTAGGGGTACACCCAAGGAACTATGAACTATTCCAAAAATTTCATTGACCCTGATGAGGGTGGAAGATGACTGATCACAAATTAAAAGACAAAGTATAGAAGTGGATCTGTAGGGGAGATAAAGTAGTCCCCCATTGACAAAGTGGGTGTAGTATGGGATAAAGAAGTTCCCCATTGACAAAGGAGGCATAGTATGAGATAAAGTAGTTCCCCATTGACAAAGTGGGTGTAGTATGGGATGAAGTAGTCCTCCATTGACAAAGGAGTCAGTACGGAATGAAGTGAAACATGCTGACTGAAAATTTTTACTTGTTTATAGAACATGTAAAACTTTATCCTCATAAATTTTTTTATATCTATTTAAAAAAAGTTGATATTTTTGTATAAACATGGCATTTTTTTGTTTATTCTTCAATAATTCCCTTTATTTAGTAAAAACCAGAATTTATATATATATATATATATGAATTTTGGCTTTTACTAATTTAAGAAATTATAGTAAGAAAATTCACCTTTTTTTATTTAGGTAAATAGGTAGAAGGAATAATATTTTCATAAATAACACAATTTGCTTAACACCATGAACAAAATAACCCAGGAAAGTCCTATTTGAGATAAAAGTAGATCTCTCCTCCAAAAACTAAATTGGCAACATTCTCAAAAACTTTTTGATAATCTGAAAGTTTGGTTTTTACACTTATTCTGAAGAAAATTTTGCCAAAAAATCCATAACAAAAATTTCAGAGAGATGAGTGGTGATTGTAAATGTCTGCTACATCTTTACATTCTTTTTAATTGAGAGATAAAAAACGCATCATAACAAATGATAAATTATGTATGAAAATGAATCATATTTTTATATTGATATATGTATTCATTTAGCTTTGTTAACTTCCAATCTGCCAGAGACTTAAAAAATGCAAGTGACTGCTATCTAGGTTTTCATTCAATCATTTATGTATCAGCAAACTTAGAGGGAAGTGAGCCACTACTAAACTTGTCAAGACGTCAAAAGTCATTCACTGTTCCAGGCTACAAACAATCCATGAAAGAAATCTACATTTGAATCATATAAACTGGTAGATTTCTTTAGTTGACTTGTTAGTGTAGTCTTCTTCCTTTTGAACCCTAGTGAGTTTGGTCAGAAAACCACAGTGTAGTAATGGAATCTTCCATTTTACCCACTCTCTCTTTGGACTCTCCATTTGTCATAATAAGTGGTACCAGCATGGCACCTATTTCTTTGCTGAATAAAGCTCTAGTAACCTCTAAATCTGCATTGGTATTTCATTACACACAGCATACAGATTTAAATCATAAGATTTAGTCAGCAAGTACACAATGCGAATTAGTTGAAAGAGATACCATACATTTTCAGATCATGCTAAAGGATCCAAGCTCCTTATAGGCAACATCTAATTCATATCCCATTAGTGCTGTGATAGAGGACCACAACTGAAAAAAGGGTACTGTGTGTGTGTGTGTCAATATACATGGTGTCTTGTGAGCCTGTATGGTTAGCAAGAAAGGTCAAGGTTGATTTTTCTTCCTGAAGATCATCCGCGGCATCCCTGGGTGGTGCTTCTGTATTCAAATTTAAGGGCTTCACATGAAGTGGGCCAAAATAGGAACCCAATCAGAACTCTTCTAGAAGAGTTTGGCCTCCCTTTTTCTGTTTGCTTTCCTTGGCAGCCTTAACCTATCAGTTTCAGAAATAGCATCCAGCCAGACTGCTTTCTCACTCAAACCCTTGATGGTCAGCATGAAGTAGCCACCACTACCAACTCTACGTGGGACATCCAACTCTAAGAAAAAATAATCAGAAGAGAGCTAACAACTTCAAGGGAGGAGCAAGGACTGATACTTTGAAATCGACTACAGACTGACTGTCCTACCAGTATGGAGACAAATCTTCAAACAAGTCCACAAACACATGTTAGCAAAACCTATTCCTTTTCAAGTCTTTTCTTTCCTTGAATTAAACTATTTGTTCTCTAATGATTGTTGTGTTTTCCTTTCTTTAAAAGCTATCAAACAGATTTGCCTGTGCACACTTAGCTCCTGTCCTTGACCCTTCAAATTGGAGGTTTTATCCTTTCAGGGACCAAAATCCTCATATTTTTGCAGACAACAAGCATGAAAACTAGTTGACTGGTTTAAAGATAGGAAGAAAATATTGAAACTTCAAACAAATTATTATATCATGAAATTAATCGAAATTATTCATCTCCCAAATGGCAGAATTTAAAAACATGACAAGTGTAAAATCTTTACTGGCCAAGAGAGAAAACTTGAAAATGAAAATACATTTTGTTTTAAATAACCTACAGACTGAAGAAAATACAACTAAACCCTTTTTACATCAAGAAAAAGAAAGCATAAAAATTTGGATGACGAAAATGAAAAGCTTCATTTCCAAAGTGAATAAAGCCCATGAGAAGGCAAACACTGACCTTGAAATGAGCAGCTATTTAGCTGATGAAATCTTTAGTCGGAAACCAACAAAAAACTTTATAGGATGAAATATTATTTCCACAAACAAATCAATACATTTCCAGTGGTCACTATCAGATGATAAGTAAATATATGAACATACATAGCTGCCATGGGATTACATTAACCCTAAATTCAGAGGAGAAAAGCCGGACAAATCTGAGTTCAAGAACTTTCTAGTTCAACAACTGTGTCAGTTTGATGCATTTAAAGAAAACCAAATTCTCAATCTGGATATGTGGCATAGTTAATCTCTCATCTGATGTTGGAAGATGCAAACTATGATGTTGCGATAGCATTACTGACTCAGGAATTTTTGGACACTTCTCTAATTCTGACAAAATTTTTAAACAATTGTTGGATGCAGCTCCTAAATAAGATCCGTCAGAAATGAAAACTTTCTCATCAGAGCTCGAAACATCTTACAATTAATTTTTTTGAAAAAGACACTCTGGAATATAAAATGGTGAGTCATATAATTTTCTCCAAACTACCAAATATTCTGCAAAGAGAGTTATTGCATAAAGTTGACACTAATTATCTCACAATGAAAGATATTTTTGAGGATTGCAACAAAAATATTAAAACACTGATAAAAACTACCCTAAAGAAAAATAACATTCTGTAGTTTGAAAGTCGACTTCAATAACGTCACAGACAATCCTCTTGCATGCATCTGTTCACGCAACATGCCTTCTTTTGACTTATACTCGTTCCCTCAAGGGCTCTTTTTATAATACCTATCTCATTTGCATGGGAGAGCCAAGAGTCTGCATTACTGCACGTGAGATAAGCAAATACAAAAGCAACTGTGCATCGCCATTTTAGCTTTTTTTTTTCTTGTTAAGCGACTGAAACATATGAAACGCAGCCACATGCTAGTCCGGTAAGTCATGATTTTTCCCAACACATTCACCACTATTATCCTGACAAGAGAATCACTAAAGCATGTGAGGAAAGAAGTGAAAATTACTGAAAGCTAGAAAAAAACAATGTCTTTTCACTGGAAAATTTTTCCATGAAGAGAGACACAGTGGTTACTGTAAACTTTGTTCAACAGAGGGTCACTCTATGCATTGATGCACCAATTATGTGAGTGCGCAGACAAGGCAAAATAGATGAAGAGATCTTAACCTTTGCATTTTGTGTACCAACATTGGACATTAAAGCGAGAGAAAAATGAAATCATTGGCCATTTAAATGTGTGCAGTGTGATTCAAGAGCTTATGTTAACCTGTTTTGCGATAAGGTAGAGAGGGTCAAAGGCCTGGTGTTTTCTACTAATTTATACGCCAGCACCCATATTAATCCACTATTCATCATGCCAGTAATTTCCCTTTCAGTGCAAGGCAAACACAGACAAATTCAACTGTTTGATATGAGCAACCAAAGATTATATTTTTTAAAGTATGTTATAACACATTTAACAAAAAATTTAAAAAAAAGAAAATTTTAAATTTGAGAAAACAATAACACAAATTTAGTTAACATGGTAAACAGTACATTAAAGTATTGATCATAGATGTTCTGTAGATTCCAATGCAAATTCCATGTGGATTTGGTTGATTTTCAAAAACAGATCTTTAAACTTTCATATTCCAATCATTCCTGGCCAGATAATTTCTCTACTTAGAGAAAATAACAACATTAAATACTATAAACTTAACTGAACTTAAAAACACCTAATTTATGCATAAGCTTTCAAATGAAAAGAAAAGTAAAATAAAATGAATAAATAAATACAAAAAGATATTTTTAAAAAATCCCTCCCAGTCAAATAATTTGAACTTTCAGGTACCATTAAATATGCCATGAATTCTTCATGGTATTCTCCTCAGTCTGGAATGAACGGGAATATAATAGTCACACATGGAGTGAGCCCAAATAGGGGTCCAATCAAAAATTAAACCCCTATATAAAAGCGGACACCAAAAATTAAACCTCTCTTTTTCTGTTCACTTTCATCTGCAGCCGTTTCTTCAGCCTCAACCTGTTCGCTTTCCTCTGCAGCTGTTTCTTCAGCCTCGACCTGTTTGCTTTACTCTTCAGCCGTTTCTTCAGCTTTGACGGGTTCACTTTGCTCTCCAGCCGTTTCTTCAGCTTTGACGGGTTCACTTAACTCTCCTGTCGTTTCTTCAGCCTTTACCTGTCGGTTAGTGTCAGACATAGCACTTTGCCTGACTGCTTTCTTACTCAAACTCTAGATGGTAAGCATAAAGTCGCTGCTACAAACTAACAACACACGTGACACTCAACCTTAAGAAAAAAAGCACAGAAGAACCAACAACCTCGACGGGGAAGCAAGGACTGATACTTTGAAGCCCACAACAGTTACGAGGACGAATGTTCAAACAAGCAAAATCTGAAGACGCACGTTGTTTGCAAAAACCAATTCCCTTTAAGCTCTTTTCTTTCTTTGGATTAAAACTATTTTGTCACAAACGGATGTTGTTTTCCTTTCTTGAAAAGAAATTGCACGTGCGAATTTAGCAACTCTCTTTGACACTTCCAATTGGGGGTTTTAACCTAACCTTTGGGGACAAAATTCCCCACATGTGCCTAAATTAGAAAATAATGAACTAAGCAATGAGTTGTAAGATTTTTACAAATGCACAAAAACATTTTAATAAATGAATAAAGAAGAAGAATTGTAATTTACGAAGCTTTTTGCTTAGATGTGGCACAAGGCTATATGAAGCGGGTAACCAGTGAAACTGGAACTTACTCGTGAAGGTTTGCTAACCATTACACCACCCGAGGTGCCCGAAGAAGAATTGCAGCGTCCACAACTTTTCCATTGTAATGTAGTTACTTTGGATATTGTTAAAGAAAGGAAGAAAGAATATTTATAGCAAGAACTAAATGAATAACTACAAAAAAGAAAGAGAAATGAAAAAAGTATTAAAAACATGCTAGGGAGAAAAAAGAAAAGGAAAAAAAAGGGGGAAAAAACACAGAAACTGAACCACACCTCTACCTTTTAAGTACAAATGGGTAGACTTTTTTAATGTTTATCTGAATTGATTAACTAACGATTTTTAAAAAAAGCTTTTTCCAGAGATTAATATTATTTCAAAAATAAAACATCAATTAAAAATATAATTTTTTTCTGAAAATAAAAATGTGACACTTAAATGAAATCAATAATTTAATTGATCTGCGACAATAGTTGGCGATAATCCAAGGATACAAAATAAAAAAAATCAAATAATTTTTTTCAAAATTACAATCAATAAACGACTTAAAAAGCATAAAAACTATGGTTTAAAAATTCTGTATATTATTTTTCCTGTGGAAGTTTTGTAGTAATGACCGAAAAAGACTTACTACGTACACAAAAAGACAGTCTGGTTTACGACATTATGAATCGAATCGATACTTCAAAACTGTGACATGCTTTTCACAAAAATAAACAAAAGATTCCGATAGAAATAAATGTTATATTCACTCAAAACACATCAAAATAGAAAATAAAATAAATATTCCAACAAAAATATATGACGAAACTCAACTATATCTTAATTCTTCGTGGAAAAATGAAAGCTGTTTTTTTTTTCTTTCTGAAAATGCGTATTTTAAAAGAAAGAAATTAAGAGAATATTACCTTTACTTTCTGTCGTCTTTCATTTGATTTCTTTTTTTTACCGAATTGAAACATGAGAAATTAATAGAGATAAAAGAAACTAATGTCGTCAAGTTGAATTTAATTTAAAACTAGCTGTTGTTTTCGATTGATTCAAAATGGCTTCTAAAGAGTGAAATTCAAGGGAGATAAGAACAATTATAAAGGACATTTTTTATTATCATACAACGTGTGAAAGCACGTGCGATACCATGTCCTCATCAGCGGCCAACCAGGGGTGATAACACAGTTTCGGTAGCTCAAGGCGGTACTGCCACTCCTGGCGCTATCAAGCAGCTTTTGCCACCGGACAGGGTAATTAAGAGAATTATATATATATATATATATATATACATACACGCCAGATCAATTAAGACCAGAGACTACATTGGACGTTGATCTTCATTTTCAGTGTGCAGTTTGTGATTTAAAAAACAAACAAAAAAAAAAACGCGTTTACATTCGGCGGTTGATGTTATTACGCGTTTACAGTAACCGTTTCTTACGTAACCACACGGGAAAGGTGGTTCCGCGTGTATTTCCTTTATGGGATACACATTTTTTCTAGTCTTAAAATAAGCAATAAAAACATACTTAAGAACATTCTAGAAATTTAGGATCAAAACCGCATCAGCATTTAAATTACATTTTTATATTTTTCAACCAATCAGCTAAAAACACAGAATAGAACATTCGAGAAAAATAGGATCGGAAGTCAACCTACGGAAAATATTTAGGCTCGAAAATAAAATAGTAAAATACAAATCTGATTGGTCAATAAATGTCTACGCGCCAAAATTTTAGGACGATTCTTTGATCCACCTGTAGGATATAAATAACACAGAGTTAGGGAGCCAAAACACACGGACACAAACACAAGCTTACACACAGACGAAGACAAGCCACTAAGCCCGTAAAGCAGTAGCCGATATTATATCCGGCAAATTCCTTTCCTTCCTCAACTAAAGTTCATGACCTAGCTTCAGATGGCCGAGAATCACATTCAAAAGAAAATCCCAACAAACTTACTTTCATCAACGCGACACTCTGTCGCCACAATCATAAAACTCGCTATGAACTAAATGTAAGTAAGAACGACTTATTTACGGACTCCGTTAACATGAACATACACACATCTTTAAACAAATCTATTTTCTTCTTGTCAAACTTTATTTTCCAAAAGGCCATTTACACATGTATTTTGTTTGCTTTCATATCCTGTTATATGCATATTCAATTGTTTGTTGTTTAATGTTGGTTGTGTTCTATTCCATTTCTTTCACGCGATTGTAAAGTTTTGTGTTGTATTTGTGGTGGGAATAATTTAGAGAGCAATCTACTGAAATAACCAAATAACATACAACCCCCACACCTTCATGCTGAAAACTTCTCGCTTTCGACCAAATTCAACTTGATGGATATTGCGCCGCGGTCTGAAGACGATTTGAGGCAACTTTCAAACTGCGGCCAGTGATTCCTATTTTTAAAAGAAACGAAATGACTGAGTGTCCTATAAAACCACAACAACCAACCTCAATAGGAATCGCATGGCATATCCAACCCTTTTCCACGCAGTCGGCACGCAGTGTCTCGAAGCGGTTTTTCTTCCGCTCGTGTGCTTCCTCCCGGTTTTCTTCCTTGTGGGGTTTTTTATATACCCCGAAAAGCCCGGTTTTATTCCTACGTTTTGTAAAAGAATAAACCTTACTTAAACAGCAGTAGAGAATTGGAGACAGCTTTTGAAGAAAGGGACGAACGACTTATATTTATATACAACAACAACAATGAACAGGGTTTTACACCAAATGGAATAAACAACGAATTGGAAGAGTTCACAAAAGAGAGTTCAAGTAAGAGTTTAAGGTGCAAGATAAAGTAAGGTTAGGTTTGTTGAAGGTTGTAAAAGGTTTAAGGTAAAGAGGGTTTTATAAGGTTTGGTTAGGTGAGGTAGATAAAGTGGGTGAAATAGGTTTGATAAGGTTTGTGAAGGTAAAGTGGGTAGGTAGGTAAAGTAGTTTGCAGATAAAATGCCTGCTGGAACTTAACTGTGTGTGTCCTGTTCCTTTTAACTCTGCACGTGCGTTGAGTGTCTATCCCAATAGTCAACAAGGCCAGCACACAGCTGTTTGTAGTAATTAAAAAAAAAGATGTCTGTGTTTGTGTCAGTGTGTTTGTTCATAGGGATAAATGTGAAGCATGTACAAAAAACATGCACCTGTTTACAGCATAGTTTTTCTTTTTAATTCCCATCCCAAATCTGCTAATTATCGAATTTTAATGAAAATCTTTGTGTTGTATACCCACGATAATCATCTCAGTCACAACCGTGATACAACACATTAACACGATAGGAAGACTCAAATACACAGGCGACTCCGTTGTTCAGGTATGAACGTTTATTAACTTCTTGACTTCTGAGTTCGGTTCTTCGACACGAGGAGAGAGAGGTACAATTCTTAATCATTCTATACTAACAAAATTCGTAGTCTTTAAGATCTCTGTCGGTAGAGATCTGCAGAACTCCATGGTCAGACTTCAACTTCTCAACACCATGGTCTTAACTCAACTTCAACTCTGAAAGTGCGTGAAATGAAAAATGTTTTCCCGCCACTTGGATGCCAGTTATCTAAAAATGTCCGGCTGTAAATATAGACAAATAAATTGTAGAGGGAAAGGAAGTCCACTCCCAGTACAAGCAATTTTGTTTGCATAAATCTCCAGATGAAATTTTGGCCTGGTGCTAAATTTAGAGTAAGTTCCTTAACACCATATATTTGGATTTTTGAACCGTTTGGAATGTGATAAGTGTTAGTCAGTGTGTAGGTGGACACTTATTTCTGTTTCATTATCTACAAGGAATGTGTTTACTCTTCTGGTCTTCCATATAGAACAAGCGACATTTGATTCTTTCTCCAGTCCCAATTTTCAGCATTATTTGCTGAAACAGAATTTCTCCCGTTTAAAAATTGCAAGGGGTGATGCATTTCCTGGCGTCCATGTCAAATTTAAAATGATACCAGCATATCCTATTCTAGGGTTGCCTGTGATAGAATTTCTTTCAGCTCAAAGTTCGACAGTGACTTTCTCGTGACAGGGAGAGACTTCTCATGTCTGTGTGGTGGAGTTGTAGAGTTTGCAGCATAGCCTTTAGTTCACCTAAATCCCTTTTTAACTCTTGGACTCTTTTTTTTTTTTTTGTCCATTTTTGCTGGCGGGTGTACAAATTCTCTGCGTACATTTTGTTTCGTGTATCCTGTTTGTCGAGTCTGCTAGTTTGTCAATACAAGTAACATCTACCATTGGAGCAAGGATTTGTGCTGTGCTATGAAAGAGCTTATCTAGTCACAGTCATCATTGTAATTTCTCACCCATGGTGTTTTGTCCTCGCTAACCCTTCATGTGTCGTAGTAGCTGCGAAGGAGTCTTGTTGCCTTAACTAATACTGTTAAATAAGTCTAGTATCATGGCCTTGTTAGTTTTAATGGGATTAACTATCTACGTACATGTATTAGTGAATCCATCAAACTGAACATGCATTTAACACAAAATAAAGAAAACTGAGCCCAAATACAATTAACACATTTTTCATTAATGTTAACAAACATATATAATACTGCATACATAAATAAAGAAACAGTAAAGTTCAAGAACTCACCGACTGGTGGAATGTCATTTGCTCCTCTTAGCTAGAGGGTCATGAAAAACGGTCTGCCCCAGACCAGGCACTGTAAATGACTGAACAGGAGCAGGTTACTCCTTTTTCGGTGTCCCTTGTTTTTGTCCCCACAGCCTCTTCAGACCGACGTATTCTCTTAATAATAGCATCTTTGAGGGTGTCATCTGAGTTGACATCTGGCACGACATAAAGGATGTCTACTATTTCGTCTACCACTTCCGGTGGTAAGCACTCCACTATACTAGTGAATTTAGTTCTTTGAGATACAATTTTTCTAATGGAGAAAAAAGCTTCTAGTTGAAAAAACCAGTTCCTTACTTTCAAGCCGTTGAACGATTGTGATGTATAGATGCCTTAAAAAGTTCTTCATTAATGCTGGCCATTGTACTAGTGAAATAGGATCAAGTGGGCTTTGGTAGTGACAATTTGAAGGTTGATCTTCGTATATTTGTTGTATCTGAGTACCGAAACTCACTGCCACAATTATCAGAGAATGAAGAACACAATTTGGATACTTGTAACAAGGAAATGTATTGCGGTTTAACATTTCCCTGTACCAAACAATATAAAACAATTCATGAATTAAGAATGAAATATTAATTGTCAGAAGAAACTATAGCGATGGGGATAACATTATTATTATTGTTATTGGGTTTTTGGTTTAAGGTTTAACTTGGTTTTGTTGGTATTTCGTTGGTAGCGTTGGTATTTCGTTGGTTGTTATCCCCTTGCTAAATTTTGATGGAAAATAAAGGTGGTTGAAGAAGAACAAAGACGTCGTTAGGTTTTAAAGGAAGGTTTTAATGGCAGCATGAACTAAGGGGTTTACGCTGGTATGCTGCGAGGCTTGTAGTAAGGAAAGAAGGTAGGATGTTGTTAGAGTGTATCATCTAATTTGTTTTTAACTAGGATCCCTTGGTCTAGAAGAATAGACGCAAAGGGGTCCATAAACTAGATGGCTCTCCTCATAGTGTATGATGCTGCTACTGCTATTCAGGAGCAGACGAATAGACGTCGGTTCCCATTGGGGATTTCTGAGGGAGAGAGAGAGATTCGCGGGCTTTCTTCAATTTTGGGGGCTGCTAGGAAATATGGTTCGGGCTGAATAGGACAAGTCATCCTTATTGAGTGAAAATGTTCGGCGACTCTAACGGTCAAATTAAATTACGTGTCAAACAAAAATTCAAGTTTCTTTCTGCTACCAAACTTTTAAGAAAGGAGAGCGGTATTGCATGAAATACAAGAATACATTATGAAGAGAAAATCCTATTTAGTATTTGAGTCTTTTGTAGAACGAAAATTGTTGTATGAAGACTTACATTAAAGCATGGTGCTGTGTGTGGTAAGACACAAGGTTTGTTAGAACGAGTCCCCACTGTCAGGAAAAGCACACATTTGTGTGTACTTTCTAGTTATTGGAACTAAGAGAGTTTTGACTTTGCTGCGTATTTTATTATGCCACCTAGCGACCATTAGAAATACTATTTAAGAAAATATGAAATGTAATTTCAACATGTTTTGTAAAAGAGGGAAAGGAAAGAAAAATATTTTCCCAAAAGATTAAATTTTTTGTAATTTAAAGAGAAAAGGTAATGATTTGAGTTTGCAGGTTTGGCTCTTGCTTGTTAGTAGCTACTATGGACGTAAGAGAAATTATAGTTTTGGGGTCGTATAAAGTTGTAAGGTTAAATGGACAAACAGGGAAATTGATATAACCAAATATGAATGGTGAAGGGAAGTGTCGCTTTGAAGTAGAAAATTTTAGGTTATTCGGTTGAAAGTATTGACAGAACTTTAAAGTGTTCATAGCTTGAATATAATATTAAAAAATTCTGATTTGTTTATATAACTGTTCTACGTTGGGTAACCACTTTATTGTCTATGCCTTGACAGTTGCAACCAGGGTCTGCATGACCAAAATATGCATGTGTTTGGTTTGGTTTGGTTTGGTTTCTTTGCAGGTTATTTAATGCCAAAGCCATTCTCCCTAGAAGAACAGTAGTGGTACTATTTAACCCATAACTGAGAGGATAAGGGGGTTCGTACCTTTCCCAAGGGTATTTGCCCGAAAGTGAACGTAATAGCGCGACTGGAGTACGAACTCGCGTACTGCGATTCCACAGGCCATCGCTTTAACCATTACACCACGAGCACCCCACCATGCATATGTGTGTAGCAGACATGTGAGTATCTAAGTGCAGAGCGTCCATGCTCTGCCAAGGGTTGAGACGAAAGAGGGAATGGTTGGTCACCTAGAGTTAAATTAGCTGTGTTGCTAATAGTAACAGGAACTGGTGTGTGTGTGTGTGTGTGTGTGTGTGTGCACGTATATGTGTATGTATGAAGGGTAGATGCTGCTGCAATAAAAACGTTCATTTTGATGATGCTGCAAAAGCAAATATTTCATTATTTACAGGGACAGTAAATACAGACTATAACGCATGTGTTTTATTATTTAAATTGACAATAAATCAAGAATATGTAGTGTTCTAAACATTCAATCTTTTCTTTTAGCTTATATTCTTAAATCTCTCTTTTGTCTTATCGATTATCTCCCTTTGTTGTCACTCTCCTGTGTAGTAAAATGTAGCCATCTTGTTTATTATTAAAGCCTCTGAATGGATCCTCTGTTTACCTCTCATTACTTCAGAGTAAAAAAGCACATATTTCATTATAGAAAGGAAAAGTAAATAAAGACTAAAAACATATTGTAAACTAAATGAAGACTTACAATATCAACAAATTGTGCCTCTAAAAAAGAAAATAAATTTTCGGAACAGAGTTACTAACATTAACTTTAAAACCAAAAAGTGAAATGCTATCTTCGCAACAAGAACTTTCTACTAGTTCTCTTCAACTTATGATATTAAAACTGCTAATTTCCGATAATCTTCCAAATGAAGATGGTATTTTTAAATACAAATCCATGGAACTCATAGTCATGAGACTGACGTGAGCAGTTACTGTCGTCGGTTATTGTTGCTCTTAATTTTGCCAGATCAGTTTTTAATAACGACTTTCAACTCTTGCCATACTCAGCAACTGGTTTGAAAGTTTAGCAAACCGTATTACTTTCAAAGATACTTTATTGACAGAAGATGGTTCGTAAGTATTTTGCTAAACACAAACTGAAACGGATAGTTGAGTCAGAAAGAGTGTTCTAATTCTCTTCCAAACACTTGTATCTTGGATAAATTTAAGGGTTGCTGTAAGGCTAAACTGTCAAAATGCAAATAGTAGTATAGCAAGTATAAAACTGACTAAGATCAATGATGACTAGTCAATGTTATATTCATGCATAGTAATGCAGGAGAGTAGAAAAGTCTGTCCTGATGAAGACAATGCATTTTTAAGAGAGGGGGTCTTTCAGCGGCATTTAAAGTTCAGTCGTGAAGACATCAATGGAGTTACTGTGCAGATGGTAGGGAAAAGCATTTAGAGGGCTTCTCATTTTCATGAGCTATCATGGAGATGACTAGTCATCTTAGCAAACGGAGGAAAAAATAAACACGAAAACAATAATATCTCAAAACAGATCCCACTGCTAAACTACCTTTAAAAGCCATATTGCTTACTGACCTTACAAACCATTGTGAAGACTATTGCAAAGTCTGCATTTTGAAACTAAAAAACAAGGCAGGCAAAATGAAGGGCAATGACAAACAATAAGAATAATGCAGAGATCAGCTAAATAAAGTTTAAGCGGGGAAAAAAACTCCGTCTTTATTCAACACTTGAACCTTGTCCAACAGTCTAAACAGTTCCTGGCTGCAAGAATTCAAAAATTTAAATACCACACAGGGACCATGTTGATACAAGTTTTAAAAGTCCAAAAGAAAATGCGATATAACAAAGATTAAACCATAACAAACCTTAAAGTTAAAACAAAAAAGAATACTTTCACGAGTTTTAAACTAACCCATTTTGTAGATCCGTCTCTTCTTTGTTTTGTCTCAATGACCTGCTCCTTAGTACAGTTCCTAAAATGCGCCCTATTCAGCAATGTTTCTCTGTTAACCATCCACTTTCTTTCAGAAGGCCAGCGTCACTCAAACAGTTCTTCCTTACCCTTAACATGGAAGATTTTGTGTACATAATCATTTGAAATATAAGACTTTTCATTACATATTCACTTAAAATTCATTTGTTTAGAACTCATGGAAAGATGAAGTTATGATCATTTTTTTTAAATCTATTTTATTTCAATCGAAGGGGGATCAATGTCTCAAGTCTTTTCTTCACATAGTATGTTTATAGAATTTTTACAGGGTCCTCCTATCAATTTAACTGTCTTTCCAGGTCTCTTTGTTTCAACTGACTCCCAAGACTGAATTCGCATGAAACAAAAGAATATTATAGATGAGGAATGAGTCGCAATTCAGTTAATAGCACCGCCCTGTCGGCCGGGGCTGTGGAATATGCCTGTTGTACTCTGAAGAGAAGACCCAACCTCATGGGGATACCAACAAATGAATGCGATCACTGTCACAAGCACCACACAGCAAAAATGCGGCAAAACAAAAAAAAGCAGAAGTCTACACATAATTCTGCAGCTGATGTTTTTGAACAGGAAGCGATTAACATGGATGGAGAAGTTCACACCCTCAACAAACTAGATAATTGATCATTCAAGCCGATTCTTCTCAATAAGATCCTGATTTGGTTTGGTTGTTTGGGTTTTATGGCATATCAACCTTTGTAAGTTATTTAATGTCAGATCCATTTTTATGAAAATAGTTCTATTTCAAACAATACGCATGCAGTTTAAATGTAAGTACAGTTTAATTGTGAAAAACATTTCTATTTCAAGCTATTTAGTTTAGTCACGCAGTTCTAATTCAGCTAATTCAGTTTAGTATAAGTACAGATTTTGTTTACACACAGTTAGATGTTGAAACAGTTCCATCTTAAATCAGTTTAGTGTAAGTACATTTTCATTGTCTAAAACAGTTCCATTTCAAACAATTCAGTTTAGCATAAGCACGCAGTTTAAATGTAAGTGCACAGTTTAATTGTCAAAAACATTTCTATTTCAAGCTATTCAGTTTAGTCAAACAATTCAGTTTAGCATAAGTATGCTGTTAGTTCTATTTAACCCATAGATAGGACCCTATCAGGTGCTACCACACCGGGTAGACCTGGGAGCAATGGCAATGAAGGGGTGATCTGCATTTTCCAAAACCCCAGCATCACTGGATCCTCACCATCAGATCATTTAGTGTCATATCCAGGACACTCATTGGGGGGGGGTCTTACTCCTCTGCAGAGGTGCAGTTGGTGTATTCTACAGCCCCGGTCGACTGGGCAAAGACCCTGATTTAGCGCAGTTAATGTTTCAGTAGTAGTCTATTAGGGAATATACATGATCAATCTTATCGTTACTCCTATTGGAATACTTTGTGGTAGTAAGGACCAATATTAGTATATCCGTGATATACTAACATTTAACGCAAGATAAATGTATTTGTACACACGAAAATATGTATATCTACCAATGAGATAAAGAAAAAAGAATACACGTGTCCCAACAGCTAGAAATATACATATTGTTCCATGAACAGGTATCATCATCATCATCATCATGTCGTGCCGCCAGCACGGATATCCCTGACCATCTCTCGCCACTTCTCCCTATCATTCATCGCCTCTGGCAGGTCTTCAGGATTACATCCTGTGTCCTCACATACCTGCTGTATGTAAGTTCGGGCTGGTAGTCTTGCTTTTGCTTGGCCATATGTGGGGGTCCATAGGAGTACATCACTTACAAGCTCGTCCTTGCTTCTCCAGCAGTGTCCTGTCTGGTTCGTCTAACTTGTATAGTTTTCGTGATGGGAGGCAAGTGGCCGTATAGTTGGTGTCTTGTGGGGTGTTGTCGCCAGGACTTGTTCAATATTGCTCTCAACATTCTTGTGTAGTTGGCGTCAAGTTTCTTCTCTAGCCGTTACTTGATGAGGAAAAAAATCACATGGCATTACTGTTCCTTGGCAAAATCTGAGATATCTCTGACCCATTCAAAATATAGAAGTAAAAAAGCTCTAGTTTGGGTTTCTCGGACACCCAACAAGGCTCTCAACGGACATACCCATTATCTAAGGTAGATACAAGTCTCAGCTGAAAAGTTCATAGGCTGACCAAGATACTCTCATGGAATGAGACCAAACTTATTCCAGCGATGTTGCAGTGTTTGGATCCTATTGGTCAAAAAAGTCATCAGCCGCAGATATTGTATGAACTTTTTAGCCTACCGTTGTTATTATTGTCTTTCTACACTCCTGTTAACTCAAGAGATCGTCCAAAATTGCTGAGGAGTTATTAGCTCTTAATGGGGAAAAATTCCATGGAGGGAAATGTATGTATATATGAAAATAAAAGGATTCAATGTATTAGTTATGCTTAGTTATTGACTTGGGTTTGTATAACACAAAGTAAGTATATTATTGGTTCTTGAAATGGGTGGTTTTGTGGTGAATGTGTTCCACATTGTGTTGAAATTAATTACGGTATTCGCCTTTCGATAAAAGATGTTCGTCTCTGAGGAGGGGGGGGTCGATAATACTAGTTTGCCGTTTTACAGGCAGAGTATCTTAACTTCCAACTTTGCTTCTCGTTCATCCAGTCCGTTCTTTCTCTCTTCTCCTCTCTAAGTAATCGCTTGCTCTCTTGTGTTCGTCTCTCTCGTGTTTGTCTCAGAACCTACTTTTATGCAACAAAAATTTGCATACGATGTAGTCCTAGTCTCTAGATATTCTGCTCACTTCTAGTCTACATTTTCACCGACATTGAATTTAAGGTAAGTCCTATTTCTCCGCTCTACACGCCAAACAAAGTCTTGCCCTCTTTCTTCTGGAATTTCCATTTGACTCTCGTTCACTGTCACACGTGTTCTGAAAATGAAAACTATTCACAAAATAAAGAAACTCATACACTGCTTCTTTTCACACACCGGTTTTATTTCATAGTAAAAGAAAGAAGTCTTCATGGTATTTACTCTTCAGTTGGGTTATGTGACGGGTTAGAGTAATTTAGGTACAAGTACCTGACCAAGTCAATGCGCTACTGAATTAGGTTGTGAGCTATATCAATATCTCTGGGTTCTAAGAGCTGCTGAGAAAAGTGAGGATGGTGGTAAAAAGAATGAGCAGAAAAAAAAACAAAAGGAGGGCATACCCCTTGACCAAAAATTTGGAACCCAGTAGACCAAAATCCCTTGCATGATAAGAAAAAAAAAGCAAACTTACATTTGTTATTTATATTTTATCATTTAACTTATTTTATATTTAAAAATTTTTTTTTTCTATACAACAAGAAATGAAGCCCTAACAAATGGTATAAAACAAAGTTTTAAAAAATTAAAAATAGTAATTTTCACATTAAATATTTTCAGTGTCTTAATTTTTGAGACAACATTATCATCAGAAAATAACCCCTGAAATTAGTTGATTTGAAAATATGGAGAAAAATTCAAATTAAAAACTAGACATATACATAAAAAAAAAAAAAAACACCAACAATATTGTCAAGCATCCCAAGCAAAACCCTACCCGCTAACACACACTGCAGCTATAGTTAATTTCAACAATTAATAATGGGTTTAGTTTTCTTCTGAGATGCTAAATACCAAATCCCGTCAGTAGAGCTTAGAATACACTGATTGTATTCTTTGCTAAGAGTAAGACCCCGCACGCACACACACACACACAAAATTATTATTACAAACTTCTACAGGATAGAAATTTTTAAACTAAAAATGAGAATACTACTTAAAAATATTCATGCAATTTTATTTTTAGCTGTGTTTTCAATGGTATATAATTTGGTAATAAATAACATCAAATAATATCATTTTAGATTGTATATATTTATCCAAACTTTCCCCATGAGTAGGAGGCAACACAAGATCAGTTTTTTAAAGAGTATATTGAGTTGGAATTCAGAGTTTTCCTTCTAGACTGGTTGCCATACCAAGGCTAAAGAGCCCAGTCTGCCCTACTATTTATCCATAGTTGGGGGTAGAAGAGATAGATTCATGCCTTTCTCAAGGTCATTAGCACAAAGTGAAATGCAAACAAACTCATCCAAAATTTGGACTTAGGTTGCCAAACCCATTTACTACAATAACTGCTGTATCACAATAGTAAAGTCCGGGTATCTTTAGTTTTCCTAAACAAAAAAAAAATATATATATATAGTGTTTATATATTAATGGTTAATACTTTGTATGAAAATTATACAATTTTTCTTCAGAAGACGTGAAGAAAACCTGTTCTTGTAGACTATGCTGAGCTCAAACTCAAAAATATTTTTCATTCTGTTGATGAAACTCAAAGATACTTGACTAATAAAGCATCTCGGCATTAATTCTAAACGTCTTCTACCCTCAGTTTCTCACACTTCTAGGCTTATAATTCTAGATAAATATCTTAGATTCACTTTGGCTTTTCTTTAAGAAAACATTAACATATCAGTAGTTTATATTGATCAACTATTGGTATAATGTGCTTTCTTGAATACATTCACTTGACATCTTTTTTTATCAGAAGAAAATGATATTATAAACATGAAACATATTTAAGTGTAGAGCAAATAATGGTTTCTCTCCACAGTGCACGTGAATTTAACTGGAACAAAAAGGTCTTATGGTTTCTATTCAATATGTTTCTATATGTTTCCTTTTCTGTTTAATCTATATGAATATACTGATTAGTATATTTTATATAGGGTTTCTAGCCAGAATACATATATAACTTGAACTTATTAAAAATGCTGATAGACACAATTGTAGCAAAGAAACAGGTTGATACATTGCAAAAAGTCACCTTGAACAATTAAATGTTTGAAAGGGTGATAGCTACCATAGGTGAAGCTAACAAAATCTGTGTGACAGTCATTGGACTAATTTGCATAAGAGTGGTACTGGTCGGATATTGGCTAATAGTCAGCATAAGTTTGAGCCAAGACAGCAAGTCGAGTGGTGTTTGAGTGTGAAACAGAGTTAGATATTCAGAGTCAAGAATTCGCAGTGCTAATATTTTTTTGGTATCATTACAACAATTTAAAGGAAAATTATTTCTTTTCAGTGTATATGCCCATTTGTATTTCAATTTTGAACCCCTTGAAAATTCTAATCTTTCCACTTGACAAGTATCTGTTGATCTACAGTCTTCAAGAACATAGTTTCTTAGTGATGCGTTTGCATATGCCGTTTCAATTGAGAACTGTATGAATATGCTAATGTACACACTTTACAAGAATATGGTTTCTCTCCGGTGTGAGTCCGAACATGAGTTTTTAAATCTGAACTTCTTGAAAAAGCAAATCCACACACCTTACAAGAAAATGGCTTTTCTCCGGTGTGTGATTGCATATGTGTTTTTAAAATAGAGGTTTTGGAAAATGCTGCTTCACAGATTTTACAGGAATAAGGTTTCTCTTGATTGTGTGTTCGCATGTGGCTTTTCAATTTGCAATTTTCTGAAAACGCTGATCCACACAATTCACAAGAATATGGTTTCTCTCCAGTGTGCGTTTGCATGTGTCGTTTCAAATTTGAAGTTGTTGAAAATGAAGCTCCACATGCTTCACAAGAAAATGGTTTCTCTCCAGTGTGTGTTCGCATGTGTTTTTTCAAGTTGGAATTTTCTGAAAATGCTGATCCACACACTACACAAGAAAATGACTTCTCTCCAGTGTGTATTCGCATGTGACATCTCAAATTTGAACTTTGGGAAAATGATGATCCACACAGTTCACAAGAAACTGGTTTCACTCCTGTGTGCGTTCGCAAGTGCCGTTTCAAATCTGAATTCCAGGAAAATCTTAAATCACAAATCTGACAAGAATATGGTTTTTCTTCAGCATGTCTTTTCATAGGTACTTTTAAATGTGTTTCCTCTTTGGTGTATGCATCCATGTCTTTTTTCAAAGTTGGAAATTGTTTTTCTCCCCTTCAATTGATATCTGTGAATAAAGAAGAAATATGAAAAGAAAAAAAATTTATTCATTATTTTCAATGATAAAATTCCAACTCAAGTTGTTTCTTAGTTAACTGTTAAATATAATTCATGCTTAGTCATCAAATATAATTAAATGAAATTTGAATATAATAATTTCAGTATTTCAGAATTTTTATAAAATAGTTCCAAATTGATTTTTATAATCAGAGTAGAAAACAACTTTGGTGTAAATCATTTTAGAACACATGTCTTTCAAGTGTTGTCCCAAGTTATTCAACTTAAAAATTAAATAAGTATTGAACTAATTTTTATAATCAGAGCCCAAAAAAGTTTAGATTTCATGTTGTAAATTATTTTATTGAATGTTTGTCAATAAGGAAGTGTTTTTTGTTTTTAATAAATTTTGGTCACAAGTTTAAAATCATTATATTTAAATGTAAGTACTGCCACCAGTTTTGATAGAAAATCAATCTTTTTTCAATAATTTGAAATTACCTTAAAACTATTATTTTTTGTTTTTAAATTGTTGTATAACATAAAAACATTATCTTTATTTTAATGTGGGTAGAGTGTTTCGCAAATGGCCCAGGTCACGCCATACCAAAGGCTTAAAAAATGGTACTTGATACCTCCTTGCTTAGCACTCAGCATTATAAGGTATGTATCAAGGGTAAAGTGGAACAATCCAGAGAAAGGAGTAGCACCTTCCCCAACACCTGTGTAGTACCTATTGAAAAGGGAGCCTTTGGGTCACCCTCAACTACAGTCACCAACTTTACTTACTTTATTCTCATATAAATTCATCAGATTGCTTCTACATATTTAGTAAGTTACTTCAAAAATCAAATTAAAACCAGCAGGGTAAATAAAAATGATTCCTTTGCAAAATAAAAATTAAATAAAATTGATAGTGACATCTTGAAAAGCTATTATTCATAAATATTCTAGTATGAAATAAATATAAATAATCACTCAAATATATTTCAAAATCCCTAGAGAGAGTAATGAAAAAGCAGGTTAAATGGCTCCCAACAAACAAGTGGGAATGGCTGAGATTTAATGAAGATGGGTACAAAATCTAACAAAATGAGACAGAGACAAATGATTGCCACTTTTGACAATAATCATCACAAGTTCTGCATCAGAAAAATTTGGCCATGTGAGGCAGAGAGGAATAATTCCTAAAATAAGAACCACTGTAATATAGCCATATATTGATATGTGAAATAGACATAGGGAATCCCAAAATACTCAAAACACTTGACGACTCTCTTGGTACAGGTACAAAACTTTTATTACCTTCTTTAAGTTTAGGTGTTCAACACGAGGAGAGAGAGAGACACAATTTTTTTATGCTGACTGTTCGTCCATCATCAGCTCCCAACTCACTGACTCAACAAACGCGTCGCACATTTCGTAGACCCCAACTGGTTTCGCCTTGGCGAGCTCCGAAAATCAACTCGCCCCGTCTAAGTCCAAAACTTAATCAACTTATTTTTTCCAAAATCCCAGCCCATCACTTCCAAACATGACGTCATTCACATTCCCAGTTCCATTTCCTATCTGGGGTTTTTATTGTGACATCTGTGATTGTCACATCTTCCCTGCACACGCACGTGAACACCTGCATTAATGTCTGCCCCTACCCATGCACTAAGCCGAAAGGTTCTAAGCCTAACTAAATCGAAAGATAAGATATAAAAAACAAAAAATGATAATATTAAAAAAATCTTTCCGCAATTATATAACATCATAAGGAGATTCAGATAAAAAGATATTTGACAAGTGGTGAAAGTTCTGAAAAAAAAAAAACAGTTTAAAAGAACTATTAGTTTGGTTTGGTTTCTTTATTTAATGGCATATCAACCTTTGTAGGTTATTTAATGCCAAAGCCATTCTCCAAGAAGAACAGTAGTGGTACTATTTAGCCCATAGCTTGGAGGATAAGGGTGTCTATACTTTTCCCAAGGGTATTTGTCTGAAAGTGAACATAATAGCGTGACTGGAGTACGAACTTGCTTACTACGATTCTGCAGTCCATTACACCACGAGGACACCCCTGAACTATTAGGGAAGAGAGACAGCCACTAATGGAGTTTTGGGATATGTTGAAACAAACTCAAAACCATCTGTAGAGCAAAATGGCACAGAAAGAGAGGAAGGGAGAAGACCAGAAAGTGAGCAGCATTTGTGGTATACTACTGCTGGGTCTTGACAAACAAGCAACATGTATATATAAAGATATAATCTTGTAATTTTATTCATCGATGGTGATGCTTGTGCGAAGCAGGAAAGCAATCGGAGAGAGAGTTCACGCACATGATGGAGGCGTCAGGAGTCAGAACTGCCAATGGGAACTGACTTCAGCCAAAATTCTAGGCCTAATATACTTAAAACTCCAATACCACCCACACGCAATGCTTGTTTTCTATTGGTCACAGCTTACACCCATGCATTGCATTGTTTTGTTGATTTTATCTACAGCCGGATGTATCTGACAGTAGCATCCACTGAGTTCATCGCAGGTCAAGGTGATATATTACACATTTACTTAAAACCCATTCATTTTCACAGCGATGCTAGGAGATAAGAAAACAGTCAGCCTACACAGTAGACAAAAGGGTGGTATTCAACATATACCAGGCTGTATTAAATATATAGGAGCAATGACACAAATCTTAAGCAAAAGAAAGCATAGGAGACAGCAGTATTGTGGTTGTATCTTGCTAATGCATATGGATCGATACTACAAAAGCTGATTAAGCACTCAGAAAATATCCCATACCAAGTACAACAAGTTGACTTAATACTTGATTATTACAATTTTTATATTAAGACAATCTTGATAGATGTATCTTCTGACAGGCAGTGTCTTGAACGAGACGTTATTACTGCTTGTACAATTTCAGTTATCCAATTCACCAATGTTTTAACATGTTGATCAAGTCAGCTAAAGTGGAATGTAAGGATCCAGTGATGAAATCAGGATTGTGTCATCCTTCTATAAACGCTTACATAGATAATTTCACAGCAACCATGGCATCCATCACTGAATGCAGATAGTTATTGAAAGTATTGGAAAGGACGGTTTCATTGCCAGGAATGAAGTTCAAACCATCCAAATCTCGGTCTTTGGTTTTGAAAAGTGGCTTCATGGTTAACAGATATCAGTTCATAATCACACAAATCACCATTTTGACTGAGAAAGACGAGTGACGAGTCTAGAAAAGTTATTTGACTGACGTATAAAAGATCCTATTGTCATCCAAGAGACTATTTAAAACCTTAGAGTCATGACTAATAAATTTTTATCATTTAGAGTATTCGGACTATTGTCTCCATCTTTATTGTTACGTTCATATTTTATCCAGAGGGTCCTTTGGCTTTCTTCAGGTGTTTCAAGTCAAACTCAGGGATATAACAATTATCAAGCTTCATTTAAAAAATTTAGAAAAAATAATGGCTAATAAAGGTATATAAATCAGGTTTACCTGCATGCCATTCTGTTATGGATATTACGGTTTCTTATATGAATTCCTCTTTCTGTTTATCTGAGATCAGATTTACATATCGTCAATAACAGACCATCCCTTTCCTATGAATATGTTGACATTTGTTTTAGGAGATGAGATGTTACTGTGGAGGTATGTAAACTGGTCTACTAATCTCAGACGCTTGCTTTTTAATGGGGAGATGCACCATTTTAATTAAGATATATGAATGTTTTGCTTCAGGTTATGCTGTAAAGATTTGGCTAGAGAAAGTATATTTGCAAGAAGCAGCATAGAGAAATTTGACCAGACAAAATAAAATAGGAATTCTTCCAAGTTGTAGCCATGCTAGTACTATTGAATGGTTCCACTACTTGAACTTTGACAAAATGCCAGAGGAAAAAGCTAGATAGGAATGACAACAAATCCTGGAAGCAGCATCTCACAAAATAGAAGCTGTTCAGCTACTTATCTCCCATCTCAAAGATCATCCAAGTTAGACAGAAAGACATGCTAGTTTCTTTGTTTTTTAATGGCATACCAACCTTTATGAGTAATTTAATGCAAAATCCATCCTTGTTGAGGCAATAAGAGGATACATAACTTTCCCAAGGGTATTAGTTAAAAGTGAATGTTATAGGGCAACTAGTGTTTGAACTTATTACAATGTTGCAGTCCAGCATATTAACCACTGTGCCATGTAAACTCTCCTCAAGACATGTTTTGGTACTGTGGGTGAAGTAAGGATAAATTCATAGACAATATTCTCAAGTGGACTCCAACACATGGACACACCAGTATTAGCTGAGCAGCAAAAACTTACATTCATCAGCTCTGAGTAGACACTGGAAGCCAAGGAGTTGCCAAGAGCGATGACTGACAAGAAAATCTGAGCTACTAGTACATGATGTTATAATATTGTATAGCCACAGCCATGATACATTTAGTTATACGAATATAAGCGGAAACATAATCAAACATAATGACGAACTTCAATGAACGAATGAACACACTTCTTTATAAAAATATATCTCTCACACTTTATTCTCAAAAGGGTTGATGTTGGTTGTATGTGAGAGGTGAGTTGGTGACGGGGCAGACTGCTACATATTGACCCAAAGTTCTTCTGACCATAGCAGCACTTCTTCCTCATCTTGATTGGGGTTACTCAACCATGGGTCACTGAGGGCCGCAAGCCCTCAGTCTGCAAGCTGATTCTCACGCTGGCATCTTGTCACCCAACTGACTCCAACTCAACTGGAACTGACCCAAGCCGTCTGTGGCACCTGGTTATATAATTGTCTCACATCCACCTGCTTTTGCTGTTCCTCCGCTTATTTACACAGGTGCATCTCTTAATTGACGGTTTGGTCAAGGGTCAATATATAACAATAAGAACTTACCATAATGACAATGAAGAACATGGAAAAGGACATAAGTAGCTGTCTGTGCCAACTAAGGAGGCTGAGCAGTGTTGCTTTATATGGTTTGACAAATATGCTACAGCTCTCTTTATAGTCACCAGGACAAGAGAGGTTATGTGCTAAAGAGACCAAAATAACCCCAAAGCAGCTACAGTTGGTACTGAAGTGCAGACAGGAAGGCTTCATGAGAAATGCAAATTGCAGAGGAACAACAAAAGCACAAGTCTCAGGTTATAACAGTAGCAACAGGATGGACTGTGCTGGGCTATTGTCATAAACCTCAAATAAACAAAGTTTCTGGTGAAGAATATCAACACCTGTTGCTGGCTGAAGTGAAAGCAGTTGTGAAGGTTTGGGAAAATAGTTGCATTGGGCCAACAGAGAGCATGGCCTAAATGCTTTGGTTTCAGTTTCTTTGTTTAATGGCATATCAAACTTCATATGTCATTTAATGACAAATCCATCCTTGTAGAAGAACTGTTGTGGTACTATTTAACCCATAGCAAGAGAGGGATAAGCAGATTCATGCCTTTCCCAAGGGTATTAGTCTGAAAGTAAACATGACAGCACAACTAGAGTTCAAATTCATATACTACTATGTCACAGTCCAGTATGTTATGCCATTGGGACTCTCCCCTGCTTACTATGATGTCGCAGTCTAACACTTTAGTCACTATGTCATTGGGACTCCCTCTGCACTAAGACGTATTAAAAAAAGGTTAGCTGGTTAAACATCCAGTATTCTAATGTTATCCAAATCAGATTACTTGTCCAGACAGTATACAATACATTATCAAACATGGTAAATATTCACAGATGAAGAAAGACTGAAACTTAATGCCCACTGTAGACAAAGAGAGAATTGCTGAAGCATATACTCAGTGGTTGCCTGAAGGCATTGAGCAAAAAGTATTACCATTGGTCCAATGATTAGGTACTAAGAGTAAACCTTTGAAAGATGTCTTCAAACCAGTGAATACAAGCCAGGTAACAGAAGGATCAATCTTACCAAAGCAGGAGGGAAGAACCAGTCACATCAAACAAAGAAGGATTCACTCCTTGAAGAATGAAAAGAGAAAAAAAAAAAAAACAACAGAGCAACACCAAAGAGAGAGAGAGAGGTAATCTGTGACTGGAACTCAGTTACTCACTGAACCCTCCTCCAGGCGACATCATATCCAATGGTCTTTCATATTATTCATTGACGACATCATCTTCAATAATACTTTCTATCTCTCAAGTGCAAAGAGTCTTCCCCTAACCCTCACTACGCCCTTCTTTTATAGTTGGCAAAGCACACTGGTTACACGTGGTCAATATGCATAAATATTGCGGCTGCAGCGCATACTTTTTTCTCCTTACACACCAAACAAAGACGAGCTCTTTTACGGCGGTGATAAGGTAAGTTATTACTGTCTTTATTATCAGATTCAAGTTCTTGATCATCACGTCTGCAACACTCCTCAGCAAAACCCTAGAGAGGAAAATATTAGTTGACATGGGTTGACAGCTGAAACTCCCAGTCCACATTTTTCAAACCAAACTTCATCTGTGTGTGATATTTTTTTCAGATACAAAAAAAAGCAAGCTATCATGTGGGAGTTAACTGTGCCCAAGGAATACCACATAAGAAAATCCCCAGGAGAGAATGTCTGCTCAGTACCAGGAATTTGTAGACTAGAGCACAATGATTGGATGGCGGTCTCATTGTGACCCGAGTGAAATTAGGCACCAAGGCTTTGCAGGGCAATTGCTATGTAAATCCCTAAGCAAAACAAAGTTGATAGACAGTGAAAAGAAGCATTTGATCCACTCAAATCAAAGAAAGCTTTTCATTGATTATGGATCAAAAGGACTAATAAATGGCACAATAATATTAGAACAGTCAAAACAATAACTGCAAATTGTTCCCCACCCCTAGTTCATTAGCTCCTTTTTCCCCCTTCTAACATACATCCTATATATAATACCATCAATAGATAAGTTATTTTCTCTCACTTAGTTACAAATTAAACATTCATTTTTACTGGGTTTTTTTATAAATATTAGGAACAGTGGGTTTTTTTTTCTTTTTTTTTTACAATATTTCGTGCTGAGATATTTTTGTTTTCATCTTTTTTCTTTGTTTAAAGGCATATCAACTCTCATGGGCTATTTAAAACCAAACCCATCCTTATAGAAGAATAACAGTGATACTATTCATCCCATAGCTGGCAGGATTAGGAGGAACATACCTTCTCAAAAAGTTATTAACCTATAAGTAATATTTAACAATGCAACTAGAGTTAATACTTGCTTATTTTGAGGCTGCAGTTCAGCACTTTACCCAGTACAGGACACTTACTCCATTTCTTTTTAAAGAATACAATATTCTAAGACTTGTTTTTTTATATCTTTTTTTAAATACGATTGAAGCATGCTGGTCACACATGGTCAATATGCAGTGGTCAATATTGCAGTGTGCCAGCGCATACTTGTTTTCTCCTTCCATTAATGCTCTGCACACCAAATAAAGATGAGCTATTTTATGGCAACTATAAGGTAAGTCATTACTATTTCCATTATCTGATTCAAGTTCCTGACAGTTGCATCTGCGACAATAATATTGCATTCAAAGGCTTTTTTTTCTTTAGAATGAAATATGTTGCACTATGACATTTTATCACGAACTGATACATTTTTTAGAATATGTTTTATAAGATGATATTTTTTAATAAGATGGGTTTTCTGAGGGCATAGGATATATTTTCATCCAAGGATGGCAATTTGTTTTTAGAAGGTATCTTGTACTTAGGTCTTTTTTTCTAAAAGACATTATTTCAATATCATTTGCGGATAGGTTTTAAGTCGATATTTCAATATCATTTGCGAAGGTGTTTTTTTTTTATTTTTTTATTTTTAGAATATGATATTTCAATATTGTGCGTTAAAAACAAAGTTTCAGGCTAAATAAACTGATTGAAAAATAAAAATATTAAAAACGGTTCCATTTTTGCTTTTAAAATTTATATTTTTCGAGGTCCAACAATGTAAGACAAAAAAGTATGGAAACCTACAGTAAAACTCATTCAAGCAGTTTCCAGTTTTTTTTCTTTGTATTCAGGTTGAATATTTTAAAAATGAAAGAAAAAAAAAATCTAAATTCTGTTATCAAATAAAAAGAAAGGAAATTTATAACAAAAAAGGTCAAAAGTAGTGTTTTAGGGGTAATGAAATATTTGTAAGGTTATTACCAAATAAAATAGTAAATATTAAAAAGGCAATTAAAAAGTACTATTTCACTATTTTCATAATAATTAATAAATTAAAAACAATTATCTCATTGAGTTTTTTTAAATGTACATTCAAAAACCAAGTTAACGAGCTTATTTTCTTTTTTTCAAGATTAAATTTAAAAAATGCATATTGCTGATATGATTTTCTATACTTAAAAAAGAATTAAGCTTTTTGTAGTAGGCAGTTGTGGCCTTTAGTGCTAAATTTTTTTTGGAGGAAACTAAAGCACACCTTAATAGCAATCATAAAGTAACACAAAAAATGTCTGTCACTAATTCTGACCAACTACTTGGATCATAGTAAGTTTTCAACAAGCAATAACCACATCTCAGAAAATTCTAACTGGCTAGTGTATTATCTCTTCACAAATACCATAAGAAGTAATATAGCTGCCAATTTATATTTTTACATAAACTAATTTATTATTTCTAGCAACTAACTTCATTTGCAAAACCTTTTAAAACTTTTTAAAATTTTAATAACATTTTAATTTATGTAATCTTGAGGTGAGTAAGGTCGTCAACTGTTGGTGAAATTAAATCTTTAAATTTTTTGAAAAATTGATTAGATATGTAATGTTATTTTGCTTTTAATACTGACAATTATGATGTTACTATAAGAAAACTAAAATTTAACCTTAGATAATAACTTGAATCATTTTTAATAAGTTTTAACAAAAGAAAAGAAAAAAAGAGTGGAAAAATTGCTAGGAAGTATAATCATTTTTTAGATACCATATTTCGTGTGAAGATTTTTTTTTTTAAAAAGTTACCACTTGTAAAATCTGATTTATAAATCTAATGTTTAATAAACTGGATTGTCAAAAAAACAAAACAAAAAAAAACTATAACTTCCATTTTGCTTAGAGTAAAAAATTATATTTTATTTGACCAATTTAGAAGTGAAAGGAAACTCTTTCTGTCAACATGAAGTTTAAGGTCAAGTCATAGTCAAATGTCATTCTCACTATCAATACTCATAAACATCGATACAGCTTATTTAACGTATGGAAAAAGAAAAGTGATAAAATTTTAGTAACTTGTTTTCTTTGTGTCAAGTAAAAAGTTTAAACTTTTTTCTTTCTTTACTATAAACTGGAGTTCTTTTTAAAATTGAAAACAAAGTAACTATTTTTCGATAACAAATTTTTGGTTTAAGTGGACATTTTGTCTGTTGATGCTTCCGTACTTTACATACATGAGCTTTTGTAATGTGTGAGCCAGCGAACAAAAACAAAAACACCTACCTCATTTTGTGAACGAAGACTTTCACAAAATGTGGGTCCAATTTAGCATTATAAGTACATTGTAAATAAAACCATTAATTTAGAACCATCGAAAAATCAAACATTTCAGGACAAATTCGTTCAAAACAAGAAAATATGAAATGAAATGAAACTTATTAAGGAAATATTTTGTTAATTCTGAATGAGTTAAAAGTTTTATTTTTCTTCAAATTAAATAAAATACGTATTTTTGAAGAAAAAAATTACTTTTACCGATTTTTCACTTTTGTCTGATTTTTTTCTTTTATGGAAAAGCAAAATTAGAAAAGACAAAAATAAAAAATTCCGGTAAAAAAAAAAAAAAAAAAAAAAAACATTTGGAATCCATAAAAATTCGAAAGAAAAGAAAATTTCCCCAAAAATAAATTACGAAACAAAACATTTCATCATTTTTTTGTGGAGAAAATAAAATTACGTTATGTAGAAAAGAAAGAAAATAAATGAAAAATTGATACTTCTGTCTTCATTTTTTTTCCTTTACGGAATTTCAAAATTAGAGAAGAGAAAGTAATTTACTAAGCTTTTTTGCTTAACAGTGGCACAAGGCCGAATAAATGGGGTACCCAAAGAGAATTGAAAGCACCCCTGAAGGTTTGCTAGTCTATCTTGCTAACCGTTATACCATCCGAGATGCCCAGGATATCTTAAACTAATTTAATCTGGTTGAATTGTATTTATATATGTAAGACTCACGATCTGTATAAAGATGTATATAAAAAGAGGGTCCAGTTTAGTACATTATAAATCGAATCCCTACTTCGGAAATATGACACACTTTTATAAAAAGAAATCACATTGTCGGCAGAAATAAAGGGTATATACATTGAAATACATCAAAATTCACACACACAAAATTTCCAACAAAAATAAATTACGAAACTAAACCAAATATTAACTAAATATCTCATCTTAATTCTCCTCCGTGAATAGAAAAAAAAGTCTGCAAAAGTGAACTGGAGCAACATTATAGGTAATATTAACTCAAAAAACAACAACTTTTTAGCGTGGTGTAATGGTTAGCAAGCTAGGCTAGCAAACCTTCACGAGTTCGAGTCTCACTGGGTGCCTCATTCATAGGGCCCCTTGTGCCATATCTAAGCAAAAAGCTTAGTAAATTACTAAACTTCTTTTGATTACGAGTTGTGTGTAGGGGGTTCAATTCGTCCTGTAAATATCTTGTAAAATGCAACCCGACCGGTACTTATCGAAAATATCAATTCTATTACATTTCCATGGGGTCACCATGGTTCACCTTGGCCAAAAAGTCTTTTTTCGGCAAATAACACGTATTAGTGAAGAAAGAAAATAACAGAAAGTGATACTTACTTCTGTCTTCTCTTGTCTGACACTTATTTTCCTTGACAGGAATGCAACATTAAAATGGAAAAACTAAAATCTGGTTGAATGAAATTTATAAATAGCCGTCGTTTACGATCGATGCCAAATATTTTTCTAAAGAGCAAAACTCAAGGGAGATAATAATGAAAGAGGATGAAATCCTGAAGCTGAAAATCAATAATTATAAAAATCCGTTTGTAAAAATCGTAGAGAAACGTGCACCTGTTTAGGCACGAAGAAAGCGCTCATTTTTAAAAATTCACAAAAAATCGACAAATTAATTGATTTTAATAAAATTTTAAGCAATTTAGTAAAAAGAAAAGAATGACGTTAATATTTCCACTCAAAATTTTGAGTCAACATTTTTCACACATGTCAAGCTCACTGTTTTGTTTTGTTTCTTCGTCAATCGTCGATTGCTTTTTTTTTCTTTAATGACCAGCTGGTGCCTTTTTACGAAAGTATACTTACCCGGATGGAATCCATACGGCGGTTGTTGAACCAATATCCGGGAATTTAATATCTCCTTAACACCCCTCTTTTTGTTGATAACATTTGTATGAGATGTGAGAGGGGGAATAAAACGAAAGACTTTTCACTAACCCCATTCAATGCATTGATTCTACAAGGCTAGAAATACGCTGATTGTTGACAATGAAGACAATTCGTAGCAACCAACCACCATACTCTCTCCAATCAGTCGGTCGAAGAAATTCAATACTTCTATAAGAAACCATCTTCCCAGTGGTAATGTTTACATTAGTAAATGCTTTTTTGACCACACGCCCCCTTCCCGATCCCAAGACCATCTTTACATTACGTAATCACATTAATAATAAGGTGGATGGCACCTCTCTTTCCGACGTACGAAGTGGGGCCACTGTTACCATCATCTTGTCTTGCAGAATTCTCATAGTCATTCGGTAAACCTGTCACTTGTCGCACATCGGCGATGTGCTGAGGCGTGGCCGTCGCTATAATACTATATATTGCGTAATATATATCGCGAAGGCCACGGCTAAGGAGTCCCATTCACAGATGAGATTACATGACTGCATTCCAGTTACCGTCCCCCGCTATTTTACCTGTCAGACAACTTGCACGGTTAAACACATTCTTATAGAATGCAGAGCCTTTGCTGTTATCAGAAAGCGATTTTTCAAAGTGACTAGTTTAATCGATCTGTTCGAAAATGTCAAAATAGATGTCGTTCTGTCCTTCTTGAAAGAGACAGGGTTGTACCAAAAATATGACGAATTAAAACTGGTTAATCATGTGCAAACAAATGAAATCCTGCTTATAAAAAATTTTATCTACTAAGTATTCGTTTAGAAATCTTTGGTTGAATGTATATACATAAAGACAGAATTTGGCGTTAAATAACCTACAAAGGTTGATATGCCATAAAAAACAGCCAACCAACCAACCAACCGTCCCCAGCTCCTATTGTGTAATACAGTGAGCGTCAGGCTGCTTTATCCAAAATTCTTCAATCTGAATTGAATCAAGTCGTCTCCCTTCAGCACCCTTTTCAGGGATGGCCAATCGATGTTTCCATTCGTACGGGAATATTGCTTGCTGCGGTACAGAATTCTTATATGGGCATACCCGAGGGGACATATTGTACCCGAAGACTAACTCGAGTGGTGATAACTGCTTCCTTTCGGCTACTGATTTGACAGCCCTGTGATGTCTCTCTACAATACCGTTCCAACTAGGTCTGTACGCAGCCTCGTAGTACGTTTATACTTTTCATCTATCCAGTATTTCCTTGACTGGTACTGAATTGGAAGCAGTGCTAATGTCAATTAGGATCTCCTCTACGAGACCTCTTCTGCCTAGTCGGCTGGCGCAATAGAATACTCCAACTGCACCTCTGTAGAGGGGATAAGACCACCCCAACGCGTGTCTTGGATATGACACTAAACAATTTGATCTTAAGGTCCCAGTAATGCTGGAGCTTTGGGGAATGTGGAGTACTCCTTCATTGTCATCGTTCACAGGTCCATTCAGGCCCAGAGTGGTAGCACCTGACAAGATCCTATCCATGGATCTGATAAAACTAAACTGTACTTATGCCAAAATGAATTGCTTGAAATAGAACTGTTTTGACATTTAAATTGCGTACTTATGCTAAACTAGATTGTTTAAAATATAACTTTTTGACATTTAACTATGTGTATACAAAAGCTATACTAATACTAAACTGAATTGTTTGAATTAGAACTGTTTGACTAAACTGAATAGCTTGAAATAGAAGTGTTTTTGACAATTAAACAGTGTACTTACGCTAACCTGAATTGTTTGAAATAGAACTGATTATTTGTATGAAAATGGATTTGGCATTAAATAACACCCAAAAGTTTATATGCTATAAACCCAAACAAACAAACAAACAAACGGGACCTCTCGCCAAGAATAGTTAATTTAACAAGGCTGAATCGTGGCTGTTCCGGCTACTCAACCTAAAATCCCCAGTTTAGAGAAAACACCAAGTCACCCGTGACGTCAGACAACAAAACGTTGTACATAGGCCATGAGAAAATCTCTGCTAACACACGAACTATTTATCGAAAGGAATTAATTCTGCTGGCCTTTCGGGAACAAGTTCCTAACCCCAGAATAAAATACATTATATTAAAAAGTTCCTCTTCAAAGTACAATAAAGTATTTTATTGTTACTTTTCTTAATAAAGGAACTTTCTGTGCACAGAAGCTCCTTTACTCGGCCCAGCAAAGAAGCAGCGTCTACTCCAATATAAACGTAGCAATCAATGACCCAAAGACATATTCCGGCTGAGACAGCCAGTGGGCGAGGAAGGTATTCCGTACCTCCTCTGGTCATAGCACTTTGACCTAGGCCTTATCAGTGCCAGCTACCAGTGACGCACAGCTCCAGGCCAACCCAACAGCCAATGTCTTGACTCAAGCCAGCAGACGACGCAGGAACCAACCAATCACCACTGCTCTTCTCACTCAAACAGCTTTTCTGAGAGCTAACCTCAGAAAGTCTTCTGAGATCACCTCCGACCTCCTCACTACATCTTGGCAGAGACGACGACGCAGCAACAAGCAACCAGCAGTTTCTGCACCTTAAGTAACCAGTACCTGCAGACCGGTTCCAGCTTCACCCAACAGCGGACATCTGCATCACCCAAATCTACGAGCAATCACTGCTCGAACTAACACAAAATATCGAGGCCACATTGACACATCCCCGGTTAACCAGTGATCGAATAAACCGGGACTTTGATCATCCAACCACTGCAACCAGGAACTGAATTTCCAGACCCGTGACAGGCCAGTCGTGCACACCCACTCAGACAACATCCTAGTCGGCTCAATGACCAATCTCATTGTTGTCGATTCACCGAATAAAACTTGGCCTTTCGAATTAACTCTCTTTACTTTGACTATTTTTTGAAAGTTTATGGGATCGACATATTAATTGGTCCCGCAACAAGTGGTGAATTTTGACGTGAATTGACACAACTCGGCAGTATAGCAACAACTAAAAATGATACAGTAAACATGACTGTGTCAAACATATCCGGTTTTTAAGGAGTGCAAACATAAAAATTGGTTCGCACAACTTGAGAGGCGATTTTCTCAGTGTGGAAAATCGAGTCCCAAGCCACCAAATTCGCCACCCTGGTTCCAGCATTGCCTCCCTGCATTGTTGAAGTAGCGGACATCCTAGAGTCCGTAACAAAGTAGGAGCCGTACCCACTCATCAAAGAGGTTATACTCAAACCTGCTGGCTGCACTGACGAAGATTCGCTTCGAACATTTTTTTGAAATGTCACTAGAGGCGACAAAACTCCACCCCAGCTTTTAGGTCCTGTGAAGGTGCCACCGGGAAAACATACAATGGCAAAGTCAATTCTTTGAGGCTTTTGGCTAAAAAGATTATCTGCGATGATAACGCAGATTATCGCTCCATCGATGGAACATTTATCCTTGGATCAGATTCAACTGATAAAATCTTTGCAAGGATGGAGTAGTAGCACCTAATAGGTTCCTATCTATGGGTCAAATAAAACTAAAATCCGTACTTATGCTAAACTGAATTGTTTGAAATAGAAGTGTTTCATATTTAACTGTGTGTGGACAAAAACTATTCATATACTAAACTGAATTGTTTGAATTAGAACTTTTTGACTAAACTGAATAGATTGAAATAGAAATGTTTTTGACAATTAAACTGTGTACTCACGCTAAACTGAATTGTTTGAAATAGAACTGATTATTTATATAAAAATGGATTTGGTGTTAAACAACCTACAAGGGTTGATATGCCATAAAACCATAAAACCCAAACAACCAACTAACCTCCTCGGCTCGTACAACCGATTCATCCACCAGGATATGATCAATATAGGAATTGGCCTTTTTTATTGTCAATTCCTGGGTCAGTACAGTCTTGAGAGCACTGCTGCTATGATTTTTGGTGCGACATTCAACCCAATCTAGCAAGGCAATAGGTGTTCCCTTTCTACTGTACAATTTGGTACAGCCACAGACTCTCTGCTACATGTAATTGCAGATATGCTGACTTCAAATCTATAACTGTGTTAGCGCCCATTGTTTGTCTCCACTTTCACATGGTTTCGCTACATACATCGATAAGGTCACTTCCCTTGTGGCATGATACATACGTATTTACTTCCCTAAAATTCAGTACTTGTCTGACTTTGTTGGCTGGGTTACCGCCATTAGTGACAATATTCTACCTTGGACTTTTTTCATCCAAGGTACCAATACGCCTTCTTCAATCCACTGGTCCACCTCCTCTCCTGATCCTGCATAGAACTCTCGTAAATACTCACCCTGTTTTTTTGTTTGTTTTTTTTTTAATACGGGTGGCCTGTTTGTTCATCCAACTGTTGATTTTCACCAAATTCAGCACAAAAGTCTTGAACCTTTAACCTCCTCAGTCCACTAACTTGCGTTTGCAGGGCCGCTGCACACTGCAGTCTACTGAATTGAATTATAATTAATAGTGACACCTCCCAATTCGTCAACTGCGTCCATGCCGATGACAACATCAATACCGTTGGCGATGTGTTCCAACACGAGCAGCTTCATTTTAAAGTACATCTTTTCTACTGATAATGTCACGGTGCCAAATCCCCTGCATCTATCCTCTTTCCCGTCGACTGCTTTTATGAGCCTTCATCCACTCCAACTTCTCACAAACCAAGGAATCACTAGGGTTGTAGTACATCCCATATCAACCAGAGCTTTCGCTTTTGCTCCTTCAACTGTGACATCTATAATTGGCAGGTTTTGGTGTCGTGCCAATGTCAATCCAATGGGGGAGTTACTGGTGCAGTAACTCCTTTTTGCCCGTTTCCCAGGGGGACAAAATTTGACACTGTCAATGTCCCTCCTTTCTGCATCCATAGCAAGTTATAAAACGCTTTGGTTGTTCTTTGTTGTATCTCAACATGTGTGGCTCACGGGACTGAAAACAATGTCCGCTGAATCTACCGCTTCCCCTTGTTGCAGATGCATCGTGTGCTACAGCCCCAAGGCTTCGGGATTCTTCTGTCCAATTTATTGTTATCACCCTAGCAGCAGTTACCAACTCGCTCATTTATTTGGTTTCTAATTGGGCAGCTGCTGGAGTGCGATTGATATATGGTCCGTGAATCCATGCACGAAGGTCAGCTTTACGATTTTCTCAGCACCCCTCCCTATTAGCTTGCTATAAGCTGTAAAAGGTCCGTCAGTAAAGACTTTGATTAACATCGACTCAATCACCTCGTGATCCAACCGATCTCTCATTTCCAAGTAGAAAGCCAATGCATTCCCTTCAAGTTATAATGGGATCAGTTTTTCCAGTTTAGTTCTGTGTTGCGATTCAGCAACCAGTTTTACCTTCGTGAGCCGGGCCACTATGTTCCCCTTGTTGATCAAAAGGCCTGATTACATCACTGAGGGCATGCATTCTACTCCTCTCTTTCATTGCCGAAAAAGCTTGTGTTTTTTTTTTGTCACTTTTCCTTATTGACCCTTATTCTTCACTTCTGTTAGTCAATCGACGATTGCTTTTTTTTTCTTTAATGACCAGCTGGTGTCTTTTTATGAAAGTATACTCGCCCGGATGGAATCCATAAGGTGGTGGTTGAACTAACATCCGGGAATTTAATATCTCCTTAACACCACTCTTTTTGTTGATCCTATTTGTATGAGATGTGAGTGGGGTGGGGGAATAAAACGAAAGACTTTTCACTAACTCAAGTCAATGCGTTAATTCTACAAGGTCAGAAATACGCTGATTGTAGACAAGGAAGACAATTCGTAGCAACCAACCACCATACCCTCTTCAAGCAGTTGTTAGAAGAAATCCGACACTCCAATAAGGAACCACCTACCCTTGGCTCTGGCGATGTTCAAACACATTAGTAAATACATTTTTGACCACATTTTATTCTTAAAAAATGGGAGTGCTTGTCCATAAATCAAAGCCTTAATAAATTTGACGACCGAAGTCGAGGGCAACCTGGAGGCTCGCTTTTCATTAGCTACAACACCGAGGTGTAGGGAAGGGTTCATATTTTAAAAACGGGAAATTTAAAATAGATATTGTACTTTTCAAGGTAGTTTTTCACCCCTCCCCCCTCTCTCTCTCTCTCTCTCTCTCTATCTCTGATACATATATATGTAAGTTACTGAACACGGCAACAAACAATAGGAATGCCAGCAGGGACAATGGTAGTAATTATAGTTGTAATTATAGACTTGAAGATAGTGACAATAATATTAATTCTAATAATAAAAAAAAATAAGCATAGGAAAAGAAAGATAATCTGGTTTAAACTCCACTTTCTGTAAACTTTTTAATGTTAGTATAGGCAAGTACAAAATAGACATTTCAATAAGGACAGCCAATTGAAAAAAAAGAAATCTTAATATGAACACACTAAAAATTAGTTACTCTTGCACGAATAACATAACTAAAATAATTTATAATCATAACAAGAATTTTATACACAAATACCTAATAATTACTCAGCGAACAAATTGATTACTTTGTAATAATAGAAATAAAGATTGCCCCATTGGAGGAATGCATAATTCCGAGAAAGTGGTCTACCAATCAACTTTTTTACACATGGAAAATAATAAGAGGGTTTATATTGGAAAATCAGCAAGCAATTGGAAACAGAGACTCTTTTTTTCCAACCCTTTACTCAGAAATCAAAGGTGGTTTGGGAGTTGGAGAGATAGGGGCCTAACTCCACAAATTAAATTGAGATTTATTAAATCTTCTACGCTTAGAAGCTTCAAAAGTAGATGTAACTTTTGCCTAGAAGAAAAATATAAGCATCATTAAATACAAATTTACAACTATTAAATAAACGTAATGAACTCATATTTAAATGTCACCATGAAAATAGATTTAAATTCACATGAAAAGAGGTTAATAGAAAAGTTGATCATGATAACAATAGAAGGATAAAATAAATGGTATCAGTATAAAAATATCTAAGGTAGGTGGGTTGTCTCTCTTGGTCGATTCCACTCTCTAACGACTGTGTATAACATTTAATTAGTCAATACACCTTTTAAACCAACCAACCAACCACTGGCCCACATATGATGGAGCTAGATGAAAATGTCTAGTCTTCTTTCAACCGATATCTCTAAGGAAACGGACGTTAAAATTGTCTCTGCTCCAATACCTGCAGTAAAAACGTGGGGAGCTGTATGAAAGTATGTAAAACATTAACATACTCAACAACTTCAATTAAGTGGACGATTATATGTTTTATTTTTATATAACATAAAATAGCCGCAAACCGAATCAATTTGTTTGCAACTGTAATAAAAGATTCTTTAAAACTTTCATGTCGTGTTCCATGTTCTTCTGGTTACTAACTTTTATCCATTATCACCTTGAACACCATATTATGTGGCATAATTTACCATATAAAGTAAAATAAAGTTGGCGACGTTAGTCGAGGGTGACCCGAAGGCTCCCTTTTCGATAGCTACTACACCAAGGTGTAGGGCGCTACTTCTTTCCCTGAATTGCTCCACTTTACCCTTGATCCGTACCTTAGAATGCTGAGTGTTAAGCAGGGAGGCATCAAGTACCATTTTTTGAGTCTTTGGTATGACTCGAACTGGGATTGAACCCAGGTCTCCCGGGCCATTAGGCAAACACTCTAACCATCATGCCAATATCCGGTAAAATTTACCATATAAGTATTACTAATATTATTATTGGTAATATAATAATAATAATAATAATAATAATAATAATAATGATAATAATAAATTAGCAATAATTGTAATAGTTACTTTTAATAATTAATAAATTTTTAATCATTATAATATTAATGATAGTAACGGTGATTAAAATGGCGGTATTCAGAATATAAATATATCTAAAAATATTAGGAAATTAAATAAAGACTAAATTTTAATTTTAAATGAAACTTAAATAAAACGTATATTAAAATTATTAACTAAACAAAGTCGGATATTAGTAATAGTCTTTATCATAATGTTTTCCTTAAAAGATTTTTTCTTAAAATAAAAGAAGTTAAATTATTGACAAGATTTTAGTCGCTGAGTTTTATGAGTTGTGTAAAAATATTTGATACATAAGGATACATGACACTAGACAGTGACATTACATCCGTTTTTGACATTCACTTCTTACCAAGGCCTTTTTGTCTCTTCTTTTAAACAAGAAAGAGTACATTGAAAACAATGTTTTTCTCTCCATTGTCTGATGATGGCTATTCTGAAGAAGTTGGTTTCTCTTTGCCAAGTGAAATGAATTTATAATAGCTTTATTATAGGTTTGTTGAGTTGTTTCAATTATATATACATGCATATTATTAGAAATGTGGTTAGTAAAACAAAATATTCTTGTTAATTTTTTAGAGATATTACATGGAAAGAGGATTGTAAGTGAATGTCTAATACCTGTTGCATGAGTAAGCACTGGGAAGGGGTAACAGGATAGGATTTAGGAAAGGTCTTTATGCTGCATTTTGTTGCAGTTAGTAAGACACTCATAGTCATTTTGTTGCCTGCTTATGTGATCAGGAATGTTGAGGAGAATTCTTCTAGGAGAGAGAGAGAGAGAAAGTTTCAATTTACTTATGAGCTTTGTGGGGGTATTACTTATGGTGTCCTCAAATTGGCTGCAAGGTGTCATACGACCTACTACCCATTACATCAGTGCAATAAGTAGTCAGTCGGTGCTTTGTGTGGTCTTGGACTATCTTATTTTTTGACAGCGAAAAAAAAAGCCAGGAATCATGAGATTTGACTAAGAATATGACAGCATCTCACTAAAAAGTACCTTTTTTTCTCACCTGACCATCTGTATGTATGTAACATACCCATGATACGGATATGTGAAACATACATATAAAGATTAAATATCCCAACCTTCGATCTGCTATGAGACCTGTTCCCCATTCAGATGATCTTCCTGTACCCACACCTCCAGTAAATAAGGATCTTCTTTCCTTATCAGATGAAGAAATGCCTTCAAGGGAGGATTCTGCCGAGTCAATATCTTTGGAAGATATTGAGTCTACATATTCAGGAACAAGTGGCAATGAGCTTCACTGGATCATGCAAGAAGACCTGAATGATCGTGCTCGTGATTTGTATCTGTCAAAACAGCAGTCAGAGTTCTTGGCTTCTCGGTTTAAACAGTGGAACCTAGTCCAGGAAGATGTAAGGATCACCAGTTTCAAGAATCGGAACAAAGAACTTGCTTCCTTTTTCGACATGGAAAACAAGTTGTGCTACTGCACAAACATACCTGGCTTGTTTACATCCCTTGGTTTGTCACATAATCCTTCAGACTGGCGTCTTTTCATAGACTTTTCCAAGCGAAGTCTCAAGGGTGTTCTTCTGCACAACGGGAATAAATATCCTAGAATTCCCATTGCACACTGTCCATCTAAAGGAGTCCTATGATAATATGGAGCTTCTTTTAGAAGCTATTAAGTACAGCGAGTACCAATGGATTCTGTGTGGGGACCTCAAGGTCATTGGTCTTCTTATGGGTATGCAATCGGGCTTCACAAAGTACTCTTGTTTTCTCTGTCTGTGGGATAGTCGAGCTGTATCCCAGCATTACAAGCAGAAAGACTGGGGGGGTCTAGAAGCACTTTTGTTCCTGGCGAACACAGCCTCAAGGAGAATCCTCTGGTGGACATGAATAAGGTGCTTCTTCTTCCTCTTCACATCAAGCTTGGTTTGATGAAGAATTTCGTGAAGGCGTTGCACAAAAATGGTGCTGCCTTCCAACACTTGTCTACTGTGTTCCCAGGTCTTAGGGCCGCTAAGCTCAGAGGGCATCTTTGTCGGACCTCAGATCCGAGAAGTGCTGAAGGATACTGATTTTGAGGAGCTTCTTAACTTAAAGGAACTGAGAGCATAGGAAGCATTCAAGTCAGTCTGTAGTGGCTTCCTTGATAACACACGCGTACCAGATTACCAAGCCTGTATTGAGAAGTTGCTAAAGTCTTACGAGGATATGGGGTGCCGAATGTCACTCAAGATTCATTTTCTCCATTCCCACCTCAACTTCTTTCCGCCAAACTTTGGAGCAGTGAGTGATGAGCATGGAGAAAGATTTCACCTAGACATTACGAAGATGGAGAGCAACTATCAAGGCAAATGGAACCCCTTGCATGATGGGAGACTTCTACTGGATGCTCTTGCGTGACATCCCAGAGGCAAAATACACTAGATCTTCTAAGAAAACACACTTTTGACTGTCTGTAGTACTATGAATTGTGTAATTGTGTCATCCAAGTATATTGATTCAATCAGTGTTCTTTATCTATCTTGTTTTATCTGTTATAAGCTGCTGCAACTCTTGAAATATGCACATATATTCTCTGTTTATACTAAAATGAGACTATTTAAAAGCCAGAAAACTAGAGGTGATAGAGCAAAACTATTTATAAATTTGAATTCAGCACACCCAAATTAACAAAAAACACCTATCCCCATTCTTGCCTCAGATCAAAAATTTATTTTTGTAAACCAGTGTAATATGAAATGCAATGGACAAAACATGGATATTTACAGTGAATAATCCAGTTAAAAAGACATGTTTATTTGAAATGACTCAAAATCTAATAGCTGCAAAATAATGAGGCTGTCTATAAATTTTGAAAGGAATACATTATGCAAGTCTTAATTTTTCTGAAAAATAATAATGAAATAAGTTTCACTTCTCTTTATAATTTTGGCATTTATTATTGAATAAAAAAGTTTTACCAAATTTGTTTTTCTTTTTCAATGAATGCACTCAAATGTTGTCTTCAATTATTTTTATTGATTTTTACAAAACAAACAAATTTCAGTTCTATTTTCCATTTTTAATTTAACTGTAAATATATACAGAGATTACCAGTTTTTTAAAATTAAAACATTGTTAATTTATAAAGGGGATTTTTATTTCTTATCTAAATATGACTATTCACATGATTGAAGGAAAAAATGAAAAAAATGTTAACTTTTTATGATCATCATATTGATTAAGGTAAGAAATATTTTTAATAATGAAGAAATGTTTGAGGATGTTCTTGTGGCATAATGGTTAAAGAGCTGGACTGCAGAAATGTAGAAAGCAAGTTCAAACTCTAGTTGTATTATTACGTTCACTTTCAGACAAATACCCTTGGGAAAGGTATGAACCCCCTTATCCTCCCAGCTATGGGTTAAATAGTATCATGACTGTCCTTGTAAAAGGATGGATTTGGCATTAAATAACCTGAGAAGGTTGATATGCCATTAAAATATAAGAAACAGAAACAAATAGAAGAAATGTTTATTTCATTGGTAAGGTAACAGTTTAAAAACAATAGATTCAATCTAAAGTTGTACTATTTTAAAAAAAGAGTAAATTAGAATAAAACTAATCCTGATGTGTTAAACTAAACAAAAATGTCATACACTGAAATCTACTTAAATAGATTGTATAAAGATAAATGTTGTTTTCTTTTTCCTATGAAATGTAAATTTTATTAAAATATTCATCTTTCAATTTAAAGAAATAGAAAGTTAATATGACAGACTGTAAATGGAATTAGTCCTTTTCCAGTTTGATAATAGGGATAACAGCTTTTCTCTTGGTTGTTTTAAATAAACAATGTAATAATGGGAGAATGATTTACTTCACCTTTCTTTGTTAATTAGGAGATATTTTCAAGATATGATGAACTGAACGGAATACATATTGATTTATTTGAACTCGACTGGATGATAAAAATTTTTGTTTGCTATATGAATTCTTTCTATTTTGTATTATTAAAAGAAAGTTGCAATATTCAGTTAATATGATTTATCACAAGTTTACCTTTTGGAAGATATAAGATACAGGGTGTCTCAATATTCATGGGACCTATGTGACTGTCCTATTATTTCTGCCCATTCAATATTTCTATACATACAAGGTGTCTCAATATACATGGGACCTATGTGGCAAGTTTGGTTTTTTTTAAAACAAAATCATTTTTTCCAGAATTTTTTCCATAAATAAAACTCTGCCTTGTTAGGAATTGGTTGGACTGAAATTAATTATATTATATTAATATTATATTATATCATTTATATAAGAGTGAATTATATTATATCATATCATATATAATATCATTTATATAAGTTATCCTTGAATAAATCATAAATCAAATATTTATATTAGATCATATATTATATCATTTATATTAGTTATCATATATTATATCATATATCATATATATATAAGTTATCATATATTATATCATATATTATATCATCTATATAAGTTATCCTTGAATATATCATAAATCAAATAGTTATATCATATCATTTATATAAGTTATTATATATCATATTTTATATCATATATTATATTATATATTTTATTATATTATTTATATAAGTTATATATTATTTCATATATTATATCATTTATATAAGTTATCATATATTATATTATATATTATATCATTTATATAACTTATCATATATCATATTTTATATCATATATTATATTATATATTTTATTATATTATTTATATAAGTTATCATATATTATTTCATATATTATATCATTTATATAAGTTATCATATATCATAATATATATTATATCATTTATATAACTTATCATATATCATATTGTTACATAGCCAGATATACGGATGTGTGTGAAATGTACATAGAATGTTCATAACTCATATAAAGTTCATAACATAGGAATCCTGAACCACAAAAAACACTTATGACTTCTTACTTCAGGTACGAAACTTTTTATTACCTTGGAGTTAAAGGTAATTCGACATAAGGAGAGTGATACACAATCTTTCTATGCTGACTTTTCCATCTGCCCCCCACCACAAACGACTGGTCTGATCTCGGTGAGCCCCGAAAGTCAACCGTCTTCTTCGGACGCTAAAACTCAACTAACTGACTTTTCTCAAATCCCCAAAATCCTCTGCGCACGCTTCCAGTGCATGATGTCATTCACATCCCCTGGCCATATTTCTATTTGGGATTTTTATTTTGAAATCTCTGAATGACACATCCTACCCACACGCGTGAACACCTACGCTCATGTTGCACCTAACTAAACCATGCGCTAAGCGAAAGGTTCTCAGCCTAACTAAACCCAAAGGCAAGATATATAAAACGAAATCCCTCAGCCATTATATTACAATATATTATATCATATATTATATCATTTATATAAGTTATCCTTGAATATATCATAAATCAAATCGATATATCAGTTATCATATATTATATCATATATTATATTATATCATTTATATAAGTTGTCATATATTATATCATATATTATATTAATGATATAAATTATCCTTGAATAAATCATATTTTACTAAAGTGGATATTATTTATGACTCAACAAAATAAATAAAAAAGTTAAAATTTTATCAGAAAATTTCTAAATATCTCTTAAATTTTTCCACAATTTTGAGAAAAAACGAAATTATATTTCAACCAAAAATTCAGTTATACATACAATTTAATGATATTCCAACAGAAAATATCAAAATGTCATTAAATCCCCAATTGAAAAAAAAAGTCTTTGTATTATAATATTTATAATCAAATCATCAATTTCTGAAAAATATGTTCATCAAAATCTTCCTTATGAGAAATTTGTACACAATAGAGAAATGTAAGATTACTGATAGAAAGTAAAATGTCTTCAATATTTAAATAATAATGAAAAATAGAAATGAACCATTTCTTTTATTCATTATAAATAATTTCGACTCTAAATTCTGGTTGCTTTTTTATTAAGTAGAGGAATTGTACTTGGTTTATTATTGTTTCATTGTAGAAAACAAATCCAAGAAAAAAAAATTATTGAATTAATAAAGTTTTATTGGCTGAGCAAATTTAAGAGAATGAATACAAAAAAATAAGCTACAAAGAATACGTAAAGAGGAGTCTAAAGAAGTTTCCTTATTGTAGGTACGTGTATGAAAAAATTGTGTGTGGAATGAAATATACCTGTGTGTGAGCAAATAAGCTTAGGACACTTATCTATCTATTCTTTAGTGCTGTGTTCAATGCAACACAAGGTTTGTTGGGGACGAAAATGTCCATGGTGAAATACTAGGTTAGGTCTGTTTCAAGGCATATTGTGAATAGCAAGAGAGGGAGACTTTTATGCACGCTTCTTATATACGGCATTGACAACATCATCCTGCAGTCACTAGTAGAAATTCTTTGTCAGGCAAGGAGAGTAATCTAACAATCCCAACTCACTTCTGTTATCATGAGGAACTGTGTGCTCAGGTAACAAGAATAAAGAATAAGCACTCAGTAATTTTGACTCTTATTATCCTTCTTCTAACCAGCTCATTGGCCTAGTGAGTAGAATGTTTGCCAATGGTCCGGGAGACATGGGTTCAGTCCCAGGTCGCGTCATACCAAAGACTTTAAAAATGGTACTTAATACCTCCTTGCTTAACACTCAGTAATATGAGGTATGTATCGAGGGTAAAGGGGAGCAATCCAGGGAAAGAAGTAGCGCCCTCCCCTACACCTTGGTGTAGTAGCTATTGAAAAGGGAGCTTTCTGGTTGCCCTCAACTACAGTCGCCAACAACTTATCTTTCTAAATTCTAGTTACTTTTAATTACAACTCATTGATTTGTCTTTTCCTATTTCAGCCAGAAATGATATGTGTAGGAAAAAAGAATAAAGAATAAGCACTCAGTGAGACTCAAATTCATGTCTTCATTTACTTTCTGAAAGGTTTTACATGTCAGCTGCTTTACCAACTAATCTATAAGAGCATAGATGACATAAAAAGAAATACAAATAACACCTATGAAACCATTGACAATCCTTTTCTTGGATTAGTCATATCTACATTTGTTACTATTCTTTACACACTAGTAAAGTTTATTGAGTAGATACTTTTATTTGAAACTGTCAATCATTATTGTTAATAAATATAAATAGTTTTATCTTTTACTTTCTTAATTCTAATTGCTTTTAATCCCAACTTACTTGATCTATAATTTCTGTGTGTAGGAAAAAAAGAATAAAAAGAATAAGCTCTTAGTGACATTCAAACTTATGTAACTTTTTTAACTTGTTTTACAAATATGAAGATTATAATTGTGCTGTATCAACTAATTCATGAATTCACATTTAAAAATTTATATAACATAGAAGCAAAGTAAAAATAAAATGCAATAAATTAATGTTTTTTTTTGTACTTATTAACTATAAATGACATTAAAGAAAACTCTTAACTTCCATAAAAAGGAAAATCATTTTTTTATCTTTTATACAAATAATATCTTAACTGTTAAATTTTATGTACATATTCATCAAATTTATTTTTTTCTAAGATGATTTAAGGACTGTTTTTTTAATGGGAAGACTGTGAAAATCAAATGACCCAGTTCACAAATGAAGATGTTATAAACATTACATTATATTGAGATATGTTTTATTTTAGAAAAAAATGTTTCATATAAGTTTGATTTATAATTTTGAATCTGAATTCATAGCAAATGCTCTTATAAATATTACAATCTTTTTATTTGATAAGTTTGTATAAAAATTATTTATTTTTGATACAAGTAACAATATCTTATTTGTAAAGGTGTATCAATACATTTGCAAATTATGATTAATTTTCTATGGATTTTTTTCTCATGTGAAGATATTTTGAAAAACATAACACTACACAAGTGATGATATTTTTAAAATATGAAACATGTTTTATTTTAGAAAAAAAAATAGTTTTACTTCAGTGTGCATATTAGTTTTTAAACTGCAACTAAAAAACCCAAAATGCTGATCACCTCACCGGGGGGGGGGGTACAGCTCCTCTTCTGTATTTCATTTACTATTCATTCTATATAAAGATACTGATTCACATACTTTTCATAGGGTTCTGTGACAGTGTGCATTTGCACATACAACTTTAAAGTCAAACTCAGTACAAATACCATTATACATATTACAGAAAAATGATTTCTCTCCAGTTTATATACAAATTTGTATTCTTAATGTTGACCTTGTTGAAAATATCAATCTGTCCATTTAACAAGTGAATGCTGATCCACAAAGTTTACAAGAGTATGATTTCTCAGTGATGTGTCTGCAAATGAATTTTCAATGAAAAATTATGTGAATATGCTAATACACACACTTCACAAAAATAAAGCTTCTCTCTAGTGGGTGTTTGCATGTGAATTTTTTAAAGTAGAAGTTTCTGAAAATGCTGATCCACAGACTTTTAAAGAACATCATTACTCTCTAGTGTGTTAGTATTCAATGATAAAGCTGATCAGAATACTGCTCAAGAATATGGCTTATCTTCAGTGTGTTTACGCATGTGGTATTTTAAATTTGATCTATCTGAAAATGCTGATCCACACTCTTCACAAGAATATGGTTTCTCTCCAGTGTGTGTTCGCATATGTCTTGTCAAATTTGAAGTTGTTGAAAATGTAGATCCACATACTTCACAACAATATGGTTTTTCTCCAGTGTGAGTTCGCATGTGTGTTTTTAAAGTGGAATTTTCTCTAAACACAGATCCACACACTTCACAAGTAAATGGTTTCTCTCCAGTATGTGTTCGCATGTGACATCTCAAATTATAACTCTGGGAAAACCCTGATCCACACAATTCACAAAAAACAGGTTTGTCTCCTGTGTGTGTTCGCATGTGACGTTTCAAATCTGAATTCCATGAAAATTTTAAATCACATATTTCACAAATATGTCGTTTCTCTCCAGTGTGTCGTTTCATAGGTATTTCAAAATTTGACTTCACTTAAAACTTTAATTTACACCTTTCACAACAATATGATTTCTTTCCTCTGTGTGTCTGCATGTGTGTCTTTTCAGTTTTAAACTCAGAAAAAGGTGATGCATGCAGTTGATTAGGATTTCTTGTTAATATAATAAGAATTTTAAAATTCCCAAGTACAGATTTTGTATAAATAACAATTGTCTTCGGTATTTGCTTGGATGTATTTAAAAGTCAATTCTGTCTGAATGCAGATTAACACATTGCATAAAAAAACACTTTCACTTTGGTATATGCTAGCATGTGTCTTTTTAAATTTGGAAATTCTTGTTCTCTTCTACATTCGGTATCTGTCAATAAAGAAGAAATATTATTAAAGAAAACAAGAGACCCATGCATTATTTGCAATTATAAAATTACAACTCAAATTGTCTTCTAGGTTAAGTTAGATTATTTGGTTTAATGGCATATCAACTCTTGATGGTTATTTAATGCCACCTACTATTTATCCATATATGATTTGTAAATGAATTTGTAGGTAACTTTATTTCTATATGAGTTAGAGCTCATTCTTTGACTATATTTAAATGGTTTCAAGTATCTCTATTTAACATTAGTAATTCTATTTATCAAGTATTCCAGTCTAATACAAACAACTTGCACACAGCTATATCATTTCAAATAAATAATAATCATTCCTAGCAAAAACAGTTCTATTTGACCTATAGATGGAACCTTAATACATACTACCACTTCAGGTATATAGCAAATAATCTAACAGATTTTGTTTTTCTGAATTAAGATAAAACATTAATGTAGGGAAAGGTTTTTAAGATTTTGTTGTATTTTTCCGAATTAAAAAGCTTAAAATATTTGTTTATAATCCCCAAAACAAATGATTTTTCTTTTCTTTAAAATTTCAATCTTATATCTTTGATTTATTATTATTATTATCATTATTAATTAAAGAAATCAGGAAATCAGAATATTGACTTAAAATTCAGTTTTTCTTCATTCATGATAAAAATCATCAGAAATACTTAAGTTATTCAATATAAAGTCAGTACAACCTCGGGTTTAGACAAAAAATAATATTTCTTTTAAAATTAGGTTGAAACTCTTATTTTTTATTGCTTTGAGGAGGAAATTGATTTGAAAATTGTTCTATTATAAGAAAACATTTTTATTTCAAAGTAGAAAGAAACTTTTAAAGATTTATTGCTACTATTTTTATCACTAATTTCATTAAACACACAATCATCTATTGTCAAATAAATTTGCATCTTACTTAACACTTTTAGGTTTTCAATTGAAGACAGCCAAACTATTTTCTAAAATGTTAAAAAAATTTAATGTTTATTTTTACCTGGAATTTCAGTACAATTTTGGCTAAATAAGGCTAAATAAATGTTGGTATTTACATTAAAGAAACAGTTTCTTTATATCTTATAACAGATTTTGGTTAAATAAATTAAACTATTTATGAATCAAGCATTAAATTTTCATAATTATTATTGTGACATTTTTTAAAACTATAAATAGAACAAACAAAAACTAAGAAAACTTACAAATGTATCATTTACATTCAATATTAATAGAATATTTATTCTTCAAGCTGGAAATGAAAAATAATGACACAGTATTCATGAGTATAAAGGTGGACTAAAAAGTTCATAGGCTGATATCATATCAGCTGTTGATGACTTTTTGACCAATACGATCCAAGCACTACAACACTAATAGAAGAAGTGTGTAAACCACAAGGGAACTATATTGAAAAATAATATCATATTATTATGCAATAATATTCTATGAGAATATCTTCATCAGCCTATGAACTTTTTAGCTGACATTCGTATGTTGAATAAAGAATTTGGATCTGAAAAAAACAAAAAACAATAAGTTTAGTTTATAAATATGAAAATTTTTTAAACTTTTATTTAAAAAAAAATAATTGAATTTTTAGAAAATGTAATCCTCTAGTTTGTACTTCATTTTACTAGAAAGATAATAGCTCAGACCATATAAAAAAAATAATGAAAAAAATTTTTATCAGGTGTATAAAAAGAACATTTTTTAAAAATCCTTGTTCATAGAACTACCAAGGTGTCTATTTTTCTTTAAAAATTTTATATCTAAAAAGACTTAAATTTAATGTTATGCAGAAGTTCAAAGATTTGCATAGATATTAATGCTTACCTGGATACACTGACAGATGTGTACAGGTGAGTAAAGAAAACATAAGCACACCTGATTGCCCACAAGCAAGATAATAGTGTTTGTCTTACCTTTAACTAACGAGGATATAAAATACTAGGGCAAGTCAAAAATTTTGTAATATGTTAGTATATGCTAGTTTGCAGTGAATAGATCACATGACTGAAGCAGCTCAACCCATGGTAGGAACTTGCTGAGGTTGATAATATCATAGTAGTTGGTGTGATGACACATTGTGCATTACTTTGCTCTATGTGTAATTTGAAAGCTGCATAGATGAACATGCAATATATGCTTTATCAATTAATAGTACATATATAACACGATCGAAGCAGTTCAAGCCATGGAAAGGTAGCCAGTGTGGTTGGTAGTAGTGTGAAAGCCGCACAGATGAACATGCAATATATACTTTATTCCAAGCCATAGAGGTAAATCTGGAAATTAACACTTGGAGAGTATCAGGCAAGCTCAGAATCTCACAGTCCAGTGTGTTTTGTCATCTTCACAATGTCAACAAAAGAATCCAGAGCTGTTGAATTGTGCCTCATGTACTACCAAAATATTGTAAAACTTTTGACTCACTCAAGAATCTCACATAAGGTAAAATAACATTATTATGTAGCTTCTAAATAATTCATATCATTTCAAGTTAACACCTTGAAAATTGATTAGCAAGCAGTTGACTGTATAATGTGTTAATGTGTATATAAGATAGATAGATAGATAGAAAAGAAAACACTGAGATAGATAGATAGATAGATAGATAGATAGATAGATAGATAGATAGATAGATAGATAGATATGAAAAGAGTGAGATCTATATGACTAGACAGAAATCGATATGAAACGACTGCCATAGATAAATAAAAAGATAGATAGGTACATACATACATACATACATACATACATACATACAAAACTGCTAAGATAGATAGATAGATATGTGTGAAGAGACGAGCTGGCTAGCTAGCTAAATAGAAGTGAACAGGCTTAGATAGATAGATAGATAGATAGATAGATAGATAGATAGATAGATAGATAGATAGATAGATAGATTTGTGTGAAGAGACGAGCTGGCTAGTGAGCTAAATAGATGTGAACCGGCTTAGATAGATAGATAGAGCGATAGATATGTGTGAAGGGGTTAAGCGAGATAGATAGACAGATGTTCTGTACAGAAATGCTCATTGTTTCTTTGGGAATTTTTTTCATTTTAAAGAAAAATTAACTTTAAAAGTTCATTTGAGTGAAACAGCTCTAAAAGCAAGGGATTTAATTGACAATATAATTCTAAACTTGGTTCTTATCAAACACTGAATTAAAATTTTTTTTTTCAGTTCTTAACAAAATGAAAAATTTTGCAAAGGAAAGTAAAAAAAGGTAATTTCTATATAGAGCAGATAAAATTGCATTGGAAAATAATCAATACAAAAACAATAAGACATTTTAACTAAAAAGGATCTTAAACCAAAAATATTTACTTAATAAATCTCTTACATGTTATTCTCTTGAATTAAAACAGATTTCTTAACAAAAAGTCATAAACCTTTTCATCATATTTATGTCAGTGTGAGAGTAGCAGATCCAAGCAAAATGTAATGCCCACCAAATGTTGGGACTTCTTAATATAGACATTTTTCCATTGCTGACTTTTGAATATGACATGATTAAATTGGCAATGGATCTAAAGTTTATTTTTATTGATTTCTCTCCCTGGAAAGCACAAGTAGTTTCAGTTTGGTAGATAAAAATAAATTAAATTAAAAGTTAGTAGAATGAGCAAAAAGTGATATTCAAAGTGATACTACAAAAAGTTAATTTCCATAATTCCTAAATATGAAAGCCTAAAAAACAAACATTAATTTACAATTTCTTTTTCTTGCCCAGTCGGCTGGGGCTGTAGAATACACCAACTGCTTCTCTGCAGAAGGGTAAGACCCCTCCGATCAACGAGTGTCCTGGATAAGACATTAAACAATCCGATGGTGAGGTACTAGTAATGCTGGAGCTTTGGGAAATGTGGAGTACTCCTTCATTGCCATCACTCCCAGGTCCACTCTGGCCTGGGGTGGTGGCACCTGATGTATGGGTTAAATAGAACTAAACCGTGGTTTGAGTTAACTGTTTTTTGCATTTAAACTGTGTATTTATGCTAAACTGAACTGTTTAAAATAGAACCGTTTTGACATTGAAACTGCATACTTATGCTAAACTGAATTGTTTGAAATAGAACTATTTTGACATTAACACTGTGTAGTGCCCAGTCGGCTGGGGATGTAGAATACACCACCTGCACTTCTACAGAGGTGTAAGACTCCGCCAACCCAATGAGTGTCCAGGATATGACACTAAACAATCTGATGGTGAGCTTCCAGTGATGCTGGCCCGGCATGGTAGCACCTGATAGGGCCCTATCTATAAGTTAAATAGAACTAACTGCAGACTTATGCTGAACTGAATTGTTTGAATTAGAACTGTTTGACTAAACTAAATAGCCTTAAATAGAAATGTTTTTGACAATTAAACTGTGTACTTACATTTAAACTGCATGCTAATGCTAAACTGAATTGTTTGAAATGGAACTGTTTTTGACATTGAAACTCTAGTTACACTAAACTGAATTGTTTAATATAGAACTGCTTTGACATTTAACTGTGTGTAAACAAAATCTGTACTTATACTAAACTGAATAAGCTGAATTGCTTGAAATAGAAACGTTTTTGACAATTAAACTGTGTATTCATGCTAAACTGAATTGTTTGAAATAGAACAGACTATTTGCATAAGAATGGATTTGGCATTAAATAACCTACAAAGGTTGATATACCATAAAACCCAAACAACCAACCAATTTCTTTTTCTTAAAAAAAATACACCCAAATGCTTTCTTAATTTTTTCCTTTTCTTTGTGTAAAATTTTATAATCTGAGAAACTTTTTTGTTAAAATTTCTAAAATTTACCTAAAATAAACTGTTCGAAAAAGATTATTTGATGAAAAATACTTTCATTATTGCTCAACTAAATTATAAAAAAGATTTCTTGAAAATCAGTAAAAAATCAGTTTTGATATTATTCGTGTTGTCTATCAGCACAGTTCAAAGATCAAGTGGGTTGAGCCAGATGATGTTTCTAAATTCAGGTTATATAAACCCACATAATTAGTTTTTGGTTGGTTTTATGGCATAACAACACCTGTTGGGTCATTTAATAATAAGTCAGTCTTTTTTTTTTAAATAATCATATGGTTTCAAGTAACTAATGCTAATTAGTTGTAAACAATTATAACTTCAAATAACTATTCTTTAGACTAATAACTTATACACAATTCCATGGTTTCAAGTAACTATTCCTATTGAATAATAATCTTTTGTTTGTATACATATATATATGGTTTAAGTATTCCTATCTCATACAGGTTTTAAAGAGATCTATTTGACTTATAGATGAGACCCTAAAAGTTACTAGGAGTATTAGCAATAGTAATTTAGTGTCATATCTAGGATACCCACTTTTGAGGAAGGAAAGGAGCCGTCTTACCTCAGGGCACACACACAATTGATGTCAACACCCATTAGTAGTATACAGATCATAGGAAATTGAGTTGGTTCTCCGAGTTCAAATCCTGAACAAGGTGGTTTACATAGCATTTCATGCTAATACCCTTGCGGAAGATACAAATCCATTTGTTTTCCCTTTAGCTATGGGTAAATAGAAGGACAGATTGAGTTCTTTAGCCTTAGTTAAACAACCAGTTTGGGAGAAGAAAAACTGTGAATTCAAACCAGCTTTTTTTTGTCTTTGACAGAGAGGTTGTGAAAATAGATACAGATGAAAAAAGAGAATAATCTAGATGGTGAATTTTGTTTTAAAATATGAAATAATAAACAGATCAATATACAAATATAATTAAAAGATAATATAATAAATATTAGACCAGATATGACAGAAGTATTGATACAGCAGAATACAGAGTCATCACTCTTGCTGGCAAATGAAGAGATAATGATAATTATCTTATTGTCACCTCCAAAAATGGCAACTTAACTTTGAGCCAATCAAAAGTCCTGATAGAAAATCAAACTACCAAGTCATAGATCCAAATATGATTATCAGCTGAAAAGTTCATAGGCTGACCAAGAAACTCTCATCAGATATGATCAAACGAGGATCATTTTTCAACATAGTTCCCCTTGTGGTCCATATACTTCTTCCATTGGTGTGGCAGTAAAGTAAAAAATTGGCGACCATAGTCGAGGGCGACCAGAAGGCTCCCTTTTCAATAGCTACTACACCGAGGTGTAGAGGAGGGCACTACTCCTTTCCCTGGATTTCTCCACTTTACCCTCAATATGTACCTTATATTGCTGAGTGTTAAGCAAGGAGGTATCAAGTACCATTTTTAAAGCGGTCAGTATGACGTGACCTGGGATTGAACCCATGTCTCACAGATCATTGGCAAACACTTTACCCACTGGGCCAATGAGCTGGTGTTGCAGTGCTTGGATCCCATTGGTCAAAAAAGTGTTCAACATTTGACATGACATCATAAAGAAAATTAGTTAATTTAATACTTAATCAAATCAAATGTGAAAAGATATACGCATTTGCGTAAAATAAAGTAAAAAAATTTATTTGTTAACAAAAGTGAGGGAGACAATTTTAATAGAAACTATGATCAACATCATGGCCAACTGACAGCACAGATTCCTTTGTCTCTCTCTTGTCATCCATCCCTACCAATCATCATTCTTGGCAAGTCATCTAGACAGCATTCAGTGTCTGCATAGAGTAGATGAATGTAAGATTTTGCTGGTTGGCCAACACTGGTGTTTCCATGTGTAGGAGTCCTGGGGAGAATGTCACTTATGAGTTCATTCTAATTTCTCCAGCAGTGCCCAACATGTCTGACTTGTTGGATGATTTGTGAGAGGAGAGGTAAGTGGCCATAAAATTACTGTTTTATAGGGTGCTGCTTCCAAAACAATATGCAGTATTCTTTAATAGTTCCCATCTAGCTTTTTCTTTAGGTGTTTCATCAAAGTCCAAGTAGTGCAACCATACAGTAGTACGGACACAGCTACAACTTGGAAGAATTCCCATTTTATCTTAGCAGAGATCAGATTTCTACATGGTTGTTAACTTATCAATAGCAGTCCATACCTTACCTATGCATATGTTGGCATAGTTTTCAGTAAATGAGATATTGCTACCAAGATATATGAACTAATTTCAGAAACTTGCCAAATCAGAAGAAATTTTATTTGCTATCAAGGAACAGCATAAAAAAATTATCAGAACATATCTGTCAAAAATATGAATGAATTGATAATTTTATTTGCTACCTTTATCTTTTATATTGTTTTTCATATTTGGTTTAAAAAAATTTCACTGGACCCCCACATATGGCCGGGCAAAAGCAGGACGACCAGCACAAATATACATTCAGCAGCTATGTGAGGATACGCGATGTAGCCCTGAAAACCTGCCAGAGGCGATGAACGATAGGGAAAAGTGGCAAAAGAGGGTCAGGGATATCCGTGCTAGTGGCACGACATGATGATGATGATGACTTCACTTTTATTAATTAAAAAAAAAATGAATGAATGTCAAACCCATATGAAAAGAAATTCGTCAATTAAGAGAACTTTTAAAAAAAAGAAAAAGAAAAGAAAAAAAGAAAGAAAGAAAAAGAAAGCAACACCAGATTTAAAGTTTTAAGATAAAGTCCAGCAAAGACGAGATAAACTGAAACAGATTCCTACTAAGTAAAACACCTGGCCTAACAGAAAGGGTCTATGTGCTTTTAGGTAATGCGAAAACCATCTGTCCAAGTAGTGCAGCCATACAGTAGTACTGACACAGCTACAACTAAGGAGGATTCCCATTTTATTTTAGCAGAGATCAGATTTCTATATGTCAATAACAGTCCATATGCATATGGTTGGTTGGATTTTATGGCATATCAAAACCAAATCCTGTTTATACATATATTAAATATCAGATCTGTAAAAAAATAGTTTGTAAGTAACATTTTTAGACAAGCCAGAGCTCATTTGTTTGCACACGGTTAAATGATTCAGACTAGTGCTATGTAACAGTAACAATTTAATATAACATCAGTCATTAATTTGCACACAGTGAAGTGGTTTTAAGTATTGCCGTGTAATACCAACAACTCAATTTAATATCAGTCTTTTGTTTGCACATAGTTAGATGGTCAAACAGTTCTATTTGACCAAGAGATGGGACCTATCAGAAACTACCACTTCAAGTCAAAGTGGACTAGAGAGTAATGATAATGAAGGGGTACTCCACATTCCCCAAAGCTCTAGAGCTGGAGCCTCACCATAAGATTGTTTAGTGTCATAATCAGGACACTCACTTCAGAGATGCAGTCTGTGTATTCTACAGTCCCAGCCAACTGGACTACCAATGCACATGTAGACAGTTTTCAATAGATGAGATCTTGCAACTCTACTCCACAGAGCTCCAGAACTGGAACCTCACTAGTGGATGCAAGTTAGTAGACACTTCATTTTGGGGGTGAGGGTGTTACCCCTCTGCAAAAGATGCAACTGGTAAGACATAAACAGTGAGAGACTAAAGAGACCTAAAAGCTAGTCTGAGCCTGATTTTCTAACAGTTTTTTAAAAAAATCAATGGACAAAGAGATGTTGACTGACAGTGCAAGACTGGAAGAGTATAGGATTTACACTCCTATACTTTTAAAATGGCCATGATACAAGATTTTTCGAGAAAATAGGATACTGATTCACTCGTTCCTGAAACAAAGATGGTGGATGTCAGTAAACTAATTAGTTTCGAGAACCTATTGATCAGTAAAGTCATGTGGTTTATGCTCCCGACTACATCTGCACCTTTGATTTTGTCCCGCACAAAATAAACGGTGTGTTTGGAGTTGATCACATGACAAGGATTAGCCATATATACTCTCGTCTTCCAATAATTCATTCTCCAACATTTTGACTTCCAGAAAAAGCTTGGTTTTGCCAGCTAGTGACACACAGCTCAATACGTATAACATGGGTGCGTATATACTCTGTGACCTATTTCTTTCCTGTTCTGCCTTTTCAGCTGGACTTGTTCCAGCCTTGTACATGGCCTCAGACATTTCATTGAATCCCGAAAGAGACAAATGACCAACATTGGAGAAAACTTCTAGAATACACTGCTATATTTCTGTGTGATGATACCCGGTGTAAATACTTAGTCAACATACGTTTATAGTCTACAAGACACTTTTAATATTTAGTCCTTCACCACAATATTCGTGTTAGTTATATACACACACGCACACACACACACACACAGAGGAATATTTAACGAGATATATTAGAATTTTTGTAATGTTTTGTAATGTTTCCTTTTTAGGTATTTGTTGATATATGAATTTATTTTTGTTTGTATTGCTTTCTTTTGAATTTTCTTTTGTCTGCATTATTTATATCGTTTGCTTTTCAATAATGAGCCACTATAAATTACGGGAGCAACATTATTCAACAAACAACCCCAAAAGAGAAACTTGCAAATGACTGAGTAAAGGAAATAGTAATCCAAAATTATTTCTTAAACAGTCTTTCATAGATCTTAAATGCAGAACAGCTGTAAGATTCAACAAAAATGTCATAGTCTAGGTTAAATGTGCAAATGATAATTCATAGCCAACTGTTTTTAGATCTTATTTTTTCAATTCAGGTATCATTGCAGGACTAGAAAATTTAATTGAAGAAATCAAATTGTAGTTTATCAAAACTTTTCTTATTTCCCAGAGATACCAGCATCAGAAAAATAAGGGTTAAAGAAGTTCTGGTTACTCTTCCTATGTTTTTAACCTTTTAACAATCAATATTCTATTTGAAAAGCCGCTTTTTGAAAGGAAGTAGTTAAACTTAACATTTTTGATGGGTAAAACAGTTTTTATTAAATAACTTTGATAATGATCCTTAACTTCATATGTAAATATTCATTACCATGTATAAACATTTTTTGTAAATAAATGATAAATAACTGTATTTTAAATATCATAAAAATCAAATAAATAATTATGAACTTTGATTGCGAAAAAAATCTGGTTTTAAATGTAACCACATTTTTTTTCACAACCAAAAACTGTTTAAAAACTTTATGAAATAAAAATTATGTCAGTTTTATTTCAGTTTATATAATATAATTCAGGGCAAATTTTCTAAATCTCCTCAAAATTTCTAAAATCTTTCACTGATTAAAATTTTCCATGGGCTAACTTATATATTTATTAGCAGCAGCAGTAAAACATCAGTAAAATAAATCTACAAATTTTTCTCATACGTATTTATCCAGACGACTTCCATTTTGTCCTTTTTTATTTACGGTTTAGCAAAGGTAGTTTTGTGCCCTCACTTATTAGATCATTCCATCGTTTGATTCGTATATGGGTAAAATCGTTAATTATCTTTGGCCGAAGTATGAATGAAATAGAAAAAAATATATCACCAATTCAAAATATTATGTTTACAAAACTTAACCTTTATAGCAATTATTTAAGGTCGACCTGAGTTTTTTTTTTTATTTGATAAAATTAAATTGAGGTTGGGGAGTGGCTGATTAAATATGTTTTTTCAATTAAAGTTTTTTTGAAAATACTGGTTGCAAAAATAATAGATAAGTAAATAAAATATATATCTTAATTAAATAAAGCCTTTCAAACCATTAACGTCAGTCTTGAAAATGTCATTAAAATTTAATAATTGGTTGATGGGGGGGGTAAAATAAGTCTTTTTTGTTATTTTGTTTTTACGCATATGCAAATCCTTCCCGTGCACAATTATATGCAAATTATGAACAAGAAACAACTTTTCCTAACAATATCTCCTCCGATAGTAAAAGAATAATATTTTTTCTATTTGTTCTTTTTATTTGCACAAAGACTGTAACAATAAAATAAACTTCTGTAGAAATTTCAATCGTTTTTTCATCATAAAAAATCACTGAATCTACTTTACAAAAAAATAAGCTTTTGGTATGTGTTAGGGCCAGTTACTGAAAAAAGACCTACTACATGTATAAAGACGTACATAAAAAGAGGGTCCAGTTTAGTATTTATAGATCAAACCTCGCATTTCAGAAGTATGATACACTATACACAAAAATGAGCAATTTCAGGAAGAAATAAACATTCGTTAAAAATAGATTAGAAAAAGACATTTTCCAACAAAAATCCATAAGAAAACTAAACTGAATATCAACTAAATATTTCATCTTAATTTTTTCATAAATGAAAAATAAGTTTGTTTTTTATCTGGAATATGTTTTTTGATTGGAAGAATTTACGAGACGATGATACTTACTTCTTTCTGTCTTCTTTTGTTTGATTTTTTTTCTTTACGAAAATACAACAATTGATGGAAAATTTTTAAAAAAAATTAAAGTTATCTGGTTGAATAATTAAATTTATAAATAGCTGTCGTTTACGTTCGATTCGAAATATTTCCAAAGATTGAAACTAAAGGGAGACAATAAAATTTATGAAGAAAGGCCTGAAATTTTTTTTTTTTAATCATCAAAATTAACACCCTTCCATGTAATCTTTGAATTTTTCATTAGTATCTTTTAAAATTTCTTTGAATAAATGAATATAAGAAATTGTGTCAGGTAGTGAGGATCGAATTCTGAAGCTCTGAGTAATGTGGCGAACTATTTCACTGCCATGACTTCATAGTCCACTTCGTCATGGAGTGAAAGTACCTGTTAGGGACTCATCTATGGGTCGGATAGATGTTTGAAAATTCTTAGTATTGGATACGAATACATGAAACTACACAAAAGTATGAAAATTATTTGTATTAGAAATACTTGATACCATATAACTGTGTGCAAACAAATGATTATTATAGACATTTTAGAAGTGCAATTTAAAAAAAAAGAATTATTAGAATGGAACGTTGGAAATATAAACAGTTATAATTATAATCAAGCATTTACAAATTAATCCAATTTCGGCGTCAAGTAACTCCAAAGGAATTGACATGCCTTTGAACAAAACCAAACAAAACCTCTCCTCACCTCACCATTTTCTCTCCTATTGTAACGTACAGGAAGGACCGAGTGGCTTAATCCACATTTCTTTTCTTATTTGGACAGATTATGGTTCCTTACGTTATTTAGAGACTACTAGTATGGCTCATTGATGTCTCGCCCGGGAGCATTATGCTACTTGACTGAAACACACTTTGGTCGGCCGTGTTGGCGAGTCATGTTCCGGCCGGGCGTGTCCTTGTTCAGGTGGCAGTCGGTAATGACCGGCATCCACGGGCCTCAGTGGGCCGTCCCTCCCAGGCTTTAACTCTCTTCAGAGAGGTTGGGTTTATCGCCGGGCGCCTCTTTTAAGGGGAATGCCGACGGAGCCTGAGGCATTTCTGGGACTGCCGGGATCGTATATGCTTCGGTCCTGCACTCGGACCCACCTAAAAAACGGCCTTGTGTCACACTTGTACGTTTGGTGGGGCGAACGACAAATACCGACTCATTGATGTCTCCACTCGTACTGAAACACTGCATTTTGCGGCACTGCCTCCCCCTCCCCTTCCTCCTCCTCCTGTCCAATTCTGAGGGACATATTGTCCCAGTAGATCACCTTGAGCGGTGGAATGTTCCTGTGATAAGTTACTTTTTATAAAACCTTTTGTGTTCATCTCGACAGCCATCGCTCATTCGGCAAAAAAATCTGAATCGCGACAAGCTCCACTCAGCCACTTCCCTGACAATCGTTAGAAAAAATATATAAAGGGTGATAAAATGTTTTTTCACCAATCAGTAACAGTTACGTGACTTTCAAGCTTGTCGACTTCTGAGCAGATTCGAGCCAGTCTATGTGTACATAAGAGGCCCTTATTTCACCCAGCGGTTAGACAAGAATCAGTTTCAGGAGCGGCCGCAGTAACAGAGACGTCAAACGATGACTAAGCAGCAGCAGGAATCTCAACGTGATGATCAAGCATCCGCCGCAACTTTAAAAAGATTTTAAACGGTCACTAAGCAGCCTCAGCAACCATAACGAAGGATGCGACAACCAAATTATATTATGCAATAGCAGCAAATCCCTGTACATCTACAGCTCTTGTCTCTCTTGTGTTACCCATCATTATTTTACTGTTGATGTAAGTTATTATATACCCAAAGACAACAGACTTACAAGGTGCCCGTGGTTTAATGGGCATCGTCTTAGCAAATGGTCACGGCGACTCGAGTTCAAATCCTGGTAGTCTAGGAGAAGGAAAACTCTGAATTCAAACCTGTTAAACCCCACTTAAAAAATGACTTTGTATCACATCCAGCTCCTGCAGAGGGGTTGGGTCAATATATACCATATTTACCCAATCCCTCTGCTAGGGCAGGATATGACACAAGGTCGATTTTTATGCAGAATCAAGAGGTTTGAATTCAGAGTTTTCCTTCTCCTAGACTAGTTGCCTTACCAAGGCTGAAGAACTTAGTCTGCCCTACGATTTACCCATAGCTGGAGGGAGAATAGTTAGATTCATACCTTTCCCAGGGGTATTAGTGCTATGTGAAATGTAATCATTCTCGTCCAGGATTTGAACTCGTGTCGCCGTGTTCATTTCCTACGACGATTGATTGGGTCAATATATACAGGGCCAACCTTAAGTTCTCTAGTTTCCACAATACGCCTATTCGGTTTTAATCGTTCTGCGGCGTCTTTCCTCAAAACCATTACGAGGAGGTCTGTATACATACATTAAATACCTTCTTAAATTTAATTTATCAAGTATTTTTTTCACCTATTCCGATCTAAATATATTTTTATTGTCCATTTATACTGTAATACTACGCGAAAATTAATTGGCTTATAACCAGCCAATAAAATTCCCGTCGATTCTGAGAAGATAGCTTCCTGATCTATTTTTCTCGGCGGAGAGAGCAAAAAAAAAAAGATGAGTTAACAGATAGACCAAGATTCACTACCTAGAGTACAAGAACTACTTTTGACAAAACACGCTCACCATATCCAACCCACTTTGACACTTGAAACATGTTGCCTAGTCAGATGGGGCTGTAGAATGTGGGGATTTAGGAATTAACAATAAAACTCCCAACCGGATGTTGACTCGTCGGCTGCCACATACAAAATGTATAAACGCGTCGCCACGCATCCACCCGGTTAAAAATCAGAAAAAAAGAAAAATAATAAAAAGTAAAGTAGCCAATGGGAAGCGGTCGCGCCAAAATGAGAAGGATTTTGGAGTGGCGAATTTGGAGCCGGTGGAGAGAGATAAATCGGTTTTCTGTGAACCGAGTCTTGTCAGGGAGTGTCCGTCAAACCAACAACATCATTTTGCTGTCTGGTGTTTTGGGCACCACGCTATCTCTTGGGACGTAGCGTTGGTTAGTCCATTCACCAAGTAAATAAAGGAAAGTATGGAAGAAATGTTTTCGTCTCTTATCTGTTTCTATCTTTTCCTTTTGCATATTTCTTTTGGACTTTCTTTGGAGAAGGCATTGCGCCGGCCAGTCAACGTGGGGTAAAATAATATAACGAAAATATGGAGTCAGATATCTTACGGCAACACAGCCTTGCCCTTAGCCCCTGACCTTCAAAAACCTTCAAACCCCACAAGAATATACCGACTGCTTCTCTGTAGTAAGATCCTCCCAACGAGTGTCCTGGATATGACACTTGTGGCGATTTAGGAATTAACAGAAAAAAACTCACAACCGGATATTGACTCGTCGGCTGCCAGATACAAAATGTATAAATGCGTCGCCACGCATAAGGCTCCACGCATCCATCCGGTTAAAATCAGAAAAAAAGAAAAATAATAAAATGTAAAGTAGCCAATGAGAAGCGGCCGCGCCAAAATTAGAAGAATTTTGGAGTAGCGAATTTGGAGCCGGTGGAGAGACATAAATACTCAGGTTTTCTGTGAACCGACCTCTTTTTCGGGTGGTGACGTCGAACCGACAACACCGATTTTACTATCTGGTGTTTTGGGCACCACGCTGTGTCTTTAGACGTAGCGTTGGTTAGTCCATTCACCAGGTAAATAAAGGAAAGTATGAAAGAAATGTTTTCGTCTCCTATCTGTTCTTATCTTTCCCTTTTTATGTTTCTTATGGACCTTCTTTGGGCAAGGCATTGCACCGGCCAGTCAACGTGAGGTAAAACTAAATAACCAAAATATGGAGTCAGATATCTTACGGCAACACAGCCTTGCCCTTAGCCACTGACCTTCATAAAAACCTTTTAAACCCCACACACTAAACAATCTGATGATGAAGTTCCAGTAATGTTGGAGCTTTGGGAAATGCGGAGTAACCCTTCATTGCTATCGCTCCCAGGTCCACTCTGGCCCAGAGTTGTAGTACCTGATAGGGTCCTATCTGTGGGTCAAATAGAACTAAAATGCGTACTTATGCTAAACTGAATTGTTTGAAATAGAACTGATTTAATATTTAAACTGCGTACTTATGCTAAACTGAGTTTTTTGAAATAGAACTGTTTTAACATATAAACTGCGTAGTTATGCTAAGCTGAATTGTTTGAAATAGAACTATTTTAACATTAACTGTGTGTGAACAAAAACTATACTTATACTAAATTGAATTGTTTTGAATTAGAAATTTTTGACTAAACTAAATAGCTTGAAATAGAAATGTTTTTGCCAATTAAACTGTGTACTCTTGCTAAACTGAATTGTTTGAAATAGAAATGATTATTTGTATAAAAATAGATTTGGCGTTAAATAACCTTCGAGGGTTGACTTGCCATAAAACCCAAATAACCAACCAACCAACATGGCATGATGAAACATGTACGGCAAGTGGCCCATCTTCAACTATGACCATATCACACTTACAATCACAAGAAAATAGACTGTCAAAAAAGAACATTCTTTCTTTTATTTAACTTCTAAATGATCAAAGTTGACAAATACATTTCTCATTGTTATAATGTTAATACTTGTTTTGTTTTTATCGTTAATGCTATGGTTTTCTTTCCTCTTTGTGTTGACTTATTAACACAGGCTTGGAAAAATCTATTTACAGACAGGAAAAGAAAATTGTTATACACCCAACAACACCGTATCCACCAAACCGTTCTCCACAAAGACTTCATTCACCATTACTGCAATCAAGGCCATTGTATGTATCTTCATCTACGGTTATATACTTAAACGTTTAGGTCCACAATAAATCAGTGATAAATACAACCCTAGTGATTTGGAGATTATATCAATGGGGGATCTTTTTCAGTCACTTGTATAATATTTGTGTATGGTAATGCAAAGGGGGATAACGCTATATCCCCCTCTGTTTTTGGTGTAGGGATAAAAAAAGAGGAATCACATACAAGGGTTAACAGATATGGAAAGATATATTTATTATTCTATAAAACAAGCAATTCATATTGAAAATATTTTTAAAATTATAAGCTATATATAGAGAACTATCGAGAAAAAATTAAGCCCCTCCCCCCCCCAAAAAAAAACCCCAATCATATTTCAACTTGGAATTAAAAATGAAACAGGCAAAAAATCTACATATTTTTGGGTACAAAAATATGAAAAATGTAAATTACATAAAAACAAAACAATTAATACAGTAGGGAATAAATGATAAAGGTATATATATAGGATTTACATTCCTGTATTTTAAAATAGCCGTGATGCCACTTGTTCCTGAAACAAAGATGGCGGACGTCGGTAAACTAATCAGTCTCCGGAACCTATTGGTCAAGAAAGTCACGTGGTTAGTGCTCACAACTACGTCTGCAACTTTGATTTTGTCCCGTGCATTTGGAGCCGACTCTGCATGACAAGGATTGCCTATATATAATCTCGTCTTCCAAGAACTCACTCTTTTTCCATTTCGAATCACAGTGTCGTGAAGGGAAATTTCGTATTTTGGTTTGGTGCGCAAATTTAATTCGACACTTAATTTCATCCAATCAGGGTGAACTATTCTATTCATCCCGGGTCTTTCTTTACGGGCAACAAGAAATTGGGTAAGCTGCCAAACCCACTCTCTTTGGCTGGAGAACGCCGTCCAGTGCAGACGTCACACTGGTCGTTCTTCAATAACATTCTCTTTAGCTGGACAACGCCGCCCAGTTCAGACGTCTCACTGCGGCTCTAAAATAGCTGCAGCAGTAGCATGGACACGCGAGGGAACCCATCTAATTTATGGATTCCTTGCAAGGAATCTCAGTTGAATATAAATTAGATACATTCAACAAGCCTCGCACTGGCACAACTTTATGTCACCCCAAAATTGGCTATGTGAACGCGATGCTTTAATTCCGCAAACGACACACTAGCTATCATTCACCTCTGGGCCACTTTAATGGAGACAGCGCATACTCTCCCCCAAATACCAGACACGAAACTCACGGTGACATCCAAAGTTCAATTCCTACAACTGCAACATGTCTTTCGTTAAAATACAACGAATACAACGAATACAATCCCTCACTCGTCCGACGACACACGCTGCCATCTCAACCTTCTCAACTTCTCATAGCTCAATTTCGTCTCAATACTCACAACCTTTCACGAGTCTTGCAGCACCAAAAGCAAACCCAATATTCCATGCTGAAAAAATAAAAACCATTCATAAAAACACCTTTCGACCTTTGGCATCTTATCTTCTTCATCTCTCCCTCCTTTAATACCTAACTACAATTAGCGAAAGACCTTACGCTCTTAGCGAGGAAACAACTCAACGTAAACACGCACTCACGTAACAACCATTCCTCGCTAACAACAACAAAAACTCCGGCTAAAAATTTCTCGCAAAAACAGTGACAACACACGCCCTTACACTGTGACTTCCAGAGACAACACATACACTCTCTCTCTTACATTTTGACTTCCAGCAGTCAACCCCATGAAAATGTATAAATTCTACAATCTTTTTCTTTCTTGTTCTACCTTTTCAGTTAGACTTACTCCAGTCTTGAACACAACCACAGAAATTTTGTCAAACTCCGAAAGAGACAAACAACCAACTTGGGAGGAGACACATGCCTTCTAGGACACGTTACTATATTTCAATATATCAATACATTACGTGAAATACTGAGTCCACATGCATTTTATAGTCTACAGTGCTCCGACCGGCCAACGAACGTAAACACCTTCGCCCTAGAGAAATAACATCCAGGCACAGCCGGAAATGACTAAGCCTTTTTTCGACTCTAACCGGCTGTTACAGCTAAGAAAGGGATAAATCAACATTTATCAACATTTGCAAAACACTTCTGCCAGAAACAATTCTAAAAAAAATGGAGGTAATACTGTTAGCTAGCCTATACCGGACTATAGAAGTACTTATTTTCTACATCCATTTTTTGTAGAAGAACTTTCTATTCACGTGGCGCGACAGAAGTGGAGTCCCCTTTCTTCCATATGAAAAAGGCTTCAGGCGGCGATAATTGAGAGGCCTACGCGGACGCTCTCAGGGGCCACTCGGCTCCACGAGGCTCGGGTCCTACGTTATCGTGGTTGCACCCACCTCACCGCCACTTCTAGTGGCAGATTCAACCTTTTTTACGGTCCTTTTTAAGGGCCATGAGAGGTCACCTTCTGCGGGTCGGAGTATCTCTTTCAGTCATTAACGACCAGTCGAAATAGACGTCCTGGAGGCAAACACGAAGAGGACTCACTAAGACCAGCCAGTCTTGACCATCGCTCGGTTCCACTCGTCCGTTTGGCTGCGCAGCGCTAAGATAACGCCAATCTTAGCCTCGGCCTCCTGGCCTGTTCGCTCGACAATGCACAGCTTTGGCGCACAAGCCTTAGCTACCGCCCGATACGCTCGCACAGCTTTGGCGCCTAAAGCCTTAGCTACCGCACAGTTTTGGTGTGAAAAGCCTTAGCTACCCCCACAGCTTTGGCGCGAAAAAGCTATAGCTACCGCGAACGATGCGCCCGCACAGCTATCTGGCACGACAAAGCCATAGCTACCGTCAACGACACACCCGCACAGCTATCTGGCACGACAAAGCCATAGTTACCGACCGCGACGCTCCTGCAATGCAGTCTACGTAACGACTCGCTGTTACGAACTGCCCCAGCAACGCAGTATCTAGTCCACATAACGACTCGCTGTTACGGACTACACTAGCATTGCAGCATCTGGCCCACGTAATGACTCGCTGTTATGGGCTAGAAACCAGATCGACACCCCCCGGTTAACCCAACGTACTGTCAAAACCGGGACATCGATCTACCGACCACGATGCTCCAGCAATGCAGCATCCAGTCCACGTAACGACTCGCTGTTACGGACTGCCCTAGCATTGCAACAACTAGCCATGACGACTCGCTGTACCGCCTAGCAACCAAAATGACACAACCGACTTCGACTTTCCGCAACGACCGACCGACCGACCTCAGCTTCCCGCTACGATCGTCCAGCTGCATTCAACGACTCGACCGACCTTAGCTACCTGCTACGATCACCCAGCTGTATCCAACGACCCGACCGATCTCAGCTTACCCGCATCAAACTTCTAGCTGTATCTCCACAACTCGACCTACGCTAGCTACCCTCGTCGAACGTCCAGCTACGCACATCTACAACTCGACCATACGTTCACTTTCGGGCCAATACCCTTGGGAAAGGTATGAACCCCTTTATCCTCCCAGCTATGGGTTAAATAGCACCACTACTGTTCTTCTAGGAGAATAGCTTTGGCATTAAATAACCTACAAAGGTTGATATGCCATTAAACAAAGAAACCAAACCATCCTTTGCCAGGCTTGATAGTTAAAAGATAATTTCTCGAGCTGGGCAGAGATAAAGTTCACTTGGTTTGGGTCGAGTTGTACTTTATAGTAACTAACATGCGGATAATTTTGTTAACTTTTCGTCGGTTGGTTGTTGTAATATAAGACCCAAAAAGCCTAGCATATTTTTCGAATTGAGCACATTTCTCACGTGGCGAGGAAAAAATGGCAAATAGATATCTATTTTAGGATTAAATTCCCGGATTCAACCCAATTAGTGATCTTGTCTGTTAATTATAGGTTTTTAATGAGCAAAATCGTTCCAGTTAAACAATCTGAAAATCAATTTCAAGTATTTTCCGGCGTTTTGATTGACTGAATAATATATGCTTATCTTTAAGGACAAGAACCCTTCTAGGCTATTTTCTCTGGAAGTTTATTTTCACCCAAAACAGCAGGGTACAGGTGCCGCGACCAGCCTACGAAAGTCAACAGATCGGATTACATTTCGCCCTATTAAAATAACATCCGGGCGCGGCCGGAAATGATGAAGCCCTTTTTCGATTTTAACCGGCAGTTACAGCTAAGAAAGGGATAAATTAATATTTATCAACATTTGCAAAACACTTCTGCTAGAAATAATTCTATAAAAATGGAAGTAATACTTTTCGCTAGCCTATACTGGGCTAAAGAAATACGTATTTTTTGCGTCCATTTTTTGTAGAAGAACTTTCTATCCACGTGGCGCGACAGAAGTGGAGCTCCCTTTCTTCCATATAAAAAGGCTTCAGGCGACGAAAATTCAGAGGTCTACACGGACGCTCTCAGGAGCCACTCGGCTCCATGAGGCTCGGGTCCTACGTTATCGTGGTTGCACCCACCTCACCGCCACTTCTAGTGGTGGATTCAACAACCTTTTTACGGTCCTTTTTAAGGGCTATGAGAGGTCACCTTCTGCGGGTCGGTGCATCTCTGGCGGTCAGTAATGACCAGTCGAAATAGACGGCCTGGAGGCAAACACGAAGACGGATTCTAAGACCAGCCGGTCTTAACCCTCGCTCGGTACCGATAGTCCGATAAGCTGGGCAGCGCTAATGGCACGGTCCAGCTTTTAGCTACCGCTTCGATATCTGCGCAGCGCTAAGATAACGCCCATCTTAGCCTCGGCCTCGGCCTCCTGGCCTGTCCGCTCGTCCGCACGGCTTTGGCGCGACCCAGCCATAGTCATCGTCCGCACGGCTTTGGCAAGAACCAGCCATAGTCATCGTCCGCACGGCTTTGACATGGCAAAGCCTTCGCTCCCGTCCGATACGTCCGCACGGCTAGGGGGGCACGACAAAGCCCTAGCCTTTCCTCGACTCGTTCGCTCGATCTCGTCTGTACTAAGGCCCGGCAAACCTTAACCTCGGTCTCAGACCTTTCACTTGGTCCATAACACTAAGACACGGCTCAGTCTTAGTCACTAGCTCGCCCGACACTACACGACCAAGCTGCCATAACCGAACTCGACCTCGACGCTCTTGCAAGATATCATGCAGTCCACGTAACGACTCGCTGTTACGGACTGTCCTACCACTGCAACAACTGGCTCACGTACGACCCGCTGTACGAGCCAGAAACCAGATAGACACATCCCCGGTTAACCCAACGTACTGTCAAAACCGGGATATCGATCTACCGACCACGACGCTCCTGCAATGCAGTCCACGTAACCACTCGCTGTTACTGACTGCCCCAGCAACGTAATACCTAGTCCATGTAACGACTCGCTGTTACGGACTACCCTAGCAATGCAGCATCTAGTCCCCGTAACGACTCGCTGTTACGGACTACACTAGCATTGCAACAACTAGCTCACGTAACGACTCGCTGTTACGAGCTAACAACCACGACTCGACCATACCAACGAAATGTCAAAACCGGGACATCGATTTACCAGCGACCAACTTCGGCTTTCCGCCACGACTCGACCGACCCCAGCTGCCCGCGACGACTGTCCAACGGTATCCAACGACCCGACCGAATCTCAGCTTACCAGCATCAAACATCCAGCTGTATCTCCACGACTCGACCTACGCCAGCTACCCTCGTCGAATGTCCAGCTGCGAACATCTACAACGCGACTATACCAGCTAACGACGTAACCCATCCTAGCTGAAGACTACATACAACCACCACGGACATTTACATACACGCTTGTAAATACGACAAATAAATTGTCACTTGTTATAATTGTTATCTCGCCTTTGTCCCTTCATTGTGTTTTGGCTGTTCTCATTCACACGTTTAACCGTATAACTCATTTGCGGGGTCGACGTGTTTATCGGCTCCGCAACACAGGCAGGCTGCTGACTTTGGGTTGAATTTTGTATCAGAAGTTCCTCACATCGTTTGAATAAAGAAAAAAAGGAGGTTCTTTTTACAGCCTCATCTTCACAATTTTTTTCGATAAAAAGTTCGTTAGATTTCTAGATTTCTTTCCTTTCTTGCACACCTTCTGGGCAGCCTATAGGATTTACACTCCTATATTTTTAAACACGTCGGTGAAGACTACGTGGAACAAAATATTCTAGAAAAAAAAAAAGGATTCATGACTCACTTGTTCTTGAAACAAAAGTAGTGGGACGTCGGTCAATTAAAAAGTTTCGGGAACCTGATTGGACAGAGTAGTCACATGCCGTGGTCTTTCAACTTCGTCTTTGCATTGTGAATTTGTCCCGTACAAAAATAAATCTAGCATCTGTAATATCCTAACTAACAAAAGGGAAATAACCTCTGATGCCACAGGGGTTACGGCCCCTACTACATCCGGGGCATTTGGTCAATAAAGGAATATACCAGGCATAGCAGCAGATGTTCGTTTTCCCTTTGTCTTTAATCATCATCCATCTTATCGATTCATCTTGGTAATAGTCCATACCTAGCAAGTATCGATTACCTCAGACATAAAGACTTTACAGCATCAAGAGCCGGTCACGTGATATGGTTACTTATATATTCCATGCTTCTAGAAACTTCCTTTTTTCTTTACTGGTTTCCTGCCTTTCCGCTGACTCACTCTTAGCGTGACAGTTTCTCCTAGACGCACACGCTGCTGTTTTGGTTCTTTGGTTTCTCGAACATACATAGGCACGCACACATAAACGTAAATAAGGACTGCTACACTATAACTCGTAGTTTTAACAATGAACAGACGCACACAGATATTTTCGAACAAAAACGCACTTGAATTAACATATTTGTATCAGTCACACCAGCACACACACGAATATCTAACAAACAATATTTGGAATTTTTCCTACTTTATATTGTTTTTTCCTAAGTTGTTAATAAATGAAATTGTCTGTGATATGTTATCCATATTTACCAACCCCTCCACTCGGGCAGGATATGACACAAGGTCAATTTTTAAGCAGAGTTTAACAGGTTTGAATTCAGAGTTTTCCTTCTCCTTGACTAGTTGCTTCACCAAAGCTCAAGAACCTAGTCTACCCTACTATTTACCCATAGCTGGAGAGAGAACAATTGGATTTATACCTTTCCCAAGGCTATTAGAGTTATGTGAAATGCAATCAGTCTCGTTCAGGATTTGAACTCATGTCGCCGTGTACATTTTTTACGACGATAACCATTACACCACGGGCACCTCCAAGATATGTGATATTGCCGCGACCGGCCGATAAACCCTTGCCGCGACCTGCTGATAAACCTAGACATATCAAATTACACGCCCGCGTTAGGACGATTATATCCGAGTACGACCGGAACTGACGAAGCCCTTTTTCTTTCTAACGACCTTGACATCTCGTTATAGCTAAAAAGAAAAAGACGAATTAAAATTAATAACATTTACAAAACACTTCGGCCAAAAATTACCTGATAAGACTTGAACTAATAGTCGTCGCCAGCCTATAGCAGGTTAGGAAAATACTTTACGGCTACACTCATTTTTTTTATCAAAGAATTTTATATCCACGCGGCTGGAGCTGTGTGTCACAGCACCTTCGTAATATCAGCAAGCCCTTTTTAACCCTCGTTGGCGCGCTCCTGGCGAAGCTCATTAAGGAGGAATCCCGCATTCTGTGCGGTCGCATTCACCTTAACTTACGGCGTTGGTCCCACTTCTCGTGGTAGACCTGCCTTTCTCCCACCTACATAGGTATGCACAAAGGTCCTTTTTAGGACCATAAGAGGTCTCTGTCTGCGGGTCAGAGCATCTCTGACTGGTCAGTAATGATCAGTCGAAGTAGACGGCCAGGCGGCAAACACGAAGACGGATTCTAAGACCAACCGGTCTTAACTCTCACTTGGTTCCGATAGTCCGATAAGCTGCACAGCGCTAATGGCACGGTCCAGCCTTTAGCTACAGCTTCACTATCTGCGCAGCGCTAATATAACGCCCATCTTAGCCTCGGCCTTCTGGCCTGTCCGCTCGTCAGCACGGCTTTGACCCGACAAAGCCTTCGTTCCCGTCAGCTCGCCCGCACGGCTTTGACCCGACAAAGCCTTCGCTCCTGTCCGCTCGTTCGCACGGCTTTAACCCGACAAAGCCTTCGCTCTCGTCCGCTCGTCTGCACGGCTTTGCCCCGACAAAGCCTTCGTTCTCGTCCGCTCATCCGCACGGCTTGGGACCCGACAAAGCCTTCGCACTAGTCCGCTCGTCCGCACGGCTTTGACCCGACAAAGCCTTCGCTCTCGTCCGCTCGCCCGCACGGCTTTGATACGACAAAGCCTTCACTCCCGTCCGATACGTCCGCACGGCTAGGGGGCCCAGCAAGGCCCTAGCCTTTCCTCGACCTCGACACTCTTGCAAGGTACAACGCAGTCCACGTAACGACTCGCTGTTACGGACTGTTCTACCACTGCAACAACCGGCTCACGTACGACCCGCTGTACGAGCCAGAAACCAGGCCGACACACCCCCGGTTAATCCAACATATCGTCATAACCGAGGATGTCGATCTACCGAACTCGACGCTCTTGCAAGGTACCAAGCAGTCCACGTAACGACTCGCTGTTACGGACTGTTCTACCACTGCAACACCTAACTCACGTACGACCGCTGTACGAGCCAGAAACCAGATCAACACACCCCTGGTTAACCTCAACATACCGTCACAACCAGGGATATCGATCTACCAACCTCGACCGACCATCTAGCTGTACTCAACGACCAGCACCGACCATCTAGCTGTACCCAACGACCAGCACCGACCATCTAGCTGAACTCAACGACTCGACCGACCTCAGCTTACCAGCATCCAACATCTAGCTGTACTCAACGACTCGACCTACGCCAGCGACCCTCGTCGAACGCCCAGCTACGAACACATACAACCGCCACGGACATTTACATTCACGCTTGTAAATACGACGAAATAAATTGTCATTTGTAATTATCATTATCTCACCTTTGTTCCTTCATATTGCTTTGGCTGTTCTCATTCACATAAATTCATTTGCGGGGTCGACATACTTATAGGCCCCGCAACAATATGTTATCATGTCGTTAAATTTCTTTTGTTTGCGTTGTTTATGTCTTTGTGTAGTAAATTGTCGAACGACTCTCGAAGTTTTGGTTCTAACAAAACCTCGAGAGAACTAACCGACCAAATACACCCTCCACAAGCCTTTCTTATGACATTGAGGTTCAGCTTCCCAGGAACAAGGTTTTATTTGTCCCCACGTGAAGTACGCTTTGCAGTTCCCTTTGATATTGGTCCCCTAGACAGCAACCCCATAACCTCTATAAACGATCCAATATTGTTAGCTACGAATAAAACTAAATTAAATGTAAAGTGTGATTTGTTTTAAAATTCAATTCTCCATTCATATTAGATTGTCAAGAAATAACAGCAAACTTAGATTCTCCAAACACTTCAACTCGGCTTCTGGCAGAAATAAATGAATAAAATTAGAAAAAATATATGAAAAATGTTGTTTTTAAATTCAATTCTCCATCCACTTATTCATATATAATGAAGTGAGTTCCACTCAAACCAACATTTGAAATTTATAAGCTGTGGAGTATCTTAATTATTTCCAACAATTTAGATAAAGTTTTATTTTGATCAACTTTTAAGAAAAGTTTGTCATTTTGAAAACATTCGAGAAACTTTTAGTCTTGCAGAAAGTTATTAAAAACCGACATGGGAATCCAATGAACTGAATTGGCCAAGAGAAATGAATCATTCAATTCAATTTCTTATTTTTGTATATGTTTAGTTCACACACACTATAAGTTAATTTGTAGTTATTTGTGTAACGCTTATGGGATACAAATTTCTTCTAGTCTTAAAATAAGCAATAAAAAAATACTTAAGAACATTCTAGAAATTTAGGATCAAACCCGCATTAGCATTTAAATTACATTTTTATATTTTTCAACCAATCAGCTAAAAACATGGAATAGAACATTCTAGAAGATTAGGATCGGAAGTGAACTAACAGAAAACATTTAGGCTCGAAAATAAAATAGTAAAATACAAATCTGATTGGTCAATAAATGTCTACGCGCCAAGATTTTAGGACGATTCTTTGATCCACCTGTAGGATATAAATAACACAGAGTTAGGAAGCCAGACACACAAGACACAAGCTTACACACAAACGAAGACACAGACGAACACAAGCCACTAAGCCAGTAGCCGATACTATGTCCAACCAATTCCTTTCCTTCCTCAACTAAAGTTCATGACCTCTTTTCAAATGGCCGAGAATTATATTCAAAAGGAAAACCCGACAAACTTCCTTTCATCAACGAGACACGCTGTCGCCACAATCATAAAACCAGCTATAAACTTAATGTAAGTAAGAACGACTTATTTACGGACTCTGATAACATGAACATACACACATCTTTCAACAAATTTATTCTCTTCTTCAAACTTTATTTTCCAAAAGGCCATTTACACATCATGTATTTTGTTTTTCATATTCTGTTATATGCATATTAAATTGTTTGTTATTTAATGTTCGTTGTGTTCTATTCCATTTCTTTTGCGCGATTGTAATGTTTTGTGTTGTATTTGTGGTGGGAATAATTTAGAGAGCAATCTACTGAAATAACCAAATTACATACTCCCCCACACGCTGAACAAAATAACAAAACCTCTTTGAATAACAACAATGAATAGTCTATTTTTATGACAAAAGTAGACTTGTATCAGAGTGAGAAAAGATTCTTTTTGGGTATCAGGTAGCAGTGTTGCAGGTAGTACGCCAGTTCTTTAGTTCTTTAGTGTGTTGCAGGTAGTAGTGTTAATTCTTTTGTGTATGTAGCTGGTAGCCGCCGTTATCTTCTTCTGTGACAACAGTTATCTTCAGTGAAGATCGTCAATGCTCAGTTCCCGTGGCAGGCGAGAGGTTTTTTTTCTTTGCTGGTCTTAAGAGGAAAGAGGAATCAATGCGCTCTGCTCGCTGATTGATCAGTGTGTGGCCGAATCGCTCAGCGGGGGCATTGATTCGCAAGAGAAAATAGATCTGTAACTGCTACATTATTAACCTGCATCAAAATACATTTTTAGGGGAGAAACCAGTAGAATTTGGATGGCCTCTTAGAAAACACTAGGAGAAAAAGCTAGATGGAAACTACACAGGATGCTATACGCTGTTTTGAATAAATCCTTGAAGCAGCACCCAACAAGACATACTGGGCATTGCCGATGAAGTAAGGACAACGTTCTCCTATAGACTCCCATACATGGACATACGAGTGTTGGCCAACCAGCAAAATCTTACATTCATCAGTACTGTGCAGACAATAGATGCTGCCAAGAAGACCTACCAAGAGCAATGACCGATATGAAGACATGACAAGAGAAAGTCAAAGGAATCTATGTTGCCGACATGCCTTATAATAAAAGTATAGTTTCTTATTGTAAACCTTCAGATTCATTTTATTTAAGAAATCCATATATCAAGGCAAAATATGAAATGTAATTAAGAATTTAAGTGGACATAACAACTATTCATTGTGTTGTATAGTAGAGAAAAACAACAACGCTGATGTATAAAAATACAATCTGCTTCTTTTCTTTTTCCTTTTATGTACGCATGAGTAGAGTGAAAGAGAGAGTCGGAAATGGCCAAGATGTACACATATAGGAGTGATGGTGCGATTCTTCTGTGAAACCTCTCAGATTTTCTGCTTTGTTCTTGATTTTTACGAGACTGGTACAAGGCCACTTTAATGCATTGAATCAGTTTCTCCTCAATTCTCTACTTTCACGAGTCTCGTACAGAGCTACCTCAAGGCATCGAATCATCTTAGTTTCTTCTCGCTTCTCTACTTTCGCGAGTCTCATACAGAGCCACTTTAAGATATTGAATTATCATAGTTTCTCGTCGCTTCTCTACTTTCGTGAATCTCGTACACGACCATCTCCAGGCATCAAATTAGTTTTTTATTGCTTCTCTACCTTCGCAATTTCGTATACCTCAGGCTATTCTCTACCTCTCAACCCTGGGCAGTCTGGCTCTAGGTCAGAGCCCAGAGCAACTTGACGTCTAGTAATTGCCTTCTGCGGTCTTCTCTCTCTCTCTCTCTCTCTCTCTCTCTCTCTCTCTCTTTCATCTCTGCTGGTTATTTAATATTTCGGACGCCCACGCTAATTCTCGTCAAACTTCCTGCCTACATGTTGCACAAAGACACACCTCCTTCTAGCACACCACTCATGTGGTACTTCTGCTGAGGAACAGCCTGCATTCTGTTTACTTTAAGAGACAGGTGAATTTCCTGTTATACCACCCACACAATTTATGAAGCACTTATGCTGGGGAACAACCTGCGTCCTATTTACTTTAGGGATCATGTGCACTTCCTGTTATGCCGCGCACACAACTTATCAAATGGCTCTTTTAGTCAATATCCAACAATAGGAGTCAGTGAAAGACATGATACAGATGGAAAATTTCCAGCTCATTTAAGATTAATTTCATTTCTCATGAACCAGTAGGAGGTGAGTTGAAAAATACAGAGGCAGACAAAGATACTCCTATGGAATGTGGTGAAAAGAAATTCATTTTTTAACATAATGTCCTTAACAGTCCACACACTTCTTTGGTGTTGCAGTGCTTGGATCCCACTGGTCAAAAAAGTCATCAGCCATAGATATGATATTATCATATAAAATTTTCAGCCAATGAACTTTTCAGCCCCCAAACCTTATAGCTTCAAAATTTTTCTTTCTTATATTCCTTCTCCTCCACAACTTTTTAGATTTCATGTTTTGCAGCTCTCCCAGGGATATATTAGTATATTCTTTGTATTTACCAGCCTCTTTACCCAAGCAGGATGTGATACAAGGTCAATTTTTTAGAGGAGTTTCACAGGTTTGTATTCAGAGTTTACTTTCTCCTTCATCGGTTGCCTTACCAAGGCTAAAGAGCCTAGTCTGCTCTAATAGCTGGAAGGAGAATAGCTGAATTAATACCATTCCTAAGGTTATTAGTGCTATGTGAAATTCAAACAGCCTCCTCCAGGTTCTAAACTCAGGCCACCATGTCCATTTCCATGATGATAACAATTACATCATGGGCATTGTGATATATTCTATGCTGGAAGATTGTGACTCAATTTGAACCATCTTTCCTACCATTTATAGTCATTATCTACAGTATGTCTGCACTAAACATCAATCAGAACAACGATATTATGAATATCAAAATTTATAAAACAGGAAAAATGACAACTATTGAAATAATATTACTCAAAAGACATGTCTATTGGGTAGATCACATCAACAGAGCAGAAAATCATCTTTTCAATGAGCCGTCCAATGGCCACCATATCACTAAGGTAAGCAAACTGACGGTAATTCCAAAAGAATAATTTCTGGCTTGGGTTCAATCCCAGGTCGAGTCATACCAAAGACTTACAAAATGGTACTTGATGCTGCCTTGCTTAACACTCAGTATTATAAGGTAAGGATCAAGGGTAAAGTGGAGTGATCCAGGGAATGGAGTAGCACCCTCCCTTACACCTCGGTGTAGTAGCTATTAAAAAGGGAGCCTTTGGGTCACCATCATCTAAGGTCACCAACTTGTATGATTATTTAAAAAAAAAGAAAACACTAGAAAACTTGTCTATATCTCTATAAATGATGAAAGATTTAACAGCTTACCCATTCCACCTTAGAATTGACTTGCATTGCTGTAAGAAACTCCCTCCTTTCCCCCCAAAAAAAAAAATCTGTAGCTAATGTTTTGAATTGGTCAACTAATGAGTCAGTAAGCCTTTGTCTTTTTTTCTATACTGTTATTCTAAATGCATGATTTGGTTTTTATTATATAAAAGATCATTGCAGAATATTATCAGTGATTTAAATGTAAAAGACGATTAATCTGAATCCTGATTTTCAGCTGAACCATGAAAAATGAGATAAAAGGTTTTAATACTTTTGAAAATATTGCAAAGTGTTTAAAAACCTAAGTTAGAGTAAAAATAGAAAGCCTTAAAAATTGTGATGAATCATAAATAAGGATTCTCCAATGAATTTTAAAAATGAAACAACTGTAGACTTAAAACTTAAATCCATGTATGGGGGAGGGGAAGGGAAAGAAGTTTTTTTCTTTTTTTTTCACTCAAGATATACCTCAGAAGCCATGGGAAGCAGTGGGGTGGACATAAAGGTGGTTGAACCCAATGACAGGTCAACAGCACGCCTAAACAAAAACAAATTCAATGCACGTCAGGAGATATCAGAAACACCTACTCCAAATGACGAATATGAGAACTTCGTCAATGCCCACTTAGAAGTGGCAGCAGAATGCATCTCAACTAAACAAAAAGTTAAACCTAGTCCCATGGAAGACATTAGCGGTTAGAAAAAAGTGTGCAGACATACAAACCACTTCTCTATGCAATAGGAAGACCCCAACCAATATCAATGGTCAGAAACTTAAGAAGGCACAAAATGAACTAATGTATACCTAAAACAAAAAACAGAATACATACAAAATCAGATCAATAAGATTAGAGACTCGGTTGAAGATAGACCATCTGGGATAGCATGGCAGACAGTAAATGAAGTGAGTAGAAGGAAGAGTACTGTGAGAGCTAAATTGAAAGCTGCCAATCAAGAAGAACGAATACACATATGGAAACAACATTTCAAAAAATTTACTAGGAAAACCTCCAAAAGTTACAGATGAACCAATCACAAAAATTATCAGTAATCAACTGTTGTGGCCCTGGAAAGGGTCACACAAACACAGTTATTAGATAACAGATTATATTACACATGAAAGATAATGTTCGGATAACACCGATATTGATCTATCTTCTGGCAGCAAAATCTTTAGTACTAATAATGGTGAGAAGAGTCCATTATGGTAAGATGGGTAAGGTTCCCACAACATCAACTAGATATCAAACTAGGACAGGTTACGCGAGAAGAACTCGACTTAGTACAGAGAAAAATTAACCTGTTCTACAAAAGTTAATTGCCACAGGATCACTGCTGTGAATAGATCCCAAACAGTCACTAAGAAGGAGTTGTTGTAAAAGAGACCTGAATATAATAACTAACCACCAACAGCAGTAATTTTAAAGAGATCCTGCTTGGTTACTAAAAAGCAACTTCAACAAAAGACTTGACAATTCAATTTCGTTAAGCAATAACAGCTAATCTCTGCATTCAAATCAATAATAAAGCTTTTTCTTTACATATCTCATACAAAGTTCATCTCCTTTGTATTAGCTCTCACTCTATTACTGTAAGTACTGGTAATCATACCCGAAGGCAATGACAAACATATAAAACCAATCTTCGCCTCATTAGTATGATAGCTCCTACTGTATTAAAACAAAGAATTAGAGAATTTGTATCGTTGAAACAAAAAAGAAGACTTTGACATAAAAATTTTCTTCTATTAAATATGAAAGAGTTATCAAGCTTTTAAATTTGTGTTCTACTCCTTTAACTAAATTTTTTGTATATATCAACTGTGACTTAAAATGTTTTATTAGATTGATAAATAGATAATGTACAGACTGAGATTGATAGATGATGAATACACTGAGTGAGATGGATACTTAACTCACTGAGAAAGAGATGAGAACAGATAAAAAATGTACACATTGAAATAGATAGATATGAACAGAGATTAATAGATAGATATGAACAAACTGAGATAGACGAACAATTAGCCCATGGAGAAAGAGAGATTTGAACAGACAGATGGATATACAGATATACTTAATATATGCATATGTACTTACTATTCATCTGCTTATACAATGAATAGTGTAATATGTTTGTTTCCTTCTTTTCTTAATAATATATTCTTAATATATAACAGAAAATAATTGAAATTAAAATCAAACATTAAAAATTAAACTACTTTTAGATAATCACTAGTATTTCTTTATGCTCTCAATTTTTAAAATTTGTACTTATAAATTTCTTTTACAAATGAAAACGCAAGTCTCAAAGCTAAAAAACTATTTCTGAAATAAAAAATACAATCTTTCTTAATATGGAACCATTAACTTTAAAAATGATTTCCCAGGTTGAATCATTTTTATGCCCAGATAAACAGGGGACACTTGAGGAAGGTCAGAGGATACAGCGGCCGAAATGTTGTGAAAAAACAATAAAGATGAAGGCAATAGTCCAAAAACTCTTACTGATAAAAATCATCAAGTTTCGTCTCAGAAATTTAGGCAACATTAATTTTTAGGCATTTGAAAAAAAGAATGAAAACATTGTATACAATATAATTATTGTCCTACAAAGCTTTTAATTGAATTGTATAAAAAGTTAATTTCTGTTCTGTTAGGTTGTCAGAATAATAAGCAAAAAAAGAATGAACTTTCTTTCTTTCATATTTTATAAGATCAAAAGTAATTTATCATCCCCACAACACATTCAGCAATCACAAGCATTTCTTTATGTTTCAGTGCAGTCATAGTTGGGGGGTGAGGATCTTCTGGTTGTTTCAAAATTAAATGACTAATTTGCATATGAATTATAAAAATGAATTATCAAACCATTCAAAGGTTTCCTTGAAAGAAAGAATATCTTCCACTATGAGAAATACATTTTCTTTTCAGACAAAAGACAATGTTTCTGTCTTTCAGATTTTTTGACATTCCCAGCATTTTTCCCAATATTATATACCTTTACAATGGAAGAATTTGCTTTTAAAAAAAATTTTCATAAGGTCAACATGAAAATATTCTATGAATAAATTCAGTTTTTGGTTTACACTTCACAATTATATGACTTTTATCTGTGAGTTTGAAACAGTATTTTAAAATTGGGATTTTTAAAATGCTGATCAACACACATCAATTTTATGTGTGATTTTCTAAAAATGCGGTTCCACATAATTTAGGACATGGTTTCTCCCCAGAGAGAATGTAAATTTTCCAATTAAATTTCTCTAAAAATGCTCATCCATACAAGAATATATCTCCTCTCTAGAATGTTTTTGCATGTGTTTTTTTAAACTGGAATTTTCTGAAAATGCTGATCCACACACTTTACAAGAATATGGTTTCTCTCCAGTATGTGTACGCATGTGACTTTTCAGATATGAACTCACTGAAAATGCTGATCCACATACTTCACAAGTATAGGGTTTTTCTCCAGTGTGTGTTCGTATATGTCTTTTTAAACTGGAACTCTGAGAAAATATTGATCCACAGACATTACAAGAATATGGTTTTTCTCCAGTGTGTGTTCGAATGTGACTTTTTAAACTGGAATTTCTTGAAAATGATAATCCACAAACTTCACAAGAAAATGGTTTCTCACCAGTGTGTGTTTGCATGTGTATTTTTAAATCTGAATTTTGCATAAATGCTGATCCACACACTTCACAAGAATATGGTTTCTCCCCTGTATGTGTTTGCATGTGTCTTTCTAAATGTGAACTCTGTGAAAATGCAGACCCACATACTTCACAAGAATAAGGTTTCTCACCCGTATGTGTTCGCATATGCATTTTAAAATTGGAACTCTCAGAAAATGCTGATCCACACATGTCACAACAGAATGGTTTCTCTCTAGTGTGGGTTCGCATGTGTCTTGTTAAACTGGAATTTTCAGAAAATGCTGATCCACACACTTTACAAGGATATGGTTTCTCTCCAGTATGTGTTCGCATGTGACTTTTCAAATGTGAACTAATAGAAAATTCTGCTCCACAGACTTTACAAGAATATGGTTTCTCACCAGTGTGTGTTCGAATGTGTATCTTTAAACTAGAATTGACTGAAAATGAGGATCCACAGATTTCACAAGAATATGGTTTCTCTCCAGTATGTGTTTGCATGTGTATTTTTAAATTGGAATTTTTATAAAATGCTGATCCACATACTTCACAAGAATATGGTTTCTCTCCAGTGTGTATTCGCATGTGTATTTTTAAATTTGAATTCCGCATAAATGCTGATCCACATACTTCACAAGAATATGGTTTTTTACCAGCATGTTTTTGCATGTTTTTTTGATCTTAAATTATTTGTAAATGCTGATCTGCTCACTTGACATGAGTAAGGATTATCTCCAGTGTGTGATTGCATGTGTAAATGTAAATTTGCTAAAATTCCAGATGTTCAGACTTCACAAGAATAACGATCATTTCTGACGTGTGTTTGTATGCAATTATTAGATACAAACTGTACCAATCAGCACACTTTGCAAGAAGACATTTTCTCTTTATTGTGAACTTCCTTGTGTCATCTCAAATTTGAAAAAAATTGTTCTCCCAAACAATTGATATCTGTGAATGAAAAAGAAATGTTATTAAAGAAAACAAGAAACCTATAAATTAGTTGCAATCATAAAAACATAATTTTTCTATCAACGTACTGTAACATATCACATAATTCTGTTTCAGTCCTAAACAGATTTTTTCTTTCAATGAACATATCACATAATTACATTTTAGTCCTAAACACAATTTTTGTAATGCTGTTCAGAAAATCTAAATATTGGAATGTTTAATATTTTGCTAGTATTTATTCATCAGTGATACAAAATTATTACAAAAAACTAAGAGAAAATAGTCAACACTAACATTTAATCAACAAGTTTAATTGCATCAAACATTCTATCTTCAAAGAAAAACTAAATGGAATATAAGAAAGCTAATTTTTCATCATTACATTTTATCTACAACAAAAGTCTAACATTTTCATTCAGGAGTATTTATTCAATTTCAAATAAGCAAAATAATTTCCAATAAACAAAATCATAAAACATTGTCAACAACCCAACTGATACTTAGTGTTGATAGAATGTTTGCAAAATTTGCTAAAAAAGTATATATCTACTGTGAGAGTCTCATTTATGAGTGCAATTCCACAATTTAAAGGACATACTGTTAGCATAACAGTTATCATCAGAGGAAATAAAATCTTCAACCAGGGTTCAAATCCTGGATGAGGCTGTTTGCATTTCAGTTTGGACTAATGCCCTTGGAAAAAGCATGAAACCATCTATTCTCCTCTCAGCTATAAGTAAATACCAAGGCAGAATGGGTTCTTTAGTCTTAGTTAGGTAACCGATCTAGGAGAAAGACAATTGAATTCAACCAGCTTTACTCTATTGGAAAATTTACCTTGTCACAGAGGGGGTGAGTCAATACATGCACAGTTTCAGGGATCAATCAAAGTTCAAGGAAAACGATTGAAAAAGAAATGGCAACTGATAAACAAATTACCTGAACCTGTTGTTCTGCTTTCTTTTGGTTTTATCGCACATCAACCATTGTAGGTTATTTAATGCCAAATCATCTTTATATACATATATTAAATATATACGATTTGGTTGGGTTGGGTTTTGTGGCATATCAACCATTGTAGGTTATTTAATGCCTAATCCTCTTTATACTAATATATTAAATATATGTGTGGCGAGAGAATTCACACACATGGCAACTCAAAGCATGCATGAATATGTCTGGCGTGTAAAATGAGATCAGGGAGAGAGAAAAAGGCAATTGGGGAGATCGAACTCACATCCTCCCAATTGTGAATCGTGTTTGATGTCAGGACTACCTACACGCTGGTGTGCATGTAAATTACCACATTGGGCGATTGACCCGGATGTGGCATTTTCGTATGATCATTTAAGTTCTGCCTGAATGCACCGGGGGTGAGAGAGGCGTTTTGAGTCTTGGCGATGCACGACAAGAGACAAGCTTGGGTGGAGGAATGCTAGAGAAGATTGTTGCAGGCAAAAATGAATATTTTCAGCGTAGAAATTCAGCTGTCCACCTTCTATTAAGAAAAAGACGACACAGCAACAACACTTGAAATTGATTCCATGTGTTCAGTTAAGAGAGACTCTTTTCTTTCTGTTGCTGACGACGCATACTATCCACCCCCCAGTTTTCTTTCAATATGATTTCTAAACACATTTTGTAGATAACATTTTGAAACGAGCCTAAGCTCATTTTTTTTGTACACAGTTAAATGGTTTTACTTATTTCTATCTTATATGAATAATTCTATTTACTATGAATCATTTGCTTGCACACAGTTAAATATTTTCAAGTATTGCTGTTTACCACTAACAATGCAAACATTGGTCATTTGTTTACACAGTTAAATGTAAAAACAATTCTATTTCAAACAATTCAGTTTAGCATTTCAACAAAGTTAAATGGTTCCAAGTATTGCTATGAATCACTGATAATTCAATTAAACATCAATCATTTGTTTACACACAGTTAAATAATTAAATAGCTCTATTTAAAAAAATTCAATTTAGCATAAGTCATTTATTTGAACTCAGTTTAAATATCAAACAATTCTATTTAAGCCATAGATAGGACCTTATCTGTCATTACCATTCCGGGCTAGAGTGGGCCTGGGAGCAATGGCAAAGAAGGGTAACTCCACATTCCCCAAAGCTCCTGCATTCCTGGAGCCTCACCTTTAGATTGTTTAATGTCATATCCAGAACACTTGTTGCGGGAATATTACTCCTCTGCAGGGATACACAGTTGGTGTAATCTATAGCCTCAGCCAACTGGGCCACCTCAATTTTTTAGAACCGGAAGTTTGAAAAAAAAAGCTGGACAAGCAATATGGCTGCCTCATTGGATGTTGGTTATGAACATCAAATAAAACATTTGAAACAGAATTTGAATGAGACTTTTGATGACGAATGACTTGAGAAGTTCAAGGGATAATTGAACTTCCAAGTAATGTAATCGGAAATGGACACATTGACCCGAGTTCAAATTCTGGATGAGGCTGTTTGCATTTCACATAAGGCTAATACCCTTTCAGAAGGTATGAATATGTAACATAGCTATACATGAATACGTGAAATAGACATACTCATACCGGTATGCAAAACGTCCATAATGTCCATAACACACATATAGATATCATAGGAATCCTGAAACATGAAAAACATTACGACTTCTTAGTTCAGATACAAAACTTTTTATTAACTTTGAGTTAAAAGGTTTTTCGACATAAGGAGAGGGAATACACAATCTTTCTATGCTGACTTTTCCATCTGCCCCCCCACCACCACTCGCGGCAAGGCCTCAGCGAGCTCCGAAAGTCAACCGTCTTCTTCGGATGCTAGAACTCAACTCCCTGACTTTTTGCAAATCCCCAAAATCCTCCGCGCACGCTTCCGGTGCATGACGTCACTCACATCCCTTGGTCACAATTCCTATCTGAGATCTTTATTTTGACATCTCTGAATGATACATCCTCCCCACGTTCATGTTGCACCTAACTAACCCATGCACTAAGCAAAAGGTTCTCAGCTTAACTAAACCAAAAGGCAAGATATATAAAACGAAATCTCTCAGCCATTATATTACATATCCAACTATTCTCAGTCTACCTATAGGTAAATAGGGCAAACTGGGATCTTTAACCTTGGTATGTCAACTGATCTACGAGAAGGAAAACTCTGAATTTAAACCAAAACTGCTCTCTTCTGATTTGTCAAACTACTTTGGGAGTTCTTCCTTCTTCTACACCACTACTACTCCTACTGAGAGCCACCCTGTTGGCAGGGGCTGTAGAATACACTGACTGCACTTCTGCAGAGGGGTAAGACCCCTCCCCAATGAGGCCACCTGTTGGCCATGAGTAGAGACCGGTAAAGCACTAAAATAGGATCCTGGTGGTTGAGCAGTCATTGATCTGGTGACAGAGTGGTCAATGACTTGCAACACACCGCTTTGGTCCTTACTTGGTCGGATAGGCCTGATCAGATCATTTGACTGGTCATGTGAAGCCCTAGTACCTATAGGTTTTATCTTGACCGTACTTTTAAATCTGCACTGGCAGCAAGTTCCCAACCCTTATCTCTTAGGTGCTAGAAGGCAGTGGCTGAGGGTCAATTGCATTGAGAGAATAAGAATTTGACCAGTGCTGAGAACATGAAATTAGCAATAGCTCAGAAACCTACCCTCAACTTGAGTATACTGGTTGCGTATCCCCATCTCAACCAAGACGAATGGGTTTCCCCCTTGGTTCATTCCCAACACAAGCTGGACTCCAAGGTGGGTGGTTGAGAGCAGGGCCAGCAAAAAAGATACAGCATATATGGCATCTTCAAATAAAAAAACTAAACGAAACCTGTCAGAATCAGATTCAGAGAATGAGGCAGCAGATTTCCCCAGGTTCATTGTTATTGAATCTTTGGAGGTCTGCCAAGCCAAATTCTCGCCTTTCCTCACAGAAAAAGTAATCTCTACAAGGGCTAGTCCAAAAACTGTAAAGAAAACAAAGAATGCCAACTTGCTTGTTGCGGTGGACAGCCAGCAGAAAACATAGTAAAAATGAAAACCTTTCATTCAAGGAAATGCAGAGTCTACCTAGATGAGAAACTCAACACTTCCAAAGGGTTTATCAGGAGTAAGGAGTTGGCATTAGCTACATAAAAGGAGAAAGCATCAGCCCTGGGAAAACAGGAAGTTACAAATACAAGAAGAATCTCCATCAGAAAAAGCAAAGAACGAATCCAGACCAACACTTAGATCCTGACATTTAATCAGCCCCGTACTCCCAAGAAGGTGAAGATCAGCTATTGTCTTGATAGACTTGAGCAGTATGTCCCAGCTCCCCTGAGGTGCTTCAAATACTAAAAATATGGACACAACAGGGAAGCTTGTAGAAGACGACAGACATGTGCCAAATACGGTGAAAAGGACCCAGACCACATGGAAGAAGATTGCCTGAAAGAAATTACATGTGCAAACTACTGACAAGATCATCCAATTTATGCAAGATCTTGCAATGTGAACATAAAAGTAAAGGAATTAATTGAGGTGAAACACAAGAGGAATGAGTCCTTCCTGGAAGCAAGGAGAACTGTAGGGAGCTATATGGGAGAAAGCAGCTATGCCTCTGTTACACAGAGGGTGGATAGAACCATTGAAGACAACAAATATAGAACACTCATGGAGAAATTGATCCAGTCGGAAACGAATGATTGGCCAAATTTTCAGGAGCACCTGAAAAAACTACACTCGATCGAATTTTACCAAGCACCAGCCTAGCAGCAAGTTGTAAATGGGAAAAGATTCAATGTTATAGTCCAAACAAAAACACATTTACAATCTAATACTCCAACACAAACTACTCCTAAAAGTGCAAAATCTCCAACAAAACAGCCGTTACATAAATCACCAAGTATTAAAGACAGACTAAAAAACTTGTCTCCCATAAGACCTGAACAACTTAAACAAAAATCAGAAGCTCCCATTAGCCAAGCTGGTAAAATACAGATGAACACCAAAGTGAACAAAGAAAGACCAGGAGGCACATTCAAAATGTTAAGAACAAAGTTGCCTATAAGAATCAAACAGTACAATGCTCAGGGATCAACAAAACCCCTACAAAGAACCTATAGTATAGAAAGTATGGATAGTGACACAGACTACGTAGTTGCCAGCCTTAATGTTGAAGAAATAATCAATAACTACAATACGTGAAATCATTTAATTGTGGGCAAATTTATAAGCTCACTTACCTTTTTAAATGTTAGTCTCTTACATATCATATATATCTATTTAAATGTGTGCAAACAAATGGCTGATGTTAAATTGTTACTGTTACGTAGCAACTCTCGCAATAATTTGTAATTTAAACAAATGAGGAAAAGTAAATAGAATGATTTGTACTGGATAAAAATACTTGAAATCTTTTAACTGTGAAGGAAAATGAGCTCAGGTTTGTTTAAAATGTTATTTGAAAAACAATCACAAACCATGTGTATTTAATATATAAATCTAGACAGGGTTTCTCATTGAACAATTTGCAATGTTTGATATGACATAAAAACAAAACTTTTTATGAAGAACTATTTTTGACAGTTGAAATGCATACTTATGCTAAACTGAATTGTATGAAATAGAACTGTTTTTACATTTTACTGAATGTAAACAATTACTGTACTTATGCTCAACTGTACTGTTTGAAATAGAACAGTTTACATGTATAAAATTGATTTGGCATCAAATAAACTAAAATGGTTGATATGTCATAAAACCGAAAAAAAACCCAAAGCTACTGACATTAATGATATTATAAGTGGATATCTTTTTTTTTTTTTACATTTTTAAAAGATAGTTCATTAGATAGGTATGTCTTGTTTGTTTAATTTTTTTCTTTTATTTTTATTCTTATTTATCAAAAATTAAGATGGGATTTTTTTTAGTAAATAAGCCTTACTTTTACAACTTTCAAAACGTGAAAATTGTAGTCAATATTGCTGTTTTCACTAATAGTGCAGGTTTAAAGTGTGGTTTTTCATGGGAAGATATTTTTGGTATGGAGGCCTGTCTGGGTTATAATTTAATTCTAGCGCAATGCCACCCAGAAATATGTATTCATGAAGGATTTTAGTGAATCTAATTTTCTTTTATGTTTTGATACATTTTCTATTAATTAACAAAAATTTCATTATTTTCATAGTTAAAAGATATCAGAATGTCTTAGCATGGTTTTATGAGTAGGGTTAATGAAAAACATTAAGTAAAATTCACACCGCAAAATAACTAATATCTATCATTTTTATGTATGGAAGCCTAAAAAGAAAAGATTATTTAGCTTTTCGTTTTTTTTCTCTCGCAGATATATTCTTAAGATGCAATGTCCGGCATTTACTAATTTTTTTGTCTTGTATTGCTTTTTCTTTTAAAAAAATCACTGTATTTTCTTAAAATTAAAAAAATCAAGAATAAATAAACTGTGTATATGTGTGTGTGTGTTGGAGCGAGGTAGCGAAAAAGACCTACTACATGTATAAAGACGTACATAAAAAGAGGGTCCAAGTTTTCATAATAAATACATTATAAATAGAAAGGCCATTTCGGAACTATGAAACACTTTTCTCAAAAATGAAGTGTCTCGTTAAAAATAGATTGGAAAAAGACATTTTCCAACAAAAATCCATAAGAAAACTAAACTGAATATTAACTAAATATTTCATCTTAATTTTTTCATCAATGAAAAATAAGTTTGTTTTTTATCTGCAATATGTTTTTTGATTGGAAGAATTTACGAGACGATGATACTTACTTCTTTCTGTCTTCTTTTGTTTGATTTTTTTTTCTTTGCGGAAATACAACAATTAATGGAAATTTAAAAAATAAGATAAGTTATTGGGTTGATAAATTAAATTTATAAATAGCTGTTGTTTATGTTAGATTCAAAATATTTTCCAAAGATTGAAACGAAAGGGAGACAATAAAATTTATGAAGAAAGGCCTAAATTTTTTTTTTTTCTTCATTTATTCAGCAAAATTAACACTCAATAGAAAAGAAATAAAATCGAAAATTTAGATTTAAATTGTTGACCAACCAGAAGCTTTCTCTCTATATTCTTATAAACCCAGAAAATCAACTTTCTTGATCCATTTGTTTGATATAATAATACTATTACTTGAGTGAGTCAAAAGTTTTTCAATATTTTGATATAAGAAGTACGGCTCTTGGTGCTTTGGCCAAGATTGTGAAAGTGACGAACCACCCCAGACTGTGAGATGCCGAGCTCGCCTGATACTCTCCAAGTATTACTTACTGGATTCGCCTCTACGGCTTGAAGTATGGCATCGAAATCCACAGTTTGAGGCACATGGAGTAAAACAATGTCAGTGTTAGCGCACCAATTACCGGGATACCACCAGCAACAGCAGGCACCAATTACAACTAGAACTTCTTGGGTCACATGATATACGTGCTGCAAACTGGTAGGTACCAAAATATTGTCAACTTTTGACGCTCCCTAGTAATAAAAATAAATAAGTAAATAATTTAAAAAAAAGAAAAGAGGATTTTTAATCTACAGACAGATGCGTAACGAGTTTGAAACAAAATATAGCTTAATATTGTAGCTGTAGCAGCAAGAACTTAGTATTTTTGTTTGGCGCGTAAATTAATTTGACCGTTAGGGTCGACGAATACTTTCACCCAATCAGGATGACTTATCCTATTCAACCCAGACCATTTTTCCGGGAAGCGCCAAATTGGGGAAAGCCCGCCAAACACTTTCTCTTCCTCAGAACTCTTCAAAAAGGACAGACGTCTTACAGTCCGCTCTCCTTTTTAGAAGGAGCATCACACTACCATGAGGAAAGCCATCTAATTTATGGACCCCTTGCGTCTATTCTCTTAGACCAAAGGTTCCCAGTTGAATATGAATAAGATGAATTCAGTTCGCCTCACACAGGAACAACTCTAAGTCGCTTTCAACTTTGGCTATGTCGACTGCGACGCAAAATTCGCTCCGACAGTCAGCCATTTCATCCCTGGGCAACATTTTCTGGAGACATTCACGCTTCTCTCCCCAAACGACCAGGACCACACTTTCATGGACGACGACAACGTTCCTGTTCTCAACCAGCAAATACGACTTTTGCTACACCTATGGCGAACATACGTCACTCACATGTTCAACAATTCCTTAACCTAACGATGCACATTTCGCTCAGGCATTTAGCTGCTAAAATGCCTCCTCAACTCTATAACAACTTCATTTCCGTCTTCCTTCCTTCCTTCCTACGAGACTTGCAGCATAAACGTAACCCCATTATTCCATGCTCAACAACATCAACTGCCATTTTTGTATAAATGATAATATTATCTGCCCTCCTGTTACAAAAGAAAGGGATAGAAAAAATAAAGCTTGTAAATTTTAGTGTAATTCGCGGGAACTTATCTGAGAGAGTGTCCAGAAATTATTTGTTTTTCTTTTTAGTTTCATCGAAAAGTTTCAATTTTCCTTTAATTTTGAGTCTTCTGTAAGGTTGTCTTTCGTCAGAGTTCAAGGGTTGAATTTTATCTTTCAGTTTGCTTTGAGTTTTTTTTAAATTTCTATTTAACTTCAATTCATTCTTCTGTAAAATTATCTTTTCAGCAGAATTCGCAGGTTGAATTTTCTTCCTTTGTTTAACTTCATTGAATTGTGGTAGTCGACTTTCATTTGATTTTAGTTTTATTTCTCGTGAAGCTTTTTGTCCGTTAGAATACTTATCGGCTTTCCGAGAAGCGAGTGACGAACAAGCCTCCTGGCTAAATTTTTCCACCTTGACAGTCTGGTACCCAGGTTCGCACTGCAAGCCCAATAGTATTTTTCGATAAATAGTGGGAGGTAGCTTTTTGGTGAGGTATCGTCTGGGTTTACTTTTCCCTTTTCCACTTTGGCCAAAATCAAGTGCCGTAAGTTGTCGGTTTGTTTCCTTGTTAGAAATAAAATTTTATATAGCCGAGGAGTGTTGTGATAGCGAAAGCCTTAATTCAGCCGAGCATAGTGAATTAAACGCACTGGCTAAAAAAGATACTTTAACATCTGCAAACAATATTTTTAAAAGGCCAAACAAGCATAGAAATTAAAAAAAAAAAAAAAAAAAAGGATATCAACATTTATTCTCTTGCGTAGAAGAAACATAGTAAAAAGTTCGTATAACATCCGATTAGGTTTTGTCACAAATTAAAGTTTAGTCCATATATTTTGAGTTAGAAACTTTCTGATAGGAGGAGTTCATTTATTTTTGTGTTGCAGGAAAAAAAATGAGAGAAAAAAAAAAGCTGTGTTATCATATTAAAGAAGGAAGGTTAAATAAATAAAGGCGTTCTTATCTTCGCGTACCGAAGAAAACATTCTATATCTGGCAATATTTAATCTGTAACGTCGCTCTCTCTGATGTATGTTGGCGCGTCTGGGTGACTTGAGTGTCAATCTTCTATTTTAATTTTCTGCTTATATATACTTTAAGTAGGCTTCAAATCCAGTGTGTTTTTAATAATCTAATTTAAGCGGCAAATATTTTTAATAATATTTCATATTTTATTTTTGGGTATGTGTTTAACCTATGCGCAGAAGACTTATTTTTATCATTTTTAACTAAGTCGTTGTGTTTACATCCTGTTAATTACTATTTTGTGTTCCAACAGCAGTCTTCAGGACACTGTGATCAAAGGTTATTGCTGAAATTAATTAGGAAATAAAACAAGTAAAATAAAACAATAGCAGGAGGTTGAGTTGAACAGACGTTGTCTTTTTCGTATTATTTTTGGCAATAATCAGTAATTTACAAAAGGTGGTTTTGTGTGAATATTATTTTTTGTACTGAGCATATAAATGTTTTTGGTCGTTTTTTTTTTAATAGCTTACTTGTGTTGTCAGTCTTTATTTCCTCTGGGGATAAAACTTGGTTATTGTCGTGAAATTCGGAACTGATATTTTTACTCTAGCAGCTGGAGTATCTAACGTTTGTCTTCTTCGACTACTTGACTTCTGCTCACATAGGAATGGGATAGCTAAGTATTCAGACCCACGGGGTTTTGACGGCAAAATAGGGAAAAGTTATTTTTGCAAATCATGACATACTACTTTTTTTTTTTTTTTTTTTTTTTTTTTTTTTTTTTTTTTAGAGTAAGGGTCTATTTTTTAGTTTGTCAGACAGTGAACTCGAATGGCTTACAAGCCGTCATATATATTTCATCGCGATGAACAGATATTAAAAAAAAGTATGTTATTCCCTACCTAACGAATGGACGATGCCACTTTTTGAGAAGAATGAATATGGTCCAAATCAGGCGGGGATTAAGATGGGCCACAACCAGGTTGTCAGCACTGTGAGGAAGCTGGTCGGTTAACCCTGGCAACGGGCAGACGTATGATTGGCAAATCCAGGCAAATGTGAGGAGGCCCCAGGCCAGAAAATCATTCAGCATGAAGACGGACATTTTGAGCCCTACTAAAACCATCCGATAACGGCCTTTTAAACCAAAAATCCTAAATAGAACCAGGAATGTATACAGGAGAAACAAACAGGACATTCAGACCAACTCATAGATAAGTGTTCATTTGTAATTTTAACTTTCTTCTCACATTGACTACTGACCGTTAAAAGGAATATATTTTAGCAACCCATTCCCACCTCATATATAAACGTGTTTGAAGATCCGTTTGCGTTGTCTATTCTTTCTTCCGATCCATATGGGAGGGGGGGGGGTCGTTAAAATTTCCATACCGATTATGAATCATAACAAGAGCTGATTTTGAGTGTAACTTTATGTAAATAAATAATGTAAATACATGATTTGTTAATTCATAACCCTTGGTTTCTTCCTTTTTTTTTTTTTTTACATATTTAATTGTTTAGGCAATGGTTTAAATTTCAATTTGTCCTCATTTCATCTTTTCTCTTTGGCGATTGACTGTTATGAGGAAGAAGGGAGGGACATATCAATGAGACAACCTAATTAACCACGATTATGAGAGAAAGTTTAGATCCATTTTTATTCAACCTCTGAAACACTTATAACACAGCTTCATACAAATATCCATATTCCTATAGACTCCTTCTTGGACTTGTTACAGGTATAACAATTTTTTATCATTATGGGTTTTTGGACTATTGTCTTCATCTTTATTGTTATTTCCACAACGTTTCGGCCGATATGTCCTCCGGCCTTCTTCAGGTGTTTGTCGAACTCGGGAACCTTCACGGAACTTCGAACTACGTCCTTTATTGAATCCACGGGTCGCCTGTTCTGATTCCGTTAGCCATAACCGAGTACAAGTGTTAAGTATTCCTGTATGGACACATAGCGTAACGGTTATAGGTGTTGGTTCCCTAAGCTTCTAATGAGACAATCATCTGGAGGTTGCAGGTTCAATCCTGACTGCAGGTGAGGGGTATTTAATATTTCTTTACCAACACACAAAACACAACCGAGAGGGTGGGGAAAAAAAGAGAACACACACGGACTTGGGTTATCTCCAAGCGCAAGAAGGGAGAGTGTACTCGAGCGAAATTCCCACAAAGCCCCCAGGAATGCTGACTCATCCTCTCACGTTGGCCACAGGCCCTAGCTCCTGCTCTCTTCGTCCTCATCCGGTCTTGAGGGAAATCTCGCGCACAAGCCCTTTCAGTGGGTTTCGCGCCAAAACAGACAAAGGAATCTTCAGACTGGTATTTACTCATACCCACACAATGAATGCCCAACATCGTGTCACAGTTAGTTGCATTTTAAGACTGCCAACAAAGATGAAGTTCCACACAAAAGAGAAGCAGAACATGTTGATTTTACCAGTGCAGTGGATGCTGCAAGGGCATTGGTCAAGATTAAACAAAAAGAGGGGAGGAAATCTTTTCAGAATTAGTTATGTTTTAAGACTGCCAACAAAGATGCAGCTCTGCATAAAATAGAAGCAGAACAAACGCAGTTAGCTGAGTATTACACAGGTGCATTCGTTTGTACATGAAGACACAGCTCAGACATTTCCTGCTGTATTAACAGAAACATTTGTAGAGGCACAAAAGAGTCTTAGGATATACAAGAGGCTAGCAGGCCCTCAGAGTTAGCTACTTTAGAGTTAAGGGTTGAATAGAGGACAAAGAGAGGGACAGTTCTGATACCAATAGATACAGGGAATGCAGTCAGTCAGACCATTGTAGAATATACAACTCCTGGGAAGAGACAAAGACAAATGAGTTTGTGGGAGGTGCACATAACCAGGACACTTAAAGAGGGGGTGTATCTGAAAGATTAGCACCCCATCTGAACAGGGATGATAGGCAGAAGCTTAGGAGAACATAGAAGTATCACCGAACAGAAAGTAAACGTGGCCCAAATCTGTTTTATTTGACCAAGAGGGTAAGGTTACATGCATTGTGCAGATCAATAGCAGTATCTATTAATATAAAAATATATTAATATAAAATACCTGCAAGCATTAATGCAGTGATATCAATTAGGTTAAATGAGTTCAAGACATCAGAACTAATTAGTTAAGAAAATTAAAATTTTCCTCATGAGAAACTTGGGCACAATAGAGAAATGTAGGGTTAGTGAAAGAAAGTAAAAATGTTTTCAACATTCAAATAATGATGAAAAATAGAAATGTTGGTCTAATGGGTAGAGTGTTTGCCAATGGTCCGGCAGACGGGGTTCAATCTCAGGTTGAGTCATACCAAAGACTTAAAGATGGTACTTGATACCTCCTTAACACTCAGCATTATAAGGTACATATCAAGGGTAAAGTGGAGCAATCTAGGAAAAGGAGTAGCGCCCTCCCCTCCACCTTGGTGTAGTAGCTATTGAAAAGGGAGCTTTCTGGTTGCCAACAACTTATCCTTCTTCTAAATTCTAGTTACTTTTAATTACAACTCATTGATTTGTCTTTTCCTGTTTCAGAAAGAAATGATATGTGTAGGAAAAAAGAATAAAGAATAAGCACTCAGTGAGACTCAAATTCATGTCTTCATTTACTTTCTGAAAGGTTTTACATGTCAGCTGCTTTACCAACTAATCTATAAGAGCATAGATGACATAAAAAGAAATACAAATAACACCTATGAAACAATTTACAACCCTTTTCTTGGATTAGTCATATCTACATTTGTTACTATTCTTTACACACTAGTAATGTTTATTGAGTAGATACTTTTATTTGAAACGGTCAATCATTATTGTTAATAAATATAAATAGTTTTATCTTTTACTTTCTTAATTCTAATTGCTTTTAATCCCAACTTACTTGATCTATAATTTCTGTGTGTAGGAAAAAAAGAATAAAAAGAATAAGCTCTTAGTGACATTCAAACTTATGTAACTTTTTTAACTTGTTTTACAAATATGAAGATTATAATTGTGCTGTATCAACTAATTCATGAATTCACATTTAAAAATTTATATAACATAGAAGCAAAGTAAAAATAAAATGCAATAAATTAATGTTTTTCTTTGTACTTATTAACTATAAATGACATTAAAGAAAACTCTTAACTTCTATAAAAAGGAAAATCATTTTTTTTATTTTTTATACAAATAATATGTTAGTTGTTAAATCCTATGAAAATATTCAATGAGGTGATTTTATGGACTTGTTTTTAATGGGAAGACTGTGAAAAACAAATGATCCACAACACAAAGGATGATATAAACATGAAACATTTCAATATATTGAGACATATTTTATTTTATAAAAATGTTTTACTCCAGTATTCTAATTTTTGAACTGGAACTAAAAAGTCTTATTCATAAAGTGCTGATACACACACATCATGAAAATATGGCTTCTCTTCAGTGTAGATACTGTTACAAATGCTGTTACCTATATTACAGGAAAATGATCAATCTCTGAAAATTTCAAACCTTCTATTTAACAAATGTATGCTGATCCAGAGACATCACAAGAATATGGTTACTTGATGGTGACTTCATCTACCTTTTATATTGAAAATTATGTAAATATGCTGATCCACACACTTCACAAGAACATGGTTTCTCTCCAGTGTGAGTCTATACCTGATTTTTCAAAGCAGATACACACTTCACAAGAAAATTTATCTCCTATGTGTTGGCATGTGTTTTAATGGTGATTCACAAAACCTACAACAATATCATTTCTCTACAGCATGTTCATGCATGAATCTTTTTTTCAACAAAAATGCTGATTTGTATACTTTTCAGGAATATAGTTTCTCTTCAGTGTGTTTCCGCATATGGCTGTTCAAATTAGATTTATCTAAAAATGCTGATCCACACACTTCACAAGAATATGGTTTCTCACCAGTGTGTATTCGCATGTGTCTTTTCAAATTTGAAATAGTTGAAAATGTTGACCCACAGACTTCACAGCAATATGGTTTTTCTCCAGTGTGTGTTCGCATGTGTGTTTTTAATATGGAATTGTTTGAAAATGATGCTCCGCACACTTCACAAGAATATGGTCTCTCTCCAGTGTGTATTCGCATGTGACATCTTAAATTATAACTCTGTGAAAATGCTGCTCCACACAGTTCACAAGAAACTGGTTTGTCACCAGTATGTGTTCGCATATGACGTTTCAAATCTGAATTCCATGAAAATTTTAAATCGCATATTTCACAAATATGACGTTTCTCTCCAGAGTGTCGTTTCATCGGTGCTTTTAGATTTGAGTTCATTTAAAATCTTAATCCACACGCTTTACAATAATATGGTTTCACTCTTTTGCATGTCTGCATATGTTTTCAATTATAAACTCCGTGAAGCAGTGAATGTACACACTTTATTAATGTTTTTTCTTCTGTAAGTATTTGCATATTTTCTTTGAAATGTGAATAAAAGAAAAATGCTCATATTCTAACATTGCAAGAATAACAAATGCCTCTTTTGTATGTTTGGATGTAACTATTTAAAGAGGAACTTTGTCAAAATGCAAATTCACATGTTTTGCAAGAGTACATTTTTTCATTGGCATGTACTTGCATATGTCATCTCTACTTTGAAAATTGTCAGTCTCTTGAACAATTGATATCTGTGAATGAAGAAGAAATATTATCAAAGAAAATATAGATTATTTGAGATTATAAAACTGCAAAATATATAATTCATGTTCCGTCATTTTTTTCAACTACTGTTTAGCAAATTCTATTAGATGCAATTTGAATACAATAATATTTTAACTTTTGATTAAGATTTATTTATTAGAAAGAAATCTCTCTCATTCTGTTCATATCAATCTCATTTTAATCAAATCTATGTCATTTTCTCAGAATTGAGATAAAATATTATAAATTTGAAAATTTTGGAGCTTTTTTTCTTAGTGAAGGGGAGGGGGCTTGAAAATGTTCACATTTAACTCATTAATTCAAATTGAAAGTTTGTATTTTGTAGATGAAACAGAAATAATTAATTTTTTTTTAAAAATTATCATGAATTCCAACTTCAATGTAGATCCAGTCAGCACAAGTCAGTTTTGATTTGAAAGGGTTAAAGGAAATTAAATCAGTACAAAAACGGTTGTTTGAAGTCATGTTACCTTCAAATTTGAATCTTATGCTAATTATCAGTCAATGAATTTCTTTTGTTGAGTAAAGAATTCTTATTACATCAAAAGCATCCAAAATCCATATCTTGTGACGACCTGAATGGATCATTTATTCAAGATCTAATTATCTTGAAAGTACTCACAGGTCACATACAACCCATAAACTATATCTTGTGACGGCTTCGATAGATTATTTATTCATAATTTTTACATAAAAATTGTTAGTATTCTAATGAATATTATCTGCTGATATCTTGTACCTGGCACATCACTAATTACGATTGCGACATATTTCAATAACTATAAACAGAAAAGAAAAACAAAAATTACAATATTATATTGAAAAAAGATTTTTCTTAACATTGTTCTTTCAAATGACTAGAACACATTTATTTGAATTCTGTCAAAAAGTCTTAATCTAATTAAAAAAAAGTATTAGAGGTTGTTTTTTAAGCAATAAACAATTAAGTATCTAAAGGCCCATGGGAAAAATTTGTGGAATTACCTTATCTTTTCTAACCCATAATTCAATTTCAAAATGGCTGCTTTTCTGAGCACACAGAAAGCAAAGAGCTGTTATAGATTTTCTATTCTAGGAAGGAGAATGTGTTGCAAAAATCCTCAGGAGGTTAGAATATTAATGGAAAGTAAAATTAGAGATGTATTTTAGCAACAGGACAATGCCAAGGTCTCACAATCGCAGTAAATTGCTGGATGACCTCTGCCTTATCAACACTATAATAATCCAGATCTGGTATCCTCAGACATTCATTTGTTTGGGCCCACAAAGGAATTACTCAGAAGACAGCAGTTCTCCAATGATGAGAAGAGGCAACTCACACATAGCTAAGAAAGCAGCCAAGAAACTTCTACAAGGTGAGTGTACATTCACTCATTTAAAGGTAGAATACTCCAATTGAGAAAGAAAGAGACTATGTTGAGAACTAGATTTAGAATCCTGAAACTTTTATGTGGACTTTAGTCTTCTTTGTATGCTTCTGTGATTAAATCTATTATAGTAAAGAACAAACCTTACATTTGTAATAATATAATTTTAAAATCTGTTGTAATCAAACAACAGGCATTAATTTTTTACTGACTTTTGTAATATTGTCATTATGACAAAAGCCTGAACAATCAAATGTTTTTGTTTCTGCTTTGTCAAGACAAAGACACATCAATATTAGTAAGTATAATTGAAGTCAGTTCAAGCACCTGCTGTCAATTGACAATTTCATGTAAAAAAATAAATAAATAAAAAATTTAAAAAATAAAGAGAGTAAAAT
>OY757908.1:4900195-5017695 GCA_963585895.1 Sepioteuthis lessoniana
ATTCAATATAATAAAATTTGTAAATTTTTAATTTTATAACACAGTTTTTATGTAGGGGGATTATTACATTGATTGCAATATACCTAATATTAAAGTCAGATATTATTCAATTTCAAAGAAGGGATTATTTGAATGTCTTAAAATTTTATATATATATATATATATATATATATATATATATATATATATATATATATATATATATATATATATATATATATATATATATATACTTGCATACACATATATATAGACATCAGTAAAAATAACAAAACCCCATATATTTTGGAAGAAATTTATAATAAAAAAATATAAGTTTTTCATGGTAAATACTATTTACTATTGTAAATACTATTTACTATTGTAAAAACCACGCAAAGATTTTTAGGCTAACATTAACTGTTAATTATTTTAATTTATTCTTCTTTCAAAAGGATCATATTAAATTATCCTCTTAAAAATCAATCTCGATATATTTTGATGACATACATAATATATTTACATTTAGAAATATTTTTATATTAAATCTCTACACATCAAAGTTTTCTTATGATGCACATCTGTGAACTGACATTTATTGATTGATGAAGGTTACTGTCTGAAGTTTTCACACACAGTTCATTTTCATTCATACATCTTTACATTTTTCACACAGTTCATTTTCATTCATACATCTTTACAATTTCAAAAAATATTCAGTTCATTGTTTAACAAATTACCTATGTATGTCAAAGACATTATATATAATGAATATAGGTGGCAACTTAGAAAAATCAGAAAATGTCATTTTCATTAAAAATTGCAGCAAAAGAGAATGGCTTTTCATCACTTGAATGTATGCAGGTATCCTTCATCTTGATTGGGCTCTGTGATGTAGTATGCTACAGAGAGAGAGAGAGAGAGAGTGAAGGGGAGGTCAATACCCTTACCCCTGTTTATTTGAATCAACAGGCATTAAGAAAAAAACCGTCAAAGTAGTAGGGGAGAGAGGGGGCAAGCTATCTGCATCCAATGCCCTTTTGTCTGTTGAACTAAAGAAGTGAAGGTCAATCCAGTGGCATGACTCGGCGAGGTGGTGGGAGAGGAAAATTGGATGATTGGTCCACAGGCTCTTCGCACCAAAAAGCCATCACGCGTTAGAGAAAGTTGAAGGAGGGTCTTCTTTTTGGACGAAGCCAGCATTGGAACCAGATCGCTGAGGTCAACCAGGTCAGGGAAAAGACACTCACTCATAAAAAAGGAGAGAAAAAAATCTGAAAATTGAAAGCCCGTCAAAGATAAGTACAGGACAAACCGTTTTCCTTCTACAATTCTTAAGTATTGAAAAGTTGTATGTATTCAAAAAAGAGAGAAACTGTAAAGGTTCTGTTTCATCAATAGTTAAATTTATTGAATGAACACTGCTACACACAGCAGCTTTGACACTTTTACTCAAGTAAAAGGAGAAAGAAGAAAAAGGACTGTTGAGAGACATTTTTGTTTGGTGTTTTTCCTGTTGTCTTAATATTGCCGGTATTTTAAAAAGAGAAAAGAAAAAAGAACTGTTTCTTAAATCTCATCATCATTTGTTTGGTCGTCACATATTAAAATTTAGTTATATTTTAAATGCACCCTTGTGTTGAAATCTTTTAGTTGTGTTATTTCCTCTGTCGATTTGACTTCTTTTGCATGTATCCTGTCTCAGACTCGTACCGCTTTCATTAATTTTCGCTAACGTCTTACTGCATCCTTAAACATTACAAGAGGGTTCAGAAATCTGTCTACAGTTAATATTATCTAACCTAGAAGTTCGTACTTCCGTGATCTGAGTGGGTAAGAAGGTGAAAGTAAATTGGCATCCCGTTACCAAAGTCTGAGGTGAGTCTAGCCCCGAACTAGCCTCCACATTATTTGTCTGTTTATCATATGCCCAAAATAGGAGCCTTGATAGGGTTTAAATTTCGTGCAAATTTTTCATGTTGATATCATTGTTGTTTCTTGTTGTATTCAACGCCCTGTTTACTAAGGTATGCATTAAAGTGTGTAATTGACAGATTTCTTGGAGAAATAGGTCTTCAAAGTGTCAGTTCTTAGGTGAAAATCGGGGTAAATTTTCAGAAAATTTTATATCAATATTTTTTCTTTTACAATAAATATAATCCAATCCCAAATTTAAATCTTTTTCTACACAACTATGACTATCTTTTTCTGCATGGTGTAAATAACTCTTACCTTATTTACTAAGCTAATATTACCATATAACATCTGATCAATGATAGATTTCTGCACCCATGAAAAAGCTTCCAGAATTCTAATTGGATGATTTTCTATATACTTTTGTCTGTCTCTCTCCAAATGTATATAAATATCTATTTTCTATTATGAATCTCTGATCATTTGATTTTTTTTATCAATTTACAATTTCTTTATCCTCATCTAGATCAGGTAAGTAGGTAGGTAGGGTTATAGATAGATTTTTCACTTACATTTTCAGCCTTATTTGATGCATTCGAAACACTAAGGGATCATTGACAGAAAGGCCAAAAATTTATGGTTTTTGTCAGTGTATTTTACTATGTATAAACTACTCTAGTAAAACAGTGAGAACATGTGACCATCTCCTCAGTTTAGCAAAGGATATGCCAGATGAGCTTGGCTGTCCTGTCAGACTTTTGTGTATGACTGTGTGGGAGCCCTGACACCTAAGACAGTGGTTGCAGGGGAAGATCATGATCCGTTTGCTGTAAAAACTAATCTGGGATGGTGTACAGTGGAACACATGGCACTTCTAAACTGCACAGGAAACACAGCTGGATATTGTCACCGAGTTTCCTCAAAGTAAAATTCCACTCATCACACCTAACTCTATAATCAGAGCCCTAGAGAGGAACTTCCTTGACACACATCCAAAAAAAAAAATACTATGTCATAAGAAGATATGAAATTCCTGCAAATATTAAATAGGGAGATTCTGCACAATAATAAAGGACATCTGGCGATGCCCTTAACCTTCCATGGACATCCCCATCTTCCAAAGCATAAACATTTGGCTAAAGTTCATCAGAAACATTTTTAGATAAAATTTGAAAAAAATCCAAAATTTGGAAGAGATTGCGTCAAATTTATAGAACACATTTTTAATGAAGGGGATGCAGAAGTCTTGACACACCAGATGATGGCAGTACATGGTACATTCCTTAGCATGTAGTATACCATCCACAAAGGCCCAGCTACACAATGTGGAATTCTATCAACAGTAGCCAACATGTATGATCGATTAGGATTTCCTTGCTGGGAAAAGAGTGCTACAGGAGATCTGCAAACAAGGTATTGGGTGGACAAGCCCCTTCCTTTCTGAACTAAAGCCAAGATGGGAAGCCTAGCTCCAGGACTAAGAACCTAAAACTAGTAGAAATTCAAAGATACTTCATCTCAGACAATATTGGCTCTATTGAATTAATAGAGCAACATCATTTTTCTGATGTTATCAATACTTGATGTGGCCAGTGTTCCTACACACAGATTGTTGCAGAAAGGAAAGTACACTGTACACTAGTCATGGGTAAGGCCAGAGTGGCACTCTCAAAGATTGTCACAGTGCCACATCTTGAAATTGTTGTAGTGATAGTTGCTGCAGCAGTAAGTAACTTCCTGAGTGAGAAACTTGACTTAAAGGTGGATCAAGAGTTTTTCTCAATAGGTTCCTAAATCATCCTGGGATATATAAAAAATGACGCCTACCAATTCTACATTTTTGTTGTCAACTGTGTCCAAAAAATTAGAAATAGTACAGATCCTGGACAGTAGTTTTACCTTGATACTGACCAAAATCCTGCTGATCATGCATCTAGGGGTCTCATGGTGGCAGAACTTATGGAATCAAATTGGTTTACATGACAAAAATTCTTGTGTGACTGAGAGCTCATCACAATTCAAGGATGTCCTGAATTCATCATTGGAGACCAAGAGGTGAGGGGTGTAAAAACTCAAACAGAAAACTTCTTGGATAGATTGTCAAGATTGTTGGACTGGAACAGGGCCTTAAACATTGTCACTCGAATAAAGCGTATGGCTAATAAAACCGATTTTGGGCCACATCACTGTAACAGAAAGAGATTCAGTTTCCTTTGCACTCATCAGGACAGCCCAATGAGAGACATGGAAAGAAGAGTTCAAGTTGCTTAAAGGAACCCAAACAAACTACCAAAAATTAGTGAGATTCACCAACTTCACCCAATCCTGAAAGATGGAATACTCAGAGTGGGAGGACAGTTTTAAAAAATCTACATTCCTTGAAGCTAGACATCCAATAATACTGCCAAAAAAAAGGCATAGTAACTCATAATCCTTGATTTCTGTCACAAGAAAACTCAGCAGCAGGGTCAGGGAATTAGCCTGAATGAAATCTAGACCAATGGCTATTGGATCATGAGTGCCAGCAAGGTAGTTCCCAGGCACATTAAGGACTGCGTTATTAACAGAAGGATGCATATACCCCGGGAAGAGCTATGCATGGCTGGGCCTTCTGTTGAAGTTGAACCTTCTCTGCCATTTTCATACACTGAAATTGACTGTTTTGGCCCATTCTATACAGAACATGGTCAGAGAGAATCAAGGCGATGTAGTCTTCTTTGCACATGTCTTAGCTCCACAGCCATTAACTTTGAACTGCTAGAAAATCTCACCACTGATGCCCTCTTGAATGCTTTGAGATTCTTCATAGCTCTCAGTGATGCAGTAAGGCAGATTCAATCTGACAAGGGAAAAATTTTGTGGGAGGAAAAAATCAGTTACAGAAGGGTGTAACGGAATTGGACAAGTATAGAGATACAACGCTTCTGGCTGAGAAGCCGTTTGACTTCATTATGAATGTTCCTGACGCAAGTCACATGGGCAGTGTATGGGAGCACCAAATAAGGACAGTCAGAAGTGTGATGAGCAGTGTTTTAACATCAGCTGCTGGAAGGTTGAATAATGCCTCATTGAAAACATTTCTGTACGAGGCAATGGCAATCAAAGCCGTCCACTCACAGTGGACACAATCAATGACCCAAGAGGCATTGAACCCCTGACACTAAATCCACATGCAAACATTTACACTCCTACCTCCTGGGAAGTTTGTCAAGGAAGACTTGTAGAAGAGTTCAGTACCTTGCAGAGCAGTTCCGAAGCAGACAGTGCAAGGAATACTTAGCCAACATAATCATCAGGCAACGATGGCACACAATAAGGAGAAATATAAAGGCTGCTGACATAATCCTCAAGGAAGACAATCTTCCTCAAAATCAGTGGAAAATGGCCAAGGTGATAGAAACAGTAAAAGACAAAGATGGCTTCATACAAAGAGCTAAGCTACAAATTGCTCAAGGTAACTCAAGAAGGAATACTGAATGCATACTCAAATACCCAATTCAAAACTAGTTGTTCTAGTTGAAAAAAATTCATAAAACAGACACACATACACACAAAAAATTACAAAACACATTAGACATACCCAAACTCTGTTTCATAGATCTTTGAAATTTTGGTGGCAGTGTAGCCATTACCCTAGGATGCATCATAGTTTAGACATATATCCTTTCCTCCTTCCTGATAGATTAACCTGGATAGGGTAAGGGAAACAACTATGTAAGGACCCAGAGCTGTTAGAAATCCCACAATGCAAGGTGACTTTTGTCTAATCTAGGACCAGTTGTTAGATGTGGAAGGAATTTTGTTTGTTATGAATTTGAACTTAGTAATTCCTTGATAATGATTCCGGCACACAGGTAAATTTATTTCCCCAACTTTCGTGTGAAATTTCTGGACTTTATAAGACCCCTTATTGTAAGAATATTAACTATTAATTGTATAAACACTTTTAATTCAATATTTCATGATGTTTGGATTTGAAGTAGAATAAAACTAGCATTCATTCAAACATTAGTCAAGACTTGTGTTTTAACTTTCAACCAGAAGAAGCATTAAGGAGCTGCTACACTGTTCATTGAACAAAACAGGGGTCGACATGCTTATCGGCTCCGCAACAAACCTATACTTGCAAAGGTTTTTTCAAGGAATGAATGAACTAGAAAATCTACTGAATGGAGCAGAATTGAAATTTCTAAATTTACCTGCACCCCCCCCCCTGGTGTGGAAAGAGCAGTTAAATTAACAACGGAAAATTCATAGATTGTGCATGGACAGGAAGCAAGGTACAAACACATAACCAAATCATTTTGGCCACCAAAGAAGACCAGCATTTTCATCAAAAAGAAAATACACTAACCAATTCAGTTCTATTGTTATATATATTATATTATTTTTATTTATTCTACAAACAAACGTTTACATCCAAAAGTTACTGCTGCAAATTTTCGTTTAGGAATCTTTATTTTTAGGAAATTAACTAAACGACATGGCTGCCATACGAGGTTTCTTTCCAGCAATTTTAGTCTTTCAAACCACATATTCACTTAAAGTTAATGTATTCTTCTCTAAAAGCAAAGAAATACGCTTGATTTTTTTCTTGATTACTGTGACACCAAAAAAATAAAAATAAATAAATAAATTTATCATTAAGTGTAATCTATTTTTTTAACAATTAATTTATTTTTAAACCAAAGTTTTGCTTGATCTTACCATAATGTAAAGTTTTACACTATTGAAATTTATTTTAATATTTTTCTCTGCTAGTTATTTATAAGAATATATAGATAAAATTTAATCTATCAAGCATTTAAAAAGAAATGTTGAATTTTAGTTTGAAGCTTACGCTTAAAGACGTAAACAAGAAGCGAATTTAATGTTACAGAAAAGGTAATGGATTTTCAAAAGCCATTATGCCGAATGATTTTTTTTTTCTTGTAACAAAATTTGGGAGGAGGAGGAGGAGGAGTTATGTGACGTCATTAATTTTTGAATTGTCTTTTAAGACTTTTCTCACTTTTCAGATTAAGGTTAAATAATCGGACGGGATTTTTTGCTTTTTAATGCTATATTCAGGAAAGAGGTAAGACGTTAATTCGTTTTTCGTAATTATTTGCTGTTTAATAAATGTCTTTCAAGGGGTACGAAATTGTTCTTTTTTTTTTAAATATATTTTTTACTGACTGTTGACATAAAAATCAAATTATTTATCAGAATACTTTGTAATATTTAACTGAAAATTTAAGTTTTCTGTTAAAAACAAGTCAATTTAAAAATAACTTTTAACAAAAACGAGAAAAAAGTGAAAAGGTATTTCAAATTTTTATTTTTTTCTTATAACTTTGCTCTAAAAATGTTTCGACTTTATTAACCTCCGAAAAGTGACTATAATGGTTTGGGCAGTCTTTTTTGGACTTTCATAGGGGCGGATATTTTGATAGGGTTATGATTGTTTTTATTTCCAGGATATAATCGTCTGTGAATGTCTTGTTAATTGTTCATGAAAACCTTTTGGGCCTCTACAGGTGTTTCTTTTTTCTCCCTTTATATGTTTCCAAGAATTTACTCTGTGTTAGTGTTTCTATCTATCTATAATTTTCATGGTTACAATTACATTTCTTACTTGAATGTTAAATAGTTTGTGTATATATTTGTGGGTGAAGTTTGGTTCTCTGTTTGGGAGAAAGACGTTAGGTTTAATTTATCGATGAGATTTTATTTATTTATTTTCTTTGAATTTTTTTTTTATTCACAGTAGAAGAAGACGACTATAAAGCAGAGTTATAAAAATCTTAACAACCAAATTTACTTACGTACCTATTCATTTTATAATATTCACTTTTCTCTCGTTGGACCACCAAAAAAAAAAAAAAAAAATTATATATATATACATATATATATATATATATATATATATTCGCGTTTTTAAAGAATATGGGGAAGGGGCAAAATAACTTTTTTATTTTTCCCTTGAGACACTTAGTTCAAAGTGTCAATTAGTTTTGAAAGTGGGGAAAAAAGGTTGGTATTTGGTCAGAAACTGACTTTAATTTTAAAATATTTCAAAACTCAAAGTTCATATAAATACCCAATTAAAAATAAGTCTTAAGATTTTCGGCTCACATTATTTAATTGAACAGAAAACATTTCATTAAAATTTATGAATAATGTTACACAACACATAAAACTAAATATTGCCGGATTGAGATATCAAACCTATGAACAAAAAGTTGAGTCCCCCCCCCAAAGAAAAAAAATTTGCTTTATCGTATAGTATCGTTGTCTGGAGAAAGGCTGTAAAAATGTACACCAACCAAACCTTCCCTTCGACCAATATATATTTGCTAAATAAACGATCTCGTCTTCCAAGATTCTGTCTCTTAATATGGGTATTTAACTGACTTCCCACCAAGGCAGAATGAGGCTGTAGTTTTGGGGTGGATGATCTACCTGAGTGTTGAACCAGGGATCTTTAGATTTCAGTCTAAAGTGCTTGCTGGTTTCTTGCTACACCACTTCCCTCTTTGCGTTCCTCCTCCACTTTCTTCCTTCTCTTCCTCACTTTCCTTTTCTCTCTCTCTCTCTCTCTCTCTCTCTGCTTCTCCTTTCGTTCCTCTTCCACCTTTTTTCCTGTTTCTGCTTCTCTTTATTTCATTATTATGCAATAATGAAGGCACAAGGCCTTGGAGTTCTGGGGGGGGGAAAGGAGTGGTCTTTACTTTCACTAAAATTTCTAAGGGGAACCTAGCTAGCCACAATCGCCGACCCATTCAACAATACAATATATAACCATTCATTCATCGCCATACGCGCTGCTACCACCAAAATACCACATTTGCTCTATGAAGAAGAACCTACTTAAAACCCCGGAAGTGATGCATGATTTTATTTACAATTTGTGATTTTTACAAATGAATTCATATGATGGGGATGAGAGAAAAACCCCGAAATATATATAAAAACAAAGAAAGAAAGGAAAAATCACCCGTTTGGTTGCCCTCCCATCTCCCCGTCTATAAAATTGGAGGCTGACTGTTTTCCGGGGCGAAAGAACCGGAAACAAGTCGGACCTGCTCTAGGTGGGACTGGGATCCTAATCTACAGGGGAGAAAAAAAATAAAGGGTCGTACAAGTCGCCAGGTGAGCGAGAACTCGTTGTTCAAGAAGCTCGATCCTGGCGCCCAATTCCAGTGAGAGCGGATTTCCTCCGCCGTCCAGCCTCGCCGCTCGCTAAGAGGATCAGAAGCGGAACACACCACTAACTCCCGATATAGCTCTTTCCGAGGCCGTGAAAGGTCACTGGACCCAAGAAGGTAACGAAGGGCCTTTCGGCACTCGCGGACAAACAGTGCTTCGCCCAAAGGCCTACGTCGACCTTCGGCCTTTGGGTCTGACTGGAGGCGAGGAAAAGTCCGACTCGCCTTTCGTCTCCACACTGAGTCCCCCGTCAAGGACCGGCCCAGGTATGCAAGTCTTTCAGCAAGCCAGTGGCTCTCCAGATCAGGCATACCCAGACCCCCGTTGCGTGTACGTTGGATACAGACCTGCCTACGAACCGTCGGCCTTGCACCTCCCCAGAGCAATCTGGAGAGGGATTGTTGCAGTGCCAACCGACGTGCCTTAGGCAGAGGAAATACAGCCAATCGGTAAAGGATCAGAGGGAAGACGTACGTGGCGCACGCCTCCGCCCTTTAAGGACAACCTCCTTGAAAGCCAGATTCCCACCTGAGCATTCACCTTGGTTTGTACTTCCGACCAATTTCGCTCCAGTTGGAGGTCGGACCCGAACCACACCCCGAGGATGCGGATGGGTCCGTCACTCCAGCGGAAGGGCCCTGGAAGAGTATTGCTACCCCTCCAAGCACCGAGCCGCAAACCTTCGCTTTTGTCAAAATTGACCTTGGCTCCTGTGATCCGCTCGTATTCGACAACCGCCTCTTTCACAGCCTTTATATCCAGACGGCAGGACACAAAGACTGTGATGTCATCAGCGAACGCGGAAACCCTTGCCGCAAGGCTGCTAACAAAAGGTATACCACGCAGGGACGGACTTGTCCTCTCATCCCTAAGCCTGCGCAGGAGAGGCTCCAATGCGAGGACATAGAGGAGACAGGGGGCAGCCCTGCCGGACCGAACGCTCGATCGCGAATACCCTCGAACGCCTTCCGTTCACCTGCACCACTGCCTGAGGGTTATGGTACATCATAATAATCCATCTGCGGAACTCCGGTTGGAATCCGGCAGTCTCTAAAACAGACGCCAAGAACCGATGGTCAACCCTATCAAAGGCCTTGGACTGATCTAAACTGATCAGCGCGGCTTTCGTGTCGTCTTCTATCCCCTCTAGAACCTCGCGAATCAAGTGCAGATTGTCCTGGATCGATCTTCCCTTCACAGCAAAGGTCTGTTCAGGGCCGATCAGATCACTGATGACAAGCTGTAAACGATTCGCTAAGATCCGGGCCAAAATCTTTAACTCTGTGTTAAGCAGAGTTATGGGCCTGTAGTCATCTAAACCCTCCCCAACATGCCTGCCACCTTTCTTCAGTAATGTGATCACGCCCTTGGTAACGCAACCAGGGATGGCTCCCTGGGTGAACCAATGGTTGAATACATCCGTCAGAATAGGGACAAACATGTGCGACATTCTCAAGTACACTTCGTAGGGCAAACCATCTAGTCCCGGCGACTTGTTGAGGCCGACCTGCTTCAACGCATCACGGACTTCGCATTCAGTAACCACACCCTCGCAGCTAGCCGCTTCAGCCACCCCAAGGCGTGGGAAATCGGCAAGATAGCTACGAAACTCCCGGATCGGGAGATCAGGGCAGCGGGCAAAGCGATCCCGAAAGTGCGCCCGAAAGGTATCACGCATCTAACGACTCGATCGCACCAGTCGCCCGTCCGCGGTCTTGACAGACGCGATGTACCGATCGGGGAACCTTCGCACTTCTTCACGCGCAGTCGCGTTCGATTTCACAGCTTCGTAGAGAACTCTATTTAACCTAGATCTAACTACGTGTCCCTTGTAGCGCTCGCTACTCTCACGCTCAAGGTCCCTCCTAGCTAGTTCTACATCTAGGGAGTCCCCCCCAGCCGCCGCCCGGGAAAGTCTATCGTCTATAGACTTCGCCTCCTTGGCCTTATCTTGGTTGAGCTGTTGACCGTATTTGGTGGCGAAGTCTCTAATCCTATATTTGAGAGAAACCCACCACCTATTCCCGGTAACCGCCCCCACTAACGCCCGCTGAATTAGGGATTCCAGCCGGTCTCGGAAGTCCCGTATCTCCAGTAAGGAGGTATTGCACTTCCAGTAGCCGGCTAGACTAGGCCTATTTGCTAACCGCAGACTGACCCTAACAAGCTTATGGTCAGTCCACACTATCAGGTGGAACGTGGGACAACTAACGAAATCAATGTCAGCTCGTCTAACACTCTGTCCAAGTAGGAACCTACTTTGGCAGAGGGCAAGCTATCTAGCCACGTCCACATCTCCCGCCCTGGGTGATCAAGACGAAACCTGTCGACGAGACCGTGACGAGTCACGAAGCCGACAAGGCTGCTCTCACACCTTCCCGCACGACTAGCTCCCCGACCGACCTTATCTATCTTGGGATCAAGATTCCAATCACCCATTAAGACTAGCCGCTTCGTATCGTCCAGGAACGGCGCCAACCGACGAAAAAAGGAAACCCTCTCCGCAGCGATATTGGACGCATAAATCGCAACCAGACGAAACTTGAAACTTTTCACGGCAACATCGGCCACAACCAGCCGGCCCCCGTCACCTGCAAAAACAACGTCAACATCAAGGCTGCGTCCAACTAGCAAGGAGACCCCAGCGCTGACGTGGCTGCCGTATGCTGAGAAAACGTTAAAGTAGTTTTCCAGCACCCGACAGTCAGCATCGCAAGTGAAGTGGGTCTCTTGCACTGCAGCAACACCTACACATAGCTTCTCGAGTTCACCAAACGAGCGCGCACACTTGCTTGAATCCCTCAGTCCCCTCACATTCAAACTGGCAACGTTTAAAGCCATCAATCCAACTTACCTTACTCAGTGTCGACTACGGGCCGGAAATCCTTCGGTGTGAGGATGCCGACAGCCTGACGCAGGGAAACGGTGCCGAGTTCAGTTGTAACCCGGTTGTCCCTGGTGATTCTGCCGACATCTATTGGGAACTGCAGCTTTAGGGACCTATAAAGGGACGGGTGAACCAAAATAGGGACCCTGCCCGAACAAAAAGGAATACATTTTTTTAGGGAGGAGTGCTCCAATTCCGCCGGCTTTATGCCCGTATCAGTCTGACAGACCGTATTCAAGAACTTCCATTGGTACGGTCGCCAGCTGACCGGACAAAAGTGGTCACCATGGCTGCACTCCTGAAGTTTGCGGGGTTTGAAACGTTTAAATTTTTTATTTTATCCAGACTCAGCAGCGTCTTTAGTGCCTTTCGTAGCTGGAAGTCACCGACTGCTTCCGGCTCTACTGAGCACAAAGCGCTGCCTGCTGGATCTGTTGTATGCTTAGTTCACCCTCCTGCCGATTGGTTTTTTTACTGGCAGGAGGGTCATGTCTTTGTCTTGCTGGGAATAGTTCCTGCGTCGATATGGCAGATGGGCTAAGTGACGGAAGGGATGGCGTTCTGGTCAGATTCAGGGGCTGGGACCGGTCGGCTGATTGTGACTTTGGGAGAGGGATTTGATAGGGGCGGCGGCATTTTTTCAAGAATTGTTCTTGCTGGGGTGAGAGGGTGACAATTTGGTGAGGGGTTTGTGTAGGTTGTAATATTTGAGGGGGGAAAGGTGGTGGAGGCAAAGGTGAAGGAGGTTGTGGAGGAGGTTGTTGATTTTGTAACTGAGAGGAGGGGCCTGCCTTGGGTTGCTCAGGGCATATTTTTTTGGCGGCCCCTTCCCCACTGTCTCTTCTCCTCTTTAGGTTCACACTGGTTTCCATGTCTATTTGGTGTTCTATTTGATGTTGTTTGTTTTTCTTTTTGTTCTTTTTTGGAGACATTGGCGGTACTGCTGCGGCTGGTGTCTTTGGGGTGGCTGTTGATGTTGTCGGTGATGCTGCTGGTTTCTTAGTTGCTGGAGTTGGTGTAGCATGAGTTGGTGTTGCTGGTGCCGGTATCGGAGTTGCTGGTGGTTCTGGTGTTGCTGCTACTGCTACTGCTGGTGGGGCCTTTATTTGTTTTTGAGGAGGGGATGATGATGGACTTTTTTCCCCTTTTTTAGGGGATCCCCTCCTCTTTCGGGTTACTTCAGTCCAGCCCTCCTGGTTGTTTAATTTGGGCTGGACTTGCCCTGGGCCTACGCTTCCTTGTTGATGTTGGTGGCGGCTGCTATGTCTTTTGTTGTTGACGCAGCTGACGCCTTTTCTTTGTTTTCAGGTCGCTGGGGGCAAAACTTAGCGATATGGCCAATTTGCTTACACCCCCAGCACCTGGGGCGTCTTCCTTCCACCATCACCATCATCTGCCGATCCCCGCATACTAGTGTCTCAGGGATGGCTTTAAAGCCATCCCTTGTCAGGCACAGCCGGAAGGCATAATCCCCGTAGGCTGTCTCGGCTGGTGATCTGAGGAGGTTAAATTCTTCAACCTGGCCATAAGCACTTAGATATGCGGCCAGGACCTCCCCAGTGATGATAGCCGGGACATTACAAATCGTGACGCGGAGCCTACGGGTGCCTTTGTACTCCGGCTGTAGCCTGAAGTACTTCGTAATTACATCTTTGGCTGCTGTTTTCGCTGCCTGTTCTTCCGAAGGAAGCAGGACATCCCATGTGGCAAAACTCTTCCTACAGAAGTACTGGCATAGGATGCCTGCCTTCCTCAGCAGCTCTTCAAATGTGTCCTTGCTTAGCCCCACAAGCCTTTTCGTTTTTAAGTCGGAAACGACCAGCGAGAGGACTCTAGGTGCTATTCTTTCTACGATTTCCGGGATGGGCAGTATCTCGTTGCCTTTAAAGTATTTGGCATATCTGCCCACCCGGTCCTTCTCGTAATCATCCGGTCCTCTCTGCTGGCCCTTCCAGGCTGTGGGGCTTTTTTGTGCCGGCGGTATCGGACTTTCCTCACTTTCTTTAGGTTCTTGTGTCTCGGCAGCGAAGGCCAATTTGCCCCCATTAGGCTTGGTGTGTTCTGATCCTCACTTTTTTGGGTCATGATAGTAGGGGTTGTTGTTTCCCCCTCCATGGCTATGGTAAAAATTACCAGCCAGGAGGGTAAAATTGAGCCTCCACCTGTAACTAGTATGGAGGGGGGTTCTACTGTTTAACTCCAAAAATTTAGAATTTTTTAAACAAAAGAAATAACTCAAGTGTAACGGGACAATAAATTAAAACAGGTAGAACCCCTGAAAACAGAAAAGGCAACAAAACAGAAATGCAAATAATAAAGTCCGACGATAAAACAATAAAAACAAAAGTCGGATAACAAGTAACAAAACAAGTCACAAACAAGGAATTCTCGATAAGACTTCCAAAAAATTCTACAAAAAAACAAAGTCTTACCGAGATAACAATTTTAACGTTTCGTAACAATCCAAATAACAACGATAATAACAAGCAAAACTGAGTAGTACTTTTTGCAAAAACGAGAAGTTGTCTCTTGCTTGGAGACTATCTCCTTCCGCTTCTCTCCGAGAAACTGACATCCCAAAAAAAAAACGAGTCGGTTTTTTATCCACGCCACTCTACCCATAATCCATTTCCTTAGCCTATAAAAATACCACTCGCCCCCCCCTCTCATTTTTCCTTTAGAAAGGGCAAAGGTGAATTATTGAAACAGCGGTGAGTATTTTTCTTTTCTTTCACACCGTAATGGCGGTGTTTCTTCCTTCGGATCAGATTACTGCCCTGCACGCCAGACACAAACGAACCCTCTTTTGTCGAGAGTTGCCGTTAGTCCCACTTTCATGTCCACAGAGGCACAAGGCCATTTTACTGTGGGCAGCTACGCACAAATCAAGACTCATGCGCAGCTGGTCCAAAAAATTCTTGGCCCCGTTGGCTTTATCCTTTTGGGGCGTCTAGCAATGAACTCAACTCTGCAAAGCAGGTAAAGCCTGGGCGGTGAGAACGGCCCCTGAGACTAAGCTTTCAATTCCCTCCTTGCCGACATAATGCCAGGGAATTATTGTGTTTGCCACTGCCTCCCACCAGACAGGGCTTGACACAAGGTCAATGACCCGATGGCCAATTATAGTGGGGATTTAGGGGAGGGGAAGGTTGGGCACAAGCCGTGGCTCGAACCCTGCTGGTCTGTGCTGCTCATTGACCCATTCGGTATTTCAGGCAAGGATGCCGGGTTATAGCTTAAACTAGACAGCAAGGTCTAGTGCTATGCATAGGAGACAAAGGTGTCAATGTTGCAGCCCCCCCCCGGAAAGTGGCCCAGCCAAAGCTGGGGGGTTTCGGCCTTGAATCTGCCATTAATTTCAATACATCAGACCGCCCAGCCAATGCCGGGGAAGTATATTGCTACTTAATATTGTACTACAAATTTGTTGATATACTTGTATTGGATTACTTTAAATAACCTACGAAAGTTGACATGCCATTGAACAAAGAAACCAACCATTACATATGATGTAACTAACAATATCACAGAGCTTAATATAATTCCTAGTCGGCTGGAGATGTAGAATACACTAACGGCATCTCTGCAGGGAGGAAAGTCTCCACCACACTGCCAACAAGTGTCTTGAAGCTTGGGGGAATATGGAGTACTCATTCATTGCCATTACTCTTGGGTCCATTCTGACTCGGGGTGGTCAATTAGAACTGTTTGATCATTTAACTGTGTACAAACAAATGATATTAAATTGAATCATTAGTGTTACATAGCAATGCTTGGAACTATCTGTGTAAATAAAACTATTGGTGTGGAATACTTAAAACCATTTAGCTCTGTGCAAAAATTGAATTATTGGGTATTACTTAGCAATACTTGAAACCCTTTGACTGTGTGCAAATGAATAATTTGTGTTTAAATAATTTATCAGTGGTAAATAGCAATTCTTGTAACCACTTTACAGTGTGCACATAAAAGATTAATATTAATAGAATTATTAGTGTTAGCAATAATTGAAACCATTTAACTGTGTGCAAACAATATCAATTCTTGTGTGTAAACAAATTAGGTTTGTTTTTTGTTGTTTTTTTAGTGGTGGACTTATCAACAAACCATGTATGTATATCCATTTAACAATGCACAAACAATTAACTGATATTAAATTGAATTGTTAGTGTTACAGAGGAATACTTGAAACCATTTAACTGTGTGCAAACAAACAAACAAACAACCTCTGGCTCATTAAAGATGTTATCTACAAAATATGCATTTGCAAATCATATATTTAATATATATGTATAAACAGGATTTGGTATTAACCTACAAGTGTTGGTATGCCATAAAACCCAACCAATCAATTTGACTCAACAAATGAGCATCCTATCAGCTGGGGCTGTACAAGATGCTGACTGCATCTCTGCAGAGGAGTAAGACTCCCCCCAATGAAGCCACCTGTTTGCCATGGGTGGCAACCTGTGATGCTTAAGGACGGGATCCTCGTGGTGGAGTAGTACATAGCCCGACATCCGAGTGGTCAAGACACTTGCAACATGCCACTTTAGTCCTTACTGTGCTTGATGGGTAGTTGGATAGCTCCAACCCAATCAAATGGCTGATTGTGTCAAGCCCTAGCATCTATATGTTTTATCCTGATCGTACTTTTCAATCTGTACTTGCAGCAAATTCCAAACCCCTATCTTTTAGGTGCTAGAAGGTGATGGCTGAGGGTTAATTGTGTTGAAAGAATAGGAATTTCATCATTGGTGAAAACCTGACATTGGCAATGGCTTAAAGACCTACTCCTAGCTCAAGTATACTGGTCGTGTATCCCCCGTCTCAACCAAGGCGAATGAGTTTTCTCCTTGTGTGGTGGAACACAGGTCCAGTGAAGACTAAACATTACTTATGGTGTCTTCTAACAAAAAACAAAGAAATTTATTTGAATTGGACTCAAAGAATGAGGCAGCTTACTTCCTCAGATTCATAGTCATTGAATCTTTGGCGGATGTCTGCCTAGCCTAATTCTCCTCTCTTCTAATAGAAAAAGTATTATCAACTAGAGCTACACAAAATGTGAAAATAACCAAGGAATGGAAACTTACTTGTCTAGGTGAACAGCTGGAGGCATGCAGAAAACATCCAAAAAATGAAAATTTTCAACACTGCCAAATGCAGAGCATATCCACACAAAAGACCTGAACACATCCAAAGGAGTTATCAGAAGTAGGAAGTTTCCCTTGGCTATAGCAGAGGAGATGACAAACACCAGAAGAATCTCCATTAGAAAAGGCGAAAAACAAATCCAGACCAACAGCTACATCCTGATATTTAATCAGCTCTATACTCCCAAGGTGGTGAAGATCGATTATTGTCTTGACAGGGTGTTTCAAATGCCAAAAATCTGGAGGCAACATGAAAGCCTGCAGAGGACAACAGACATGTACCAAGTGCGGTGAAAAGGATCTGGACCACATGGCAGAAGATTGCTTAAAAGAATTCAGATGTTCAAACTGCCAACAAGGCCATCCAGTTTATGCAAGATCTTGTGATATTGATAAAAAAAGAAAAGGAAATACTTGAAGTAAAACCCAAGTTGAATGTGTCCTTCCAGAAAGCAAGGAAAACAGTAGGGTCCTTGATGGGAGAAAACATGTTTCTATTGCATGGAGAGTGGATCCAATCAACCAAGAAAATGAATACAGAGCTCTTGTGGAGAAAAGGATCCAGTTGGAACCAAATGATTGGCCAAAGTTTCATGATCACCTGAAAAAAATACACTTGGCCAAATTTCAGCAAGTACAAACTCAACAAGAAGTTAAAAATGAAGAGAAATCCAATGTGAGACAGTCTAAGCAACAACACACAGAATCTACCACTCAAACATAAACCGCTCCTCCTAAAAGTGCAAAATCTCATCCAATCCATCCACCAAAAACTGTCAAAGACAGATTAAACAACTTGTCTCCCAAAAAGCTAGAACAACTTAAACACAACCCACTAGCTCCCATTGACCAAAATACAGATGAACACCAAAGTGAACAATTAAAAACCAGGAAGTGCATTCAAACTGCCCTCTGGCAAATTCAATACAGACCCTTCAACATCAAGAACAAATTCACCTATAAGAATCAATAAACAATGCAATGCTCAGGGATTGACAAAATCTCTACAAAGATCCTATTGTATAGAAAGTATGAATAGTGACACAGACCACATAGTTGCTAACCTCACTCTAGAAGATATAACAAATGACTACAATACTTGAAACCATTTAACTCTATGCAAACAGATGAGCTTAATCTCTTTTAACTGTTACTTACAAACCATCCATTTAAAAAGGTAAAAATGAAATTACCAAAAAACTAATTTTTTACATATCATGTATATCTATTTAAATGTGTGCAAACAAATGACTGATGCTAAGTTGTTACTGTTACTTGACAATACTCAAAACCATTTAACTGTGTGCAAACAAATGATTAAAAGTAAATAGAATGATTCGTATTAGATAGAAATACTTGAAATCATTTAACTGTGAAGAAAAATGAGCTTGGGCTTGATTTAAAAATGCTATTGCCAACATTTTTACAAATCATATGTATTTAATGGATATGTATGAACAGGATTCGACATTGAACAACCTACAATGTTTGATGTTACATAAAACCAAACGAAACCCACGAACAATTCACTTACACATTGTATGTATAACCATTTAACTGTGTGCAAATAAATTGCTGATGTTAAATTGAATTCTTAGTATTATATAGCAATACTTGAAACTATTTAATTGTTGGCAAACTTATGAGCTCTAGCTCGTTTAAAATATTATCTACCTAAGTATTTGTTAAGAGATCTTTGGTTTAATATATGTATAAACAGAATTTGGCATTAAATAACTTACAAAGGTTGATATGCCATAAAATCCAACCAATCATCTTCCACAAGTAACTATCAGATAAAATACTCAATAACACAAAAACAAATACTGCCCCATCAGTCAGGGCGGTAATATACACTGACTGCATCTTTTCAAAGGAGTAATAGTCCCACCCCAACAATAATTTTGGGTATGACACTACACTGCACCTGATGGTGAAGCTCCAGTTTTGGAGTTTGGAGGTATGTGGAATATCCTTTCATTGCCGTTACTCCCAGGCCCACTCCAATCTGGATGGGCCACCCATTTAGGTTTACCAGGAAAAAAGTTTTCCCATGACATTTTTTTGTGATTTGAACTAATTAGCCCCTCATACTCACCACTTACACAGTCGGCTGGGGTTGTAGAATGCACCGACTGTAGAAGACCCCCCCCAAACGAGTGTCCTGGATATGACACTAAATAATCTGATGGTGAGGTTCCAGTGATACTTGGGCTGTGGGGAATGCAGTGCACCCCTTCATTGCCATTGCTCCCAGGTTCACACTGGCCTGGAATGGTAGCACTTGATAGGGCCTATCTATATATTAGATAGAACTAAACTGAATTGTTTGAATAAATTGAATAGCTTGAAATAGAAATGTTTTTGACAATTGTGTATTCCTCCTAAACTGATTTCTTTGAAATAGAACTGATTATTTGTATAAAAATGGATTTGGCGTTAATTAACCTACAAAGGTGGATTTGCCATAAAAGCCAACCAACCAATCATACTCACCGCATTTTTTTTTTTTTTTTCGGGGGATGGATTTTACATTTTATAAGGGGTTTTACTTAGACATTTTCTTTCTATGTAAAAAGATAATCTATTTCTGGAAGAGTTCGCATTGAAAAGACAAGTACCAGACAGGTCGATAACCCAGTTGGCTGGGGCTGTAGAATACACCGACTGCATCTCTGCAAAGGGTTTAAGACTCACCTCGCCACAATGCGTGTCATAGATATTACACTAAACAGTCTGATGGTCAGGCTTCAGTAATACTGAAGCTTTGTGAAATGCAGAGTACCTCTTCTTTGCCATCGCTCCCAGGTCCATTCTGGCCCAGAGTGGTAAATCCTGATAGGGTCCTATCTATGAGTCAAATAGAACTGCTTGATCATTTAACTGCGTGCAAACGAATGAGTAATGTTCAATAGAATAATTATCATATTTACCCAACCCCTCCGCTCGGGCAGGATATGACACAAGGTCAATTTTTTAAGCGGAGTTTAACAGGTTTGAATTCAGAGTTTTTCCTTCTCCTAGACTAGTTGCCTCACCAAGGCTGAAGAACCTAGTCTGCCCTACTATTTACCCATAGCTGGAGGGAGAATAATTGGATTCATACCTTTCCCAATGGTATTAGTGCTATGTGAAATGCAATCAGTCCAGGATTTGAACTCGTGTCGCCGTGTCCAATTCCTGCGACGATAACCATTACACCACGGGCACCTCCCTGAATAGAATAATTATAACCACTTCGTTGTGTTCAAACAAATGATAATTATTGAATAGAATTAGAAGTGTTAGGTAGCAATAATTGAAACCATTCGATTATCTAGAAACGATAGCAATACTAGTGCGCAAACGATTTAGTTCTCATTTAAAAATGAAATTATCGATAAACTAAAATCTTCCATATCATGTATATCGTTTTAAATGTGTGCAAACAAATGACTGATGTTAAATTGTGACTGTTATATAGCAATACTTGAAATCATTGAACCATGTGCAAGAAAAAAAAATGATCTCGGGTTCGTTTAAAAATATTATCAACAAAATGTGTTTACAAATCATTACAAATATTTAATATATATCGATAAACATGATTAGGCATAGTTGATATGCCATAAAACCAAACCAGACTGGTCGAATTTTATTTTTATTCTTTTTCTTTTTACTTCCGAAGGGGAAGATTATTTTTATCTTTAAATATTTGTGTGAAAGGGGAAATTTTGTAACGTTTTCTTTTTTTTGGGGGGGGTCTTCTTTGAAGAAAAGGCTGTAGCATTTATACATTAATCCTAGCCCTATCATATTAGTCAAATGTTACTGATATAATTTTTTTTTAAAAAGGGTCTTCAGAGGATGGTTTTATTTATAGTTAGAATTATTTCCTGGCGTTAAAAGTTTTTTTTTTAACGTTGGCAAAATCATCCTCTGAAGATCTGTTGCTTTTTCATATTCGTACATTTTCATACTGATGTATTTCCAGTCCCCTTAACCCCACAGAGAGTAGGCTGCCAAAAACAATATGTTGGGAAGTTAGAATAGCCGTTTTATTTTAGATTAAATATCCGCAGACACTGGATTATATCTATATAATCAGAACTATCTAATATTAATCGAGCAACAGTTCTACATAAAAATAAAATAAAATAAAAATACGTATAACAAATGAATTGATATTTATCTAGCCAACTGGTATATTAATTTACTAATAATTTGAAAATCATTTTTGGATCTTATTTGATTACTCTCATGAGAAAAACTTAAGCTGCAATTAATTTGCACATTCTGTAGTTATCAGTTTGGTCAGTTTTCGATCTCGTTCTCGAAAGTGTGTTTAAAAAAAAATTAAACAAACCTCCAATGATTCAATTTCACTTATTTAATCCCTTTCAGAAACAAGTGTTTAATGAACATACTTAGGGAAAAAAAATTCCTTAAGCAATCTGTTTTCTACTTGAAATAAACTTTGCTGCTGATCCGTTTCAACTAACTTTTTGTTAATAGTATGAAAATTTAATGTTATAAATTTAATCTTCATTTAGTATCTTGTTGAACTTTGTTTATCTAATTAAATCATCTTTCAGTCATGAATTGTAATAAAACTCTGAAATTTATATTAGATTTTTTAAAAAAGTGTGTTTAAGCTAGGGGCTTCCATTCATGTAAGCTGAAAACGTCTTTATTTAGATGAGCCATAAGGCTGTTGCTTAAAGTACAAAATTGATCGCAATAAAACTGAACAAAGGGATTTAATTTTGAAAAATTAGGTTATTTAATTTTTCTATTTTAATTGAAATGTTAATAAAGTTAACTTTTTAAGACAAGTTAAATCTTTTGTTTTAAATCATGTTTTCTGAAATAGTTGTGATGATCAATCATAGAAATACTACTTAATCGAAGTAAATTATTTATTATTCAATCAGCAATCTCAATGACATATTGTACTGAGATTACAGATTGAATTAAAAACTAAATTTCGGAAGTATATTTTTATGAAACTTTTTCTTCCTTTCAAACAAAATTAAAACTTAATATATTCGTCACAAGATGGTGTGCTCTCTTTAAAAATGATCTCTTTTCATTACTTTGTCTCTTGCACAGGCGAGGGGAAGAACCCCTCCCCGCCAAAAGACGCAAGCTCCTTTGTCCTTTTAACTGTTTCATTTTCGGATCTTTAAACAAATCGTAATTTATATTTAACACAGCGAATTGATTCACAAAACAAGACAGTTTTAATTTCTCAATATTTTTATCATCTCGAAAATGAAACATTATTCAACCGAAATTTTATTAAAATCCGATTTTGAATGTTGTAGTCCAAGTTAGTGTTTGATTTAATGACATTATATTTATTAATCTTTGCTTTATTGATTGTTTTTTTTGTTGTTTTTTCGTCGGTAGTTCAAGGGAAAGAAAACAAAACTTGACCATGACCTTTTTTCTCGAGCCGGAAGATGGAATAAACCAGAAAAATAATCCCCCCTTTTTTTTTCTTTTTTAGATAAATATTTTGACGGTAATTTATCCATGAATTATTTGAACACCAATAATTTGTTACGGTGGTTGGTTGGTTTGTTTTTTTTGGGGGGGATAAATATTAAGACTTGTAAGGCCGCGGCGTTGTCGGCTGGGACTATTTTGAATGCTGCCATATGTACAATACGCAGCAAACACGAAACTTGGTTTATTTTTAGTATATTTTTAATGTTTGGATACATTGATTTAAAAGTGAATGACTTGGAAGTTTTTTCAAATAGATAGTAAAAATGTTTTTGATGAAATGTTGTTAAAATCTTTTGCAGTAGATTTTTATAATTAGGTTTTTGTGTTAATCGTAAGTTTTCTTAAACCGCCTACCTGTGAAATATGGACGTTAAATCAGTGACAAAGATCGCCCCCCGGCCATTTGGCTGGGCCGTCTGGCATTCGTGCCGGATGGGCGCTCGAAACCAAGAGCAGACTCGGGGCCGAATAGGCCCCCAACTTCGGATGGGCAACCTTCGGGTGGGCGAGCTGCACTTTTGTCCCCTTTGTACGGCACTAGACCAAGCGTCTAGTTTAAGCCGTTAACTGGCATACGTGCCCGGACCCACATTTGGGTTCGTGAAACTGCTTGCCTCATCAGGCTCACATTGCACTAAGTGAGCCGATCAGCAGCACAGACCAGCACGGTTCGAGTCACGGCTCGTTCCCGACCTTCCCCTCCCCTTTATCCCCACTTTTATCGGCCTTCGGGCTTTTGACCTTGTGTCAAGTCCTGTCTGGTGGGAGGCAGTGACAAATATTATCGCTCCCCGGCCTTTTGGCCGGGCCGTCTGGCATTCGTGACGGATGGGGTATCGAAACCATGAGCAGACTCGGGGCCGAATAGGCTCCCAGATTCGGCTGGGCAACCTTCGGGGGGCGGGGGGGTGAGCTGCTTTTTCAGATCCAGTTGCACGCCTTGTATAGCACTACACCTTACGGTCTAGTTTAAGCTATATGCAGGCATGTGCCCGGACCTAGATTTAGGTCCGTGATACGGCTTGACTCATTAGATCCACATTGCACTTAGTGGGTCAATGACTAGCAGGGTTCGAGTCTCGGCTCGTTCCCGACCTTCCCCTCCCCTTTATCCCCACTTTAATCGGCCTTCGGGCTTTTGACCTTGTGTCAAGTTGTGTCTGGTGGGAGGCAGCGACAAATAACTATCGCTTCTCGGCCTTTTGGCAAAGATCAAAGTGTAGTATCTGTTCTTATCAGCTTAATATCTGATATGTCCCCGATCTGGGGACTACGATATTAAACTGATTTTTGGAGCAAGGCGAAGAGCTAGGGGGTTGCTCCGCCTTTGCCACGGGTTGGCCTGGTATTGCAGTACCTCCAGGAATCAGCCCAGTCTCCCACTAGGGAGACAAAAATTAAAACCAAAATCAGACTCTTCCCTTCCTAAAATCGCCTAATGCATCTTACCTTTAAATTTTACTTTTTAGATGCATATTTCTTTAGTAAACTTCAGCTTCAGCTTATAACACTAATGGCAGATGCAAATGTATTTTTGCTCACCTTTTACATTATATTAATGAAAAGGAAGATGAAAATATCAAGTTTCCAAGTTTTATTATTCAGCTTGAGGTAAAAAGGGAAAGTCCTCAAGCTGAAAGAAATCATGTCAAAAATCTTGGCAAGAATCACAACAACAATTAGAGATGATGCAAAAGAATTTCAAGTCGAATTGTGCCGGGGTGAATACTTGCAAAATTTGCTGAAAACACTCAAGAGGAATGAGTATCTTCAAATTGTGATCTGCAGGATTTAGTGTTGGCCAATTTCACTGAAATGGCTGACGATAAATCAATGTCTTTCAACTGTAATTTGCCGAATTGAACGTTCTACAAATTCTTGATCAAATGAACATCAATGCAGAATCCTCTGTCTGTAAACAGTAGAGTTGATCACTGGCAGGACTCACGGCATTAATTCTTGAACAGTGGAATCTTCATGCTTCTAATGAGCAACACGAAATATGTCGGACTAGTCGGTGTGAATATCGTACACAAACAACTAGTAGTCCAGTTAATCCAAAACCAAGGAGGAGCGATAAACAATTTTCCCCAAGAATATATGGAATGTGGTTGAAATTTTGCTCTTCCTCAAGTTCAACAAGGGACAACGAAATAAAAGGTATGTGGTCTAAATAGACTTGGTTATAATGCAGGAATAGGTCTGCATGTCCTGCTCCCTTGGCGAGAAAAGAGGAAGGGAGCGTTTTTTCTTGGCTTTTATTTAGCCCCGAAAAACGCTCTGGACTCAATGGCAAAGTCCAACGGTCTAAACTCTAGTGTTTTGACAACGTATTTGAAATGCAAAAATCATGGGGTGATTTAACGGTGAACCGAACACACAACTGAAAATAGATCATTCAGTTTGATTTATTAGTGAACCGAGCACCCAACTGAATATATAGATTTTCTGCCTAATTCAGCAATTAACAAAATGTACAAGCTCTCAGATTGACATGTGAAAGACTCCAACGTTTTCAGCAGGATTATTTATTTGTTTCCTTTAGTTACGCTCAGTTTTGTAAATGACAGCTGTCGGCACGTGATCCTTTTTATTTGATATAAATAATGAGTGGCTTTACTAAAATCGTACATAATACCTTAAAATAGATTGTTTTTCAGAATGAAAAGGGAAATCTTTTTAGTTGTAAAGTATTTGCGCAAAGATACATATTATCAGTAGGTTCCCCACACACTTTAATATAGCTTCATTCACTCTTACTTGAAACTTAAATGTTTGTCAAAATAAATATTTAAACCATCTTAATATGCTGACTGCATCTCCTGCTGGGGAGTAAGGCCTCCCCCTCAAAATGTGATGTGAGGCATCCCTTCATTGCCAATGAGCTGGAATGGTGGTACCTATTAAGGTCCCATCTAAAGATCAAATAGATCTGTTTGCGAATTAATTGGATTGGATAGGGATACTTGATTATCATTAAACTGTACACTTCCTTAACCTCTACACATAGAATTACCTCTGCTAGTTGCATTAAATTAATTTTTTTTTAAGAAGAAGAACACTTTGACATTACTCGGAAATTAAAAATTTTAAAGGAAGAACTGATATTGTCTGAAAACCTTTTTCTTTCTTTTTGTTTGACCAGAGAGAGAGAGAGAGAGAGAGAGAGAGAGATCAACTAATGACCCTGCAAGCTGATTTAGATGAAGAGGAGCTGTCACCCAGAGAGGATAGTACCAATCAGCAGATGTGATCAAAGATGGTAAGATGACTGAAGAAATCTTTCATCCAACTTTTCATTCTCTGTTTAAACAAAATAGTAAATAAATGAAAACTTAACCACCAAGAACTAAAAGGTATTTGACGTTGTCATTTTTGTAAGAGGCACAACAAAAATCCTATCATTAGCTTATCGTTAAGCAGTTTATTACATTGCTATGAGATGTTAAAAAAGTGAGTTGGGTGTTGTTTTTTATTTTTATTTATTTTTTTTAAGGTATAAATTCCACGGAATGATAAAAGGTCATGAGGAGCTATTTATGCAAGAGAGGGTGATTTTCAGTTTTAGGAGATATAAATCTGTGGGTTGAGGAAAAGAAAAGAAAGTTCTAGATCATTTACAATTGATGTTACCTGCCATATCTAGAGTTATAATGGGTAGAGGAAAAACAAAGAATTGTGAGAAGCAAAAATGGCTATGTAAATCAATGGTAGAATCAGTTGTTGACCGTTTTTGGTCAAGTGTCGAGCAAGCATATTGACAGAAGGAATGAACAAATGGAGGAAAGAAAGAAAAAGAGGTGAGTAGTTATTAAATTTACTTTGATCGACCCATTCATATATGATGAATACATTCATGCAATACTTTGCAACCTACTTACACCAAAATACCTCCAAACTATCTATGATCTGCTCTACTTAAAACTTTATAGAAAAAAAAGAAACAATGAATGAGTGATATTTACTATGAGGGAGTGGACTGGGAGGAAAAATTAAACATAAGACCTCTAAAAGAAAATAATAACTAAATAAAATGTGGCTAATCAAGTTGCCTCCTTATCCCTTTTTCTAAGAAAGATTAATACCTTCAACTATGTTATCAAAATCACCATTTGAGTTAAGATAGGGATCATAAAAAACATATGTTTATCACCATGGAAAATCAATGACATATGCTGCATCAAAATGCACTAACTGAATTGTGAGAGAACTACTGACCAAGTTTAGTTTTGAAGCTGAACGTGGTGTTGATGCAGATTCAATGACATGGATAAAAAAATGAGTTGGCTGGCTGTCCAAGAAGAGGCAGAGGAGGGAGCAGTTGCAGTGTGATGTATAGGAAGCACAGAACTGAAGGAATTGCACTGTATGCCCCATATGGCAGTGGACAGAAGATTGTATCTGATATGAAAAGTTGCCTCATAGGCCAAAAGAGAGGTGGTCAAAAGCTGTGTTAGATGCCAGTTGATTGATCCTGACACCAGTGAGCACAACCCATTCTCCCTGGTGAAATTGGAACTAGACAAGGTTCGCCATCAACATAATTCACTATCGTGGCGGGAAATACTTAAAAATGGCTGACTGCGGACCTGGATGACTTACAGTATGGAAGGAGTTGTGAATAGAGACAGTGGCTGTAGTTTTAGAAGAGCTTGTAGTGTTTCTTGAACAAGGACAAGTAGAAGAGGTTATGATGGACATGGTGTTTCAATCAGATTTCCTCCAAATAAGACTGGAGAAGTGGAATATAAGTAGATATTTCAGGGCTGCATACAGGCCAGATGGAAATGGGATTGTGGATTGAAAGCTGTGGATGGATATGTGTGCATGTATATGAATATCACAGTACACATGAGTAGGTGTAGGTACGTATTTGTGTGTACATATGTGTATAGTTATGAATCTACATAATTTAAAGCATATGTTGAATATGTGCGTTTTGGGCATGGATAAGTGTTTGTGTGGTTGCTACTCATTCACTTCTCCCAGTCTAAGAGGAGATGGTCAGATACGGTTGAAAAGACTGCCCAAGCTGCAACAAGAATTTAATTTTACATTGTCAATATTCTTCTTTTTTTTTTTTTTTTTTTTTGCTTTAAGGGTATTCTGGTGACATACAGTCCCATGAATTTTTATATAAAATCTATGGGCTGCCTAGGTCAGGAAGTAGGGAAGGATCTACTCCCTTATATATACAGGTGTAGTCAGTTGGTTAAAGAGATCCAACCAGGACAATGAAAGTGACACTAGTATCCGTGTCATGTCAAGTCTGAAAACTGAGCAGTGGCAAGTTAGAATTTGCACTGCACACATGGGGGTGGGAGAAGAGCTAAAAAGTGTTTTCAAAGTGAATCTGTGAGCAAATCCAGTCCTTTGTTTTCTCTTGTGACATAGTCTCAGGTTTCGTACACCTTCATTGGTATCTGCAATAATCTCAGCATGGGAGTTCATAATGCACAATGGGCAATTATACCTAGTAGTCAAGGTGCCTTCATCACACTTCCTTACTCAGAGTTATAATGGGTGGGGGAAAAACAAAGAATTGTGGATAACGAAAGGGGTTACATAAGTTAATGGCAGAATCAGTTGGTGACTGCTTTTGGTCAAGTGTCAAGCAAGCATATTGATGGATGGAATGAACAAATGGCAGAAAGAAAGTATTGATTGAAGGACAGAAAGGAGTAAAGAAAGAAACGTGTGTGAACATCACAAAATCTGCTTTTATCCTCATAGACTATAATCCTATTGTTGTTTTTGAAATAGATAATACAAACATATAAATTAGAATCCTTGGATCTCATCAGATCTTCAGTAAGCCAATAAGCACTAATTTATGTTTACTATGCTACTTATTGAGGATAGATGAAGTTAGCAGAAAGCAATTCCACTGGCAATGAACACTTTGATCTGATGAAAATCATCCTTTCTTGCTTTGACCCAAAGGTGAGAATTGTAATGAAATGACTGTGACTAAACACCAGTGTCTTATTAGGTATCTTCTAAAAATCTACTTGGATAGTATAAATTAAATTACCATGACTAGAAAATCTGGATTTATAATATAATTCCTCTCTGTAAAATAAAATAAAAAATATATATCTATTTCCTTGCCCATGAGGTTATGATTACGTAGATGCATATCTCGAATCCACTTGGTAAGCCGTAGCCCTGGAGGTGACCATGTCCACTGTAAGCGTATGGATGTAACTACAAAACACATCAGGATAATTGGCCATGCATTTACCATAACTGGTTAATTTGGCATTGTGCGATGTGGATCTGTAGTTAAGTGGTAGAGTTTCGGCTCTATTGTGTGGTTGCTGGTTTGATTCCCAGTGGGGGAGATCATGGTATACACTGCTTATGAGACCTAATAAGATCAAAACAGCTGTCAGGTGGATCTGTATTTTGCATGCAGTGATTAGACAATTTTCTGATCATGGTAATTCAATTCATAAATGTATATCTAACTTGGATATGTTTTAGGTTCAGTTCAGAATTTAGATCTATGGTTAAGGTTAGAGGATGGAGGTAGGAATAGAAAGAATTATTAGTGGCAGGTGTTAGGGATTAGTTTTAGTGCTCAGAGTTAGGGTTTAGGTAATTTGAATGAAGGGTTTGATTTAAGAATTTGTAATTAAAATTATTCTTATTAGGAATAAGTATGTTCAAGACAGGGTTGGGTAATCAAGATAGGATGAGAGTTGGGAGGGGGATATTCAATGCAGAGTGGAAGATGGCATGGGATATTCAAGGCAGCATTGGAGTTGGAGAGATAATTAAAACGGGGTTGATGTATTGGGTTAGTGATAAGGATTAGGGTTCAAGTTGATGTATTCAAAAGTGTGTTAGTCAGATTGAAAGATTTAGTCGTGAGTATCAGTTAGGAACATGCAGAGTTTAAAAAAAAAAAAAAAAAAAGAGGTGGCGTAAGGGTGTAGTGAAAGATAGTTTGCTCGGATGTTTTTATTTCTAGTTGGTTGGAACATGCATTTTGGATTGAGGGTAGAATAAAGGTGAAATATTCATAGAATGATATGAGTTTGGAAAGTGGTTTAGAGTTAAAATTGTTTATCCCATATAATGCCAGTGACACAAGACCTCAATGAATACATAAAACTCTCTCTCTCTCACTCATCTAAACTTTCCACTTATGCAACCATTTGCATTATATACAAATACACACAGCTATGCACACTCATCCTAAACATAGACTTAAGGAATATTTCATAGTTTAAGAATTGTTTCTTTTGGCAATCAACGCACCAAATTGAAAGTCTAAACAGTTGTTTTCCAACCTTTTTGTGGCCCCTACCTACCTATGCTTGAATGTATGCAACACTCATCAAAAGAGAATTGTATGTTTGATTGATATAAGAAAACAGATATTACGCTTTGATTCTAAACAAAATGCAACAAACAGGACCACAAGCTCAGATAAATGCTGTCAAACACCAAAGCCTTTGACAATATATGTAAAAAAAAAATAGTGAAAATTTCACTTAAACTCTAAATCTGTTGACCTTTTAAATAACATCAACAGGTGATTTAAACTTTGGAGGTAGTGGTATGTTACAGATTCTTAAATATTGGGTTATATTACTGATAAAGCAATTCTCATTTCTTTGTCAACAGTTTTCAAATTTTCTCTTGTCTTTGTCCTGATATTTGTTGAGTAGAAAAAGCAGATTTACATAGTGAAGTTGAAAACTGAAGCAGAATTACTAAAGATTTTCTGGATTTTGTTGGATACTGCATTGAAGTTTAAATCCCCAAACAATCCAATTCTACTTCTAATTATCTTAAACTTAAACAGCGACCATTCCTCAGTTCAACAACTTTTCTGTTTCTCTCTGGGTTAATTCGTATACTACAGATGCAATTTCCATGAGTTTTTAAGAGAGATAATTGATTTGGTGTAATAAAGCTACTTCCCTTAAATCGTTAGGTGCTATGGAAATTTTTTTTATTTTTCTGTTTTACCTGAAATGATGAAAATTCTGATTGGTTTCTCAATGTTTGTGGTAAAAAAAAATACAAAAAGATATCTATTCTAACATTAATAATTTGAGGATAGTATTGTTCATAAATGAATCCCCGACGATTTAGTTACCCCATCTTGTTATAAGGAATTTCCATGAATTTAATCGAGTATCTACTGGAAAAGAATAGTTTTGAAAAATATTAGGATGAAATTTTCATTATAAAAATCAATTGAAATTTTAGACCCCCCACCGCACCCCAAAATGATTAATGTATTTGAATAGCAAAAGTCACTGTCAACACAATTCATAAAATAAAATACATTTCTACTATATAGAAAACATTTACAATGACTTTTTTTTTATCATTAAATCCATATCAATGCATACCTATTTTCATTATCCACTTTATCTTTGTAATAAAAATCATTGTAATGGGATTATTGTAATAAAATCATTTGATTTTTTTAATAGCAAAAATAGTTCCCAATGCATTTTTGTAGTAAAAATCGTTGAAATAAAATAGAAATGCATGTGAAATAATTTCACTGGCAACGGATTTTTATCGTAAACATCATTTGCTATGTACAATGAATTTTTTTTTTGTTTTTTAATTTTTTCCTTTTTTGTTTTTTCTGTTTTTTTTCTTTCAAGATAGTGGAAGTATCTTTTTTTAATGTCACCCTCTAGCAAAACCTACGAGTTTTCAAGGATAGTAATTCATTCGGTGTCATAGAGTTACTTCCCTTGGATTTTAAAAAAAGATGTATACATTCGAGAAACTCACTGCCCAAAATGATTTTTACATCACTGATAAAAATTCTGATTGGTTACTCAGTATTTAATTTGCTAAGCTTTTTGCGTAGATGTGGAAAAAGGCCGTATGTATGGGGCACCCAATGAGACTCGAATTCACTTGTGAAGTTTTGCTAGTCTAGTTAGCTAACCATTACACTATCAGAGGCACCATTCATTGCTCAATGTTTGTGGCTTTTCTTTTCTTTTTTTTTTTAATGAGAAGGATATTTTTCTTTAAATTATCTTGCTGGTCACATGGCGTAACGGATATAGGTATTTAGTTTAAGCACTTTTTAGTGAAATTATCCAGAGGTTCAATCTTTACTACAGGTGTGTCCAGTTGGTTGGGGCTGTAGAATACACTGACTGCACCTCTGTGGAGACGTAAGACAACCCCCCTTACCCCAAACAAGTGTCCTGGATATGACACTAAATAATTTGATGGTGAGATTCCAGTGATGCAGGGGCTTTGGGGAATGGGGAATGCCCCTTCATTGCTATCGCTGTGTCTGGCTATGCTATGGATTTTCAGGCACCAAATGTAACACAATGGTTTGTACCATCTGGGCACAGCACCAAATATAGTACTATGGTTTGGCCCTATACCAATTATAATATTATCGCTTGGTCCAGTACCAAATGTGATACTATGTTCTGTGGTCAGTTGCGATTTGTAATGCTATTGTTTCGGTACAGTACTGAATGTAACAATATTGCGCTCACAACTATCAACACCGATACCAGTGCCAAATGTAATATCATTGAGCATGACAACACTTGTTGTACCAAATGTAATAATAATGATTGGTCTTATCTTAGTAACAACATCAAATGCAGTACTATAGTTGTCTTAGTACTTTTACTTTGGTCTTATCCCAGTAACTGCACCAGATAGTCTGTTTATCAAATCTGTCTGTGCTCATGCTGTGTTTGAAAAATTCATTGATAGGGAATGACACAATTCATCGAGAAGTTCTTTTGACAGTCAGGGTAATCCGTTGGAAAAAAGTTGCCCGAGTGTTGCCTACTCAAAAACAAGAAGCACTCTCTGTTAACAATTAACAATCATTTATTGTTTGATGTTCAGACTGCATACAGTAGCACAAAAGAGAGAGAGAGATCTGTCAGGGTCTATGAACAGAAAGACAAAGAGCCTCCACCCAACTGAACTCTCTGAATGCCAACTGACCCAAATGACCTTTTCAAAATTTGCCAATATATCTAAATTCAAGGTATCTGTTGTGTTTTGTCATGTTGCTAAGTTATTGCATCACTCACACATGTCCAAATTCAACGTTTTCATTCACGCAATCAAACTTGGGACAAGACATGAATCTTTGTTTACATTTGGGTCTTCTTGTGTTGGTCATTGGTGTACTGGCTTGAACTTCCCAAGTTGACTTAAATTTCCACTCAAAGATTTCAGCCCACTTCACAGCTAACTGAAAACAGTTGGCTTTATCAGCACATCCAGAGATGAAGAACAAAATCATGAAAAATGCTCTGACTAGGATATTTACTACTGTTAAAATACAACCGAAGATAAATAATGAATTTCAGATAAAAGAAAGTTATAACAAGTGAATTATTGAAGAATTAGGAGGACCAAATTTACCATTTAATATCTTCAACAAACCCCCTTTACTGGTAAATAGAAATATTTGTGAAGTGATGAAAAAGTATCTCACAAGTTCAGAGGAAATGCAAAAAGCATATTTGGCAATGGAATTATCAGAAAGTATCTGAAGAGCAATGAGAAAACAAATAAAACTTTAAACAAAATGTAATTGCGTTCTGAAGAAATGGTGAATGGAAAAGCCAAGATTCTCCCAAGTAATGTGAGACTTAAAAAATATTTGCAAGGATCACGGTGTAATTCACTCAAGATTTCACCAACAACCCCCACAAGATTTCAGTAAGATGAGGTTTCATAAATTTACACAAGCTAACTCAACTTAATATGTATAAGAATTTATTTCTAACAAAGAAACAAACCAACCAAGTGTGACACTTAATTTTGTCCAGAGTGGAAAAGAGGGAAGTAATCTCAGATGATACACACCAAAAAGCTACCTCATACTACTTGCCGAAAACTCCTATGGACCCTCAGTACAAAATTGGGGACCAGACTATTAAAGTGGGATAAAATAGCTAAAAGCTTTTGTTACTCGCTTCTTGAATAGCCAATAAGTATTCTAACAGGCAAAAAGCTTCCCAAATAATGAAACTAAAATCAGACTACTAAAATTCTACAAAGTTAAACAACTGAAAGAAAATTCGACCTGAGAATTGTGCTGAAAAGATAACTTTGCAGGAAACTCAATTGAAATTAAATGAAAATTAAAAAAGACTCAATTAAAATCAATTGAAAGATAAAATTCAATTCGTGAACTCGGTTGAAAAAACAACCTTTCAGAAGAGTCAAAATTAAAAGAAAACGGAAACATTTTGACAAAACCAAAAAAATAAAAAAAATACTCAAATTCAAAGAACTTTGTTTCCCAGACACTCTCTCAGATAAGTTTCTTTCTTGCTTCTTTTGTATAAAATTCCTTTTTAAAAACTTCATTGTCTGTGTTATCTTTTTGGATCAGTATCTGAACTAAAAAGCTGCGGAACTTACCATTCAAAATTACTCATTAAAGCCCCCGAAAAACATACCAAGTTAAATACTAAATTTGGCTTTAGTGTCATTCTCTTCATAATGAATTTTGTGCTCTAAATTTCTTTCATATTGCAAATTTTTTTTTAAAATTCTATTATATTGCAAATTTTACTCTAAATTCTTTTAGATGGGATATCACAAAATAAATCGAGATTTCAAGACATAACTCATGATTTTACCAACAAACATGAGATTTAATAAATTACTGTGAGAATTCACCTCATCAGGTGAGACTTTAACTCTTCACGCGAGATCTCAGCAAATACCATATTTCACCTCTTCACCTGAGATTTCAACACATCAATTTACGTATGATTTGATCAACAAACGTGGATTTCCCTTCTTCAGGCAAGATTACATCATGTAATCTGAGATTTGACAAAGTTGTCGTGCTCTGTTCAAAAACGTAAAATAAACAGACTGCTCTAATCCCTAAAAAATGCTACACCCAGCTACATCTGGAAATCATAAAATCACTTGTAGCCTTGACTGGCTGCCCTAGTGAAAGAAAGAAAAAAATCTTTTTTACAACAATAACAGAGCCAGTTTTGCAAAAGTCACTCTATCAAAATAAAGTGGATTATCTACAGAAGCCTATATCAGGTTAAGAAAGGACTGTATTTCCACTTATATTTTTTTATGAATGATCTCTTTGTCCACATAGCCCTGGCAGAGTGATACAACTTTCGTTCTATTTATAGCCAAGCCTTTCAGTGGGTTTCCGTCCTGTGCCTGGACCCACTTCAAAAACGGCTTTGTACCGCACTTGTATGCTTGGTGGAGGCATATAACAAATACATTAAAATGAGTCGTAAAATAAGAGCAATCAGAGATAATACATCATTAAATGTGATAAAGAGAAATAGGAAAAAAGTAGCAGGAAGAATAAAGAAATTCAAAAAGGATAAACAAGGCCAACATATATGAATAATACAAAGTTAGGTTCATTTGCAATATAAAATGAATCGCACAATGAAATTTAATCCTAAATGCTGTGACACTATGAAACCTTTGTATAGATTTTGGTGGAGTTCCCACACTTATAGTATATGTTAATCCAAGCTCAGATTAATACTGGAATATTTCTCAATGATCAGTGTTCAATCCAAGACAAAAATCCAACTTACACTCTACTAAATTGGAAGCTTGCCATGGCATAATCTTCATTTTTCTTGTTAGTCTTGTCCACTAGATAACATAGAAATTTACACTAGATGACCGAGAAAGATTTTCTTTTCTCATTGTAGCAAAGCTCCATGATACTTCCATAGAGAAAGGAACCCTGGTATATTTATGACTTTAATATTAGAAATTGGGATGATTCAAACTTCAAAATTATCCTCCAATTGCAATTTGACATCATCTTGCTTCATTCCCTGAACTAGAGCATCATATATCTTACTATAATAAAAAATCACTGTCCTGTTTTTGGTAGGACATAATCAAATAAATAAGTTACTAGTATATGTTTGTTTTCGTGTTCATGTTTGAATTCTTCATAAAAATTTACTTCTATCCATAATTGTGTGAGATAACAGGAGTTGAAGATATCAGAAGGCAGAGTATTCACTATTTTGCATGAACATTTGTCAATGAAAAAGTTGTTCACAATCGATCAAAAGCAACACATCAACGATTCAGAGCGTTGTTTGCAACTATTTTAACGCAACAAAAAATAAGTTTTTGTTTAACATGTGAAATGGATAAAATATAGATTCACCACTTCACTTCAGAGTCAAATCGGTAGTCAGCTGAGTGGGTAGCAGCATGTGGTAGGGGCAATTTCACCATGAAATAGGGACAATAATAAGATTATTAATAAAGATAGATATGTTGTAAAATTAGAAAATGGTAAGTGAAGAAAGGTACATCTTTGAAAAGACCCCGGAGGTTGACTGGCCATAAGGACTTTGGCATATTAAAAAAATAATATCATGTGAACATAACAGTTCATTAAAAAATAATATCATGTGAACATAACAGTTAACTTAAAGTTGGAAATATAATCCATATTGATTACAGAAGAAAAACCTAACTTCTAGAAATAAACGATATCCTCAATAATAGATGTTTATATGAATTGGTTATATTAGAATGTAGGATGCAAGAAAATCCCAACATGAAATTGTACTTTGGGCAATGTCAGAAGGTGGCACACAAGCTAGAGGATGGATGAATCAATTATGTTTGGCATCACGTGATTAGCAGGAGGTGAAGATATTCTCAATAAATATACCTCACCTCAAGCCGATGTGAGAGTTTTTGCTGTGACAGCTGAGGCAATTACTTTCGGTCCATACTGTGATTGTTGACGTGTAAGAGACGGTCAAGCCCCGGTGTGAGGAAATCATCTTTGGGCGGATGTGACTTCATCTATCGAGAAAACCTGTCAGAAGAGGAATGGGCGTTCTGCAGGCCTGATAAACGAAAATCACTAAACAAGCTGCTAAACCGAAAGTTAAGAGAAAAACACCTCTCTCTCTAATAACCAACACTTGAGGTACTGTTATATAAGAGACATTTCAATTTATTTCCTTTTTCTTTATGAACTGTGTTTATTTCATGCATTGTTGGTATTATTATCTAATATAAAAAAAAAAAAAAACCTTTCATAGAATTAGATCAGCTTGGTTATTTTTTCCTGATGCTAATACGATTCCAGTCTGACTGTCCTGCAGGTGGACCAGCAGATAATCTTTGGACCCCATAACCGCTCAATAGGATCAATCACAACATGGGCTGTTGGGAGGATCCCCAGAGAATTAGGTCTAACGTGTAACACTGGAATCACAGCCAAAATTGTGAAGAACTGTGGTTGAGTGGGGTTTGGTAACGGCGTTATATCAATGGTGAAGTGTTGAAGAGTCGTTGTTACATTAACCGTTGCCATGACAAGGATCATTGTACAGCAGGTCAAACCTGTTCAAAGTGACCAAAGATGCAAACATCAGCAGGCAAGTTTTTGGCCTCCATATTTGGGAATGTGCAAGGTATTTTGTTCATCAATTACCTTGAGAAAGGAAGAACCATCAACAGCAAATATTATATAGCATTAATGGTGCATTTGAAGGAAGAAATCACCAAAAAATGGCCACAAATGAAGAAGAAAAAGAAGTGCTCTTTCACCAAGACAATGCACAGTGTCACAAGTTGATCGCAACGATGGCAAAATTACATGAATTGCTCTTCAAACTGCTTCTGGACCCACACTATTCTCCAGGTTGGTTGGTTGTTTGGGTTTTATGTCAAATCAACCTTTTGTAGGTTATTTAATGCCTAATTTTGTTTATATGTATATTCATTCAACCAAAGATTTCTTAGCGAATACTTAGTAGGTAAAATTTTCTATTAGCAGGATTTAATTTGTTTACACTTGATTTACCAGTTTTAATTTGTCATATTTTTGGTACAACCCTGTCTCTTTCAAGAAGGACAAAACATCATCTATTTTGATGTTCTCAACAGACCAGTTAAACTATTCACTTTGAAAAATCACTTTCTGATGACAGCAAAAGTTCTGCATTCTATAAGAATGTTTTTTACTGAGCAAGTTGTCTGACAGGTCAAACACTGTGGTTGTGGTTCCTGTTTCAGTTTGAAAGAGTGAGTAAGCCTTGTATGACCAATGCACAATTGGGATATAACGACTTGTTCTCTTCTTGATTTTTTCAATGCTGGTCTCCACTCTCCTAAGGTTGGCTGAAATTGCAAGAGTTTATTGTGGATGTTATTGCTCCATCATTGTTGCCATTTTTTGTGTAGGGATTTATTAATTGTTGGTTTCAGGTCAGTATATGAAATCCTGGATTTATTGGGGGTCAGATCTAAGACTGATTTGGCTGCCGAGTCTGCTCTTTCATTCCCTCTCACACCAATGTGAGATAGGGTCCAGCATATAATTATTTATTTTCTAATTGATATAGAGTCTAATCTACTCAACAGTTTAATGATAAGAGGGTTCTGAAATTTTTTATTTCTTAATGATAGCAAGATGGTAAGTCAGAGAATATTATAAATTTCTGATGTTTACTCTTCAAGATGATATTGAGAGCTCGGTCTATTGCACGGGATTCTGCTGTGAAGATAGAGCTTTCCATTGGAAAAGCTTTCTTAAGATTGGTTTTGTTTAAAACAGCTGCACACGCTGTTTTATTGTTGTCCTTGGATCCTTCCGTAAAGACATAGAGGTGATCGGGATGGTGTTGGAGAATATTGTGAAATTTCTCTTGATAAGTGCTGGGGTGGGTTTTAGTTTTGAAATGTTCATTTAGTTCGGGAATCACTTTGGGAGTTTTAATGATCCAGGGTGGTGTTTGTGGAAAAGTGCTTTCATGTATGTTATTTAGTGGTATTTTTTATTCTTGTAGGGTCGACTTCACCCGAAGGCCAAAAGGTTTTATTGTTTTTTTTCTTCTTTCAAAATGTTGCTTGTATCTAGGGTTGAAGGTGCAGTCATTAGCTGGGTTGGTTGGGCAAGATTTCAGCTTTATGGAGTATTAGAGAGCCAGTTTTTCACATCTTAGTGTAAGAGGTGGTTCACCTGCTTCTGTGCTTTCAACAGGAGAAGTGCTATATGCTCCAAGGGCTAGTCTAAGTCCTTGGTGGTGTATGGTATTTAGTTCTTTCAAGTACATCTTTCTGACCGCCCCATATATAAAGCAGCCATAATCGAGTCTTGATCTGATTAATGATCAATATAATTTTAATAATGTTTCTTTGCTTCCTCCACAGTTAGTGTGTGCTATAGTTCTAAGTAGTTGTATGGTTTTGTTACATTTTGTTCTCAAGTATTTAATATGTGGAACGAAGGAGAGTTTGCGGTCAAAAATGATTCCTAGTTATTTGTAGTGTTCAACAATTGATATTTCAGTGTGGTCAATTTTCAGTACTAGATCTAGGTGGAGTTTATGTTGGTTGCAGAAGTGGACGCATTTCGTTTTTTCTTTTAAACATTTTAATCCATTCTCAGTGGTCCATTTGTGGAGCTTATCAAGGCATATTTGAAGTTGTCTTTCTATATGGTTCATGTTTCTTGCTCTGTAGCAGATCAGGAAGTCATCCACATACAAAGCACAGTTTGTTCTGCTGTTATTATTTTTCCCAATATTATCAATTTTTATATTGAACAGCATGACAGACAATATGCTACCTTGAGGTACACCCATTTCTTGTTGTTTTTCTTCAGAGAAAACCTCTCCCATTCTTACTCTAAATTGGCTATCTTAGAGGAAGTTTTGGATAAATATTGGCATTCTGCCTTCAAATCCGAGGTTTTTCAGATCTCTTACAATGCTGTACTTCCAGGTTGTGTCATATGCTTTTTTGAGATTGAAAAAAAAACTGCCACTAGATGTTCTTTTTTAATAGAAGCCTCTCCGATGAATGTTTCTAATTGAATCAGGTGGTCTATTGGGCTTCTTTGGCTTCTGAAACCAGATTAGTTTTCTGTTATTAATTTATTGGTTTCTAAATACCAGATTAATCTGGCATTTCTAATGTTTTGCAGACACAACAGCTAAGAGAAATGGGTCTGTAATTTTTTGCATTTGTATTGTCATAGAAAGGTTTGGGTATTGGTATAACTGTAGTTTCTTTCCATATTTTAGGTCTGTTACCTCTGTTCCATAAATCGTTGAAGATTTGTTGGTGGAAATTTGTGGATGGTTCAGGTAATTCTTTCAGGAACTGATAATGTATTTTGTCGGGTCCGACTGCAGTATTTTGTGCCTTGTTGAGGGATTCTTTTTAGTTCTGCTATAGAGAAAGGTTGGTTGTAGCTTTCTGTGTTTTTGCCTTGAAATTTGATTTAAACTTTTTCTGCTTTTGTTTTGATAATTTGAAAACTTTTGATTTGGTTTTTAACCCTACATGCCTCAGTCCGGCGGCTTAGACACTTTTACTCAAGTAAGAGAAAAAAAGGAGAAAGAAGGAAAAGGACTGTTGAGAGACATTTTTCTTTGGTGTTTTCCTGTTGACTTAATATTGCCGGTATTTTAAAAAGAGAAAAGAACTTTTTCTTAAATCTCATCATCATTTGTTTGGTTGTCGCATATTAAAATTTTGTTATATTTTAAATGCACCCTTGTGTTGAAATCTTTTGGTTATGTTATTTCCTCTGTCGATTCTACTTCTTTTGCATGTATTCTGTCTCAGCCTCGTACTGCTTTCATTAATTTTCGCTAACGTCTTACTGCATCCTTAGACATTACAAGAGGATTCAGAAATCTGTCTACAGTTAATATTATCTTAGAAGTTCATACTTCCGTGATCCGAGTGGGTAGGAAGACAAAAGACTTGGTGGTGTATGTGAAAGTAAATTGGCACCCCCTTACCAACGTCTGAGGTGAGTCTAGCCCCGAACTAGCCTCCACATTATTTGTCTGTTTATCATATGTCCAAATAAAAATTTTTCATGTTGATATTATTGGTGTTTCTTGTTGTATTCGACGCACTGATTACAATGGTAGCCATTAAAGTCATGTTTTCGAAATATTTTCAGTCGAAATGGGCCTTTAAAGTAGCTGTGATTTGGTGGAATTCGGGGTAAATTTCGTGCAAATATTTCATGTTGATATTTTTGTTGTTTCTTGTATTATACGATGCACTGACTGAAAAGGTAACAATTAAAATGGTGTCATGAGATATTTACTGTATAATGAGGCTTGAAAGTATCAGTTCTCAGGTGGTGTTAGTGAAAGATTTCATATACAAATGCGGCTTCAAATTATATGTTAATAGGTGAAAATCGGGGTATATTTCGAGAAAATTTTTCATGTTCCTATTATTGTTGTTTCTTGTTGTATTTGATGCACTGATTACAATGGTAGCCATTAAAGCGGTGTCAGTGAAAGATTTTCTGTAGAAATAGTGCTTCAAATTATCTGCATTTTGGTGGAAATTAGGGGAAATTTCGTGCAAATTTTTGATGTTGATATTATTGTTGTCTCTTATAGTATTCGATGCACTGTTTACAATGGTAGCCATTGAGTGTCAGTGAAAGATTTCCAGTAAAACTGAGGCTTCAAAATATCCGCATTTAGGTGGAAATTGGGGTAAATTTCGAGCAAATTTTCATCTTGATATTGTTGCTTCTCGTAGTATTTAAAGCAATGATTGCAATGGTAGCCCTTAAAGGGGTGTCAGTGAAAGATTTCCAGTAAAAGTGGAGCTTCAAAATAATCATATTTAGGTGGAAATTGGGGTAAATTTCGTGCAACTTCTTCATGTTGATATTATTGTTGTTTCTTGTAGTATTCGACGCATTTATTACAATCATCATCCATCATCATGTCGTGCCGCTAGCACGGATATCCCTGACCCTCTCTCGCCACGTCTCCCTATCGTTCATCGCCTCTGGCAGGTCTTCAGGGCTACATCCTGTATCCTCACATAGCTGCTGAATGTATGTTCAAGCTGGTCGTCCTGCTTTTGCCTGGCCATATGTGGGGGTCCATAGGAGTGCATCACAACAATTTATTTTACACTTTACTGCATTATATCTTTTCCTTGTTCCTGGTTGATTAACCTGGACAGGGTAAGGGAAACAACTATGTAAGGACCCAGATCTGTTAGAAATCCCACAATGCAAGGTGACCTCTGTCTAGGCCAGAATCAGTTGTAAGATTTGGAGGGAATTTTGTTAAAGAATTAGACCTTACTAATTCCTTGATACTGGTTGCGGCACACAGGTGAATTTATTTCACCCACTTTCCCGTGAAATTTCTGGACTTTATAAGACCCCTTATTGTAAAAATATCAACTATTGTTGTATAAACTTTTATTTCAGTATTTCAAGGTGTTTTGATTTGAAGTAGAATAAAGCTAGCATTCACTCAAACATCTGTCAAGACTTATGTTTTAACTTTCAACCAGAAGAAACATCAAGGAGTTGCTACAGTGAAATACTAGCCATCTAGCAGTGAAATATCTCGCCGCTAGATTGAAAAACATCCAAAAAAACAAACCAAGTGAAAGAAAATAAAAAACCCTCCGAACATTTACTATGAAGAAAGTTTCTGCTCACTAAACCAAAACGAAATTGATAGTAACAGATAAAATAGTTCAAATCTATTCGTCAACTTATTGTCTAGTGAAGGTGGTGTTGGTCTTCATTGCTCTTGAGTCATTGTGGGTGAGTGGTTAAGGCAATGGACTAGAAATCCATTGGAGTTTCCCCACTTAGGTCTTCATTGATCTTGAAAGAAAGAAATTAACTAAAAAATAAATAAATAGATTTTTGTTTTATAAGGAGTGTTCTCCCTTTAACACTTTCATTGGTCGATTTTTGAATGTGGCCAGTATTCCTACACACAGATTGTTGCAGAAAGGTAAGTACACTGTACAGTAGTCATGGGTAAGGCCAGAGTGGCACTCTCAAAGGTTGTCACAGTGCCACCTCTTGAAATTGTTGTAGTGATAGTTTCTGCAGCAGTAAGTAACTTCCTGAGTGAGAAACTTGACTTAAAGGTGGATCAAGAGTTTTTCTCAATAAGTTCCTAAATCATCCTGGGATATATAAAAAAATGATACCTAGCAATTCTACATTTTTGTTACCAACTGTGTCCAAAAAATTAGAAATAGTACAGATCCTGGACAGTAGTTTTACCTTGATACTGACCAAAATCCTGCTGATCATGCATCTAGGGGTCTCATGGTGGCAGAACTTATGGAATCAAATTGGTTTACATGACAAAAATTCATGTGTGACTGAGAGCTCATCACAATTCAAGGATGTCCTGAATTCATCATTGGAGACCAAGAGGTGAGGGGTGCAAAAACTCAAACAGAAAACTTCTTGGATAGATTGTCAAGATTGTTGGACTGGAACAGGGCCTTAAACATTGTCGCTCGAATAAAGCGTATGGCTAATAAAACCGATTTTGGGCCACATCACTGTAACAGAAAGAGATTCAGCTTCTTTTGCACTCATCAAGACAGCCCAATGAGAGACATGGAAAAAAGAGTTCAAGTTGCTTAAAGGAACCAAAAAAAACTACCAAAAATTAGTGAGATTTACCAACTTGACCCAGTCCTGAAAGATGGACTCCTCAGAGTGGGAAGACAGTTTTAAAAAATCTACATTCCTTGAAGTTAGACATCCAAAAATACTGCCAAAAAAAAGGCATAGTAACTCATAATCCTTGATTTCTGTCACAAGAAAACTCAGCAGCAGGGTCAGGGAATTAGCCTGAATGAAATCTAGACCAATGGCTATTGGATCATGAGTGCCAGCAAGGTAGTGCCCAGGCACATTAAGGACTGCGTTATTAACAGAAGGATGCATATACCCCGGGAAGAGCTATGCATGGCTGAGCCTTCTGTTGAAGTTGAACCTTCTCTGCCATTTTCATACACTGAAATTGACTGTTTTGGCCCATTCTATACAGAACATGGTCAGAGAGAATCAAGGCGATGTAGTCTTCTTTGCACATGTCTTAGCTCCACAGCCATTAACTTTGAACTGCTAGAAAATCTCACCACTGATGCCCTCTTGAATGCTTTGAGATTCTTCATAGCTCTCAGTGATGCAGTAAGGCAGATTCAATCTGACCAGGGAAAAATTTTGTGGGAGGAAAAAATCAGTTACAGAAGGGTGTGACGGAATTGGACAAGGATAGAGATACAACGCTTCTGGCTGAGAAGCCGTTTGACTTCATTATGAATGTTCCTGACGCAAGTCACATGGGCAGTGTATGGGAGCACCAAATAAGGACAGTCAGAAGTGTGATGAGCAGTGTTTTAACATCAGCTGCTGGAAGGTTGAATAATGCCTCATTGAAAACATTTCTGTACGAGGCAATGGCAATCAAAGCCGTCCACTCACAGTGGACACAATCAATGACCCAAGAGGCATTGAACCCCTGACACTAAATTCACATGCAAACATTTACACTCCTACCTCCTGGGAGGTTTGTCAAGAAAGACTTGTAGAAGAGTTCAGTACCTTGCAGAGCAGTTCCGAAGCAGACAGTGCAAGGAATACTTAGCCAACATAACCATCAGGCAACGATGGCACACAATAAGGAGAAATATAAAGGCTGCTGACATCATAATCCTCAAGGAAGACAATCTTCCTCAAAATCAGTGGAAAATGGCCAAAGTGATAGAAACAGTAAAAGACAAAGATGGCTTCATACAAAGAGCTAAGCTACAAATTGCTCAAGGTAACTCAAGAAGGAATACTGAATGCATACTCAAATACCCAATTCAAAACTAGTTGTTCTAGTTGAAAAAAATTCATAAAACAGACAGACACACATACACACAAAAAATTACAAAACGCATTAGACATACCCAAACTCTGTTTCATAGATCTTTGAAATTTTGGTGGCAGTGTAGCCATTACCCTAGGATGCATCATAGTTTAGACATATATCCTTTCCTCCTTCCTGATAGATTAACCTGGATAGGGTAAGGGAAACAACTATGTAAGGACCCAGAGCTGTTAGAAATCCCACAATGCAAGGTGACTTTTGCCTAATCTAGGACCAGTTGTAAGATGTGGAAGGAATTTTGTTTGTTATGAATTTGAACTTAGTAATTCCTTGATAATGATTCCGGCACACAGGTAAATTTATTTCCCCAACTTTCGTGTGAAATTTCTGGACTTTATAAGACCCCTTATTGTAAGAATATTAACTATTAATTGTATAAACACTTATATTTCAATATTTCATGGTGTTTGGATTTGAAGTAGAATAAAACTAGCATTCATTCAAACATTAGTCAAGACTTGTGTTTTAACTTTCAACCAGAAGAAGCATCAAGGAGCTGCTACACTGTTCATTGAGCAAAATAGAAAAATCTGGCAAATTTAGTGATCTGGAAACCAACTAAAACAGTTTGCTCAACTGACTGTTCTAAAGAAATATTGAAAATTTTTGATTCACCAAAATCAAATGGCTAAAATTTAACTCAAAAATAAAACCAGATTGAATTTCTAGTCAAGAAGATAATAAAAATGCAGCAATATTTTTTTGTTGTTTAAAATTATCAGCATTAGCTTTTTGTGATATCTAATGAAAAAGTTTCCATAAATTATCAAAAATTTTTTAAAATCCACAGAATTAAAATAATTCTATGAGCTTTCCTTTGTAGAGCAACACTAATATTGAAACTAATTAGATTTTTAGTTTGATACCTCATTTCAAAGAATTTATTCTGCATAGGTCAGTTTTAATTATTTCTTGTAAATTCATTTTGTTGTAATTGACAGCCATAAATTTGCTTCTTAGACAAATCAACTGACACAAAATATCTGCTATGAATCAATATGAATTCATCCTCTCTATCGGAGAATTCATCTCTGTTCCAGTTTTGTTCATACTCTTAATTCATAAATGCAAGTGGTGCATTTAGTCATATTATTTGTTAGAAGCTAAGCCAATGGTATATTAACAAAGAATAGTTTTTGCGTATTTGTCAAAATTTTACATTCACAGTTCAGCTGTAATATCTACAGGGTTGAATTGTGTGAGTAATTAATGACCAAAAAATTTCCCTAATATCCATAAATTCAGAAAATCTCTTCTTGAATAGACTCTAGTAATTTCACAATTTTGTTATGGAAATACACTTTTTCTATCTGCTCAAAATGAGATTTTGTTGAAAGTCCTCAATCATGACTTTAGGGAACTAAATACAAAAATTCATGGGTAATTCAAGCCTTCTAAGTAGTTTTTCATCAAATGCTATTAAAGAAACAAGTTTTAACTTAGATATATGCCTAGAAACCCTGTACTGAAAAACAGTTTTGGTTTCAAATTATTCTCTTTCAAAAATTATGCATATTTATGAAGAAAATATTAGAAAATTTAAAAAGATTAACTTGGTGCATTATTTCAAACTGAATTTTACTGTTTTACATATAATATAAAAATTCAACTATCACAGCTTCATAATTTATTGAATCGTTAAACATATTTTAAAGAAGAAATTAGTAAAATATTTTTAATGTTATTTTTATTTTATTAATAATAATAAAGTTACCTCCTTTACATTTGTCGATTTTGAATTTTTAAATGAAAGATTTATATTTCAGTAATAATTCAGTCTCTTTTCAGTCTTCAATATCTATATATTGTTAAGAAATATATATGGAAATCATAAAGACTCTGAATAATTACGTTTCATTCTTCATATACATGTAGACTGTAAGAAAATTAAACCGCTACACTGCTACTGTTGAAAGGGAAGCAATTTTGGGTATAATACGCTATTTGACGGTTATTTGGGTGGGTGTTATGGCATATCAGCCCTCACAGGTTATTTAATGTCAAATCCCGTTTATATATATTTATATCATTTATAAACAGTTTGTAGGTATGATTTTAAACAAACCAGAGCTCATTTGTTTGCACACAGTTGAATGATTTCAAGTATTCTTGTCTAACATAAGTAATTCCATTTAGTATTATTTGTTTGCACACAGGTTTAAAATATAGCTGAGTAACACTAACAATTCAATTTAACATCAGTCATTTGTTTGCACAAAGTTAAAAGGTTATTTATTTATTCATTTATCTATTTATTTTAAGCAAATATTTTTGGCAATTTTATTTTTAAATGAGTTGAGCTAATTTGTTTGCACCCAAAATTTTCAAGTATTGCTATTTCACACTAACTATTCTATTCAACACTAATCAATCATTTGCACACTGTTAAATGGTTTCAAGTATTTCTTTGTAATGGTTAAAACTCATTTTGATATCAGTCATTTGTTTGTACATACTTAAATGATTAAACAGCTCCATTTAATCCACAGATGGGACCCTAACAAGTACTGCTACTTTGAATCAGAGTGGACCTGGGAGTAATGGCCATGAAGGTGTACTCCACATTTTTCAGAGTTCCAGGACTGGAGCCTCACCATCAGATGCAGTTTAGTGTCATATCCAGGACTTATGGTGGGGGGAGTCTTTACTTTCTCCAGAGATGCAATCAGTGTATTCTACTGCCTGAGCCAACTAGGCTGATGCTATTTGAACTGAAGTTTCAAAATTGAAGAAATATTGCTAATGTTTTTTTTTTTCTTATTGTTATGAAATAAATTTTTATCAATTTCATTAATAATTTTTACAACAAAGAATCATTGTAATTGAAAATAACAGTAATTTGTATTATTGACAACATTAAAAATTCCAACTGTACTTGACATTTAGCAGGCAATGAAAAATACAAAAGAAAGAGCTGATTTTGGCCCAGTTAATAAATTTCTGTGAACAAAGACAAATATTCGATGCATCCAATTTGTCCTTCTAATGTCAAGAATAAGTCAAATTTCAAGAGAAAAGACAAATCTCCACGTAGACATTAAATTATACAAATATACATGAGAAAATTGATACTAATGCGTTTTTTTTATTAAATACAAATTTTAGATTAATTTGAATAAACGAATTCTAAATAACTATTCTGTATTTTTCTCTTAAGACAATGATTTCCTTATATATATATATATATATACACACACTTTTTTCTGTAATTGTTTCAAGTCAAGCTTATCTGTTATAAATTTTCATTTTGAAAATTTGTGTATACTCACATTCTATCATCTACAACAAAACAGTTTAGATTTCTAATATGTTAATAGTACTAGTATAGATTTTATTAAATTGTCAACATATATTTACTAACAGCATTTATCAAAGCAATAGTGATATGTAATTTGTATTTTTAAAAATTTCAAAAATAATTGTGCCATGTTATTCCTTTTTTTAATTTGTTTTTTTTTTCTCCACATAAAAGCAAATTTTTGAGGATAACCTTTTTTTTTTTTTTTTTTTTAATAAAAACACTATTATACAAGCATAAAAAGAAAATTATAACTTATTAATTCTGCTTTCTTATTCATTCATAACTTAGCAACAAGACAGATCTATTATTGTATTTACATTTGTCATAAGATTATTGGAACAAAAAAAGAAAATTCAGTTTTTAAATATTTACTAAATATATTGGTTTTCATTATTATCTAAATATATTGAGTTGTAACCAGAGTTAGAAATTCAAATGGACTTAGCATAATGTCAAAAAGATATTGATGTTTTGCAGAAAATATTTTGTTTTAGAAACCTTGTCAATGTAAAAGGACTTTTATTACAACTTAAATTTCTCTGAATGTAGGATGGATATTTTAACTGCATATCCAATCAAATTTGGTTGAATACTTTTTCAAACACAAAGAAACGAAAATTTTTTGTACTATCTTGATTTTTTAAACACTCTTAAGGGTTATTTGTTTCATTTATGTGAGCATTTCTGTTTACAGGCTGGTTTCTGAAATATTCACTCAGGCATGAGTGACTGTAGCAATTGCAGTGCATTATGGTTGAAAAGATCCTTTGAAATGAGATTTTGAATTAGACATAATGACGTTGCCTACAGATACATTCTTGAGCAATGCTTACCAAACAGTTTAAATACACTTATTGTAGTTTATCATCATTGTCTTGTTTTTGATAGTTTCAATAATAAAATTATTTTCTAGTTGAAGGTCTCTCCTAAACAAATCTCAATGTCCATTCATAATTTACTTGCAGAGATTTAAAGATAGTATTCGAATATTTTACCATTTCATTTTGGTAAAATTCATAAGAACTGGATGAATATGAATACAAATCTCATTGTGGTAGTGCAAAATACCATGTTATTAATCATAGTTCTACTGCTCATATTCACTCAGCATTTATTTTTAATTCCAATTTTAAAACTAAACCATACTGTATGACTAATTTTACAAAATTCATATTGGATTTCTTTATGAAGTTGCATATATGAATGTTTTTAATATATAGACTATCATAACATCAAATTCATGTTTGGATTTGTCAGTTATCAATACAATGATAAACTTAGCCAAAATTCTTCAGTTGTATGTCAATAATCTCCAGGGTGGAACAATAAAATTGTCGCCCTAGAAAAGACGACTTGATTCCATTTCCATTTAAAGAAAATCGGTTTTATTTTTTTGTTGCAGACCATCTACTAGTTGGCCAGTTGTGTACAAATCTCAAGAGCGATAGGAGTCTTCTATCATGTCTGAAAGTGACATAAATTCAACGAGCAAGATCGAAGGTGCGTTGCTGAACAACTCATGCTCTCTACCAATCCAAGCTATGACAACAGGACCATTGCCAGCACCCTCAAAATGCAAATCCGGACAGTTCAACACTTGAGGGCATAACTCAATGCATCGGACGACCCTTTGGAGGTGGTGGAGTGGAAGGACACCGCCAGGAAGACCCGGACCAAGGAGTTTATCGAAAAGGTCCAGGCAATCATTGATGAAACTCCCCAGTGGCCTACTCAGCAGATTGCCAGAGAATTAGGCATCTCACACACAACTGTGAATGCATGTGTGAAGGAGGACTTGAAGTGTAGGTCCTACAGGTGCCAGACAAGCCAGATCTTGACTGAGAAAACAAAGAACCTCAGGCTAATCAAGTCCATCAGGCCCCCCTCCTCCCCCGACCTGAACCCGCTGGACTACTTCATTTGGTCATACATCGAGAACATCACCAACATGACTTCCCACAACACCAAAGCCAGCCTAACTGCCACCATCCGCTGAGTATTCGCCGAGCTCCCGCCAGTGCTTGAGGAAAAGGCATGCTCCCAGTTCCAGATCTGTTTTAAGGTGGTCATTGAGGTTGAAGGTGGCTACATTGAGTAGATGTCAGCTTTACTACATAATCAAGTTACCTGAATTGATTTTTTTCAATAAAAGTTTTAAAATAAAGCTGTTGTGTTGTTTTCTTTAGGACGACAATTTTATCGTTTCACCCTGTAGAATAGTGATTCTTGCACTGTGATCTTCAAAAATGTAATGATTCATAAATCTTATTTTAGGGGTTGTAGAATGGAAAATAATTTGAGTAAGCTATTTTTATGGCAGCAATAAAGGGAAAAATGCTTGAATCAGAAATCTATTCAATGCATATAAAAGATTGACAAGTTTAAATGCAGTGAATTATAAAAAGATTAGTGACTTTGGATTCCACTTTGAAAGTAGCATTTAAAGACTGATACTTTCAAAATTCTGGCATAGTATAAAATAATATCTACAGGATTCAGATGCAGCAATAAAAAAAAAAAAATAATTGTAACAGACTAAACATTGAGACAGAATCCATCAATTTACAATTAAACCAAACTTGAAAGAAATTTGAAAAATTAATGAAAATATATTATTCGTTCCATTGACATTTCTTTTTGGCTATCAGCTCTTTTCTGCTATACAGGTCCAATTGGTTCAAACTGTCTTCAAAATTAGTGATGTCAGCAAATTTTTAATCACCTAATACACATAGATAATCTGGATATTCATATAAAGAGGCATTCAAATCACTCCCTCTTGAACAAGCATTCCCAACTGTGAGCAGGATTTTCTTTCCTCCAAAATACCAAAAACAATGTTACCCATTGCCAATATCTACACTTTCTTCTCGGATATCTCTAAACTCACTGTGTAGCATTTTTAGTTACGCAAATCATTATAATTTAATCTTCCTTAAAAATCCAGAATGTCACTGGGATTCTTTGTTTCTCATCAGCCAAAAAATACCTATTATATATTTACTGACTGTTAGACAGTTACTACTCATAGCTTTTCTTTCAGTCCACAAGTCTTTAGTTCTTTCTCCAACCATAATGTTATTGCAAGGTTTGAAATTTTGAAAATAAATTGATAAATTCCTTTTGTATAGAACAAAAATTGTTGGGGGCTCGTAAATTGGACATAGTTTTAATAATTTGTCAGGAAGATAATGCCATCCACAAAGACCAGAAAAATGAATGCCTTATTTTTGTTATAATTTTGATAACAAACATCTTAAATAATATATCAAATGTTAAAAGCAAATTATTTTTTTTCAATTGAAAAATCCTTCTTTAAACAAGTCTTCATGATTTGATATTAAAAATTCAATTCTCTCATACTCAAGGAAAAAATCAATAATTTAAAAAATTCACATCATTCTCACTTTGTTGATTGCTTTTATTATATTTTGACCCGGCCCAAAATGCCATTCAAGGTGATGCACCGAAAGGAAGTGACACATTCCAATGGCAGTTATGAGAGGAAATCGCGTGGGCAGAAATTGGCTGATGAAATGGGACGAGGTAAAAAATTCCCATGGTACACTCATAGACTGACACACCGGAAGAGAGTGACCTGTGAATTGCATGACAGTTATTTCCACTCGATGATCACACAGGCCATTCCAAAGATAGCGGAAGAGATACATCCCGATCGCCAGATATCGGAAGAAATTGCGGAGGCGTGTCCATATCTCCGCGTGGGAGTTTGAAGGTAATATAAGGCCGACGAATTGAACAGAGGACAGTTGAGTTCTAGTGCCAGTTGGAGAAGAGATATGGTAGGGAAAGCTACACCCGGCTGAATCGGAAAGTCTCATATCGATATACATAAATAATGTAAATAAAATTGGTATCCAATGACATGAAAACAAATAGAAAAAACTAATTCATCCAGGCAAACAAATTTAATCAAAAGCACACAAATGTTTGGTGGTCTTTTCTATAATATAGATGAAATATCTCAAATTCTACGAAGAATTAATTTTTCAAATGTTTATCATTTAATTCTGTAAATCATAATTTCATTTTCTTTTTTCTTTTCATATAATCTAAGAAACCCCTGCAAAAAAAATTCATATATACTTACGGCAAAATATCAAATTACAGTAAATCAATGTCTCCTCGTAAGAAGTAAAGCCAGAAAACAGAATAATAATTCTTAAACAAATGTTATTATGTACCAAGAACTATTTCCCAAATTTACGAAGTAAAATAAGGTGTTTATAAAAAATTAGACTGAGATAGTTTTGATTATACTAATTAATAAAAGTTAAATTTGCAGCTTGAAACTTTGTACCATTTGATAAAAAAGATTTGAGAAAATGCAATACGATAGATAGATAGATAAACATAAAAAAACGTAAAAGAGATTTGTGATTGAAAAACAGTTTTCTCACAAAAATCTCCCTCAATTGGACCAAAAGAAATATGCAACATTGTAAGGCAGAGTGAACCACTGGCTGCTGTTAGTGAGAACGGCTGTCCTCGTCGGTTTAAGAGGCCATGTTTGGTATGTTGTATCTATGCAAAAGAAGATAGCCAGCATGATGACTGAGCAGTGCCGAAATTCTGCTCATGAAAATGGCTCCTATTTTGCATAAGCAAGTTTTCGGCTCTCAGTCGACAAAGTTCTGTTTCGAGACAAGATTTCAAAAAGAACAACTGGATTGGAAGGATGTGAAAAAGGCAGCTGCGACTATTAGACCGACGACTTCGACGAAGAAGGAGAAACAATTACAACCATGACGACGAAATTGATTTCGCGTGTTGATTTACAGAGACTGATTTTAAAATGTCAAAAACTCAACATATTTACTGTATTAAACTTTTTAAGAATCAATGAAAAAGATCAGGAGATTTTTATATCTAATTTTTTTTTATATTTGTCGGTTTGAATCAGTTGAAATGTTTTTTAAATCCTGTTCTAAGGGAATGGTAAAACTGGCAACTAAATTTTTAAAAATAAAATGATATTTTTGAACCAATCCAATGTTTCACTTCGAGAAACAATCAACGAACCACTTTATAATTGGATTCAACTTTTTCAGGTTTATATACACAACAAGTATAAAAAGTAAGTAACAGTTTAAACGAATGTATCTAAACGAGTTATGTTATAATTATATAAATCACCAAGTCTAAATTAGATTTAAATCGTCAGGGATCACTGGTAAAATGTTAACTAATTGCAATATTTCTTAGTGTAGATCAATTTTGAAAATCACATTTCAACCAATTGCATTCGAACCCTGAAACTGGGAAGCAACTGAAAAAAGATTCCGGATTTTACGGACAAGACCGCTACGCTACCAACAACTATTCATTAGGTAGAATATTAAATACTATTTGAGACAAACACAGTTTGGTTATAGAAACACTTTAGAGCATAAAATGAATGCTAGCACAATATCGGTTTTATGGCGCAACGGTAAGATCTCCAGCAAACGGTCAGAATCAAATAGCCTGACATGGCGTAACATTTCCTGTTTTAGGTTCAATTTTTATTGATTCTATCGTAATAATTTTATTAACGTAAGAAATAATGGATTTATTATTGCAGAAAATACCCATAATTATCGAAGATTTGGTGGTGGTGTAGTGGTATAATCTGCTGATAATGCATAAAAAAAAGAAGGAATCTTGATCCAGATTCCGAGATCAAAATCTTTTTGGGTTCGGTTTTAATTTGCGTATTGCAAATGTCAAATTTATTTTTGCAGAAAATATCCTTTAATCGCGTGGCTTCGTTGGTGGCGTAGTGGAATGATTTCCGGTTAGCATATCGAACAGAATAAACAACCTTTTATGAGGTTTCGGGATCGAATACTTCTGTGTTATGTTTTAGTTTCCATAACATCAGAAAAACTTAATTCATTAGAACAGAAAATAAATAAATCGTCAGCGGTTTCGGTGGTGGCTCTGTGGGATAATTTCTAGTTAAGAGCAACCGTTACCGTTTATCTGGTGGTGAGTTCGATTCCTGTATGTATTGTCCTGTTTCAAAGTGTGTGTTGTATGTTAAACCCGGCACATGATGTCGACGGCACTGTTACAATTACTTTTATTGTGGTAAAATATAAATATATCTCGTATATGGTTTAAACCAAGCATCTGGAATGCAGTTCAGTAAGCCCTGCATGTTATGTGACTTCTGATCACCTACCGCATCGCTAATCTAGAATTACTTTCGCTTTATTCACAACTGAGTTCGATCGTGAAACGGTAACATTTCCTATCTGACAACTTACCTCTGTACCACTTTCACAGCCGCTGTCGCTTTAGTCATTTTCTATGGTAATAAATTTCATATTTAAGCGAAGCAAAGTATCGATCCCGCAAACTGTTAGTGATGGCTTAAGTTAGTTTGTTTAAATTTTATAGAATATCAACCATCGTAGATTATTCAATGTCAGATCTTGATGGTGTGTTTGTTGGTTGGTTCTTATGGCATATCAAGCCTTGTAGGTTATTTAATGCCAAATCCTGTTTATTCATATATCAAATATATGATTTGTAAGCAAATATTTTGTAGGCAACATTTTTAAACGAGCTCGAGCTCACAGTACACAGTTGTATGGTTTCAAGTATTCCAATTTGATATTGACTGTAGCAGAAGGTATTTTGGTTTGGCGCGCAATTTAATTCGACGCATAATTTCACTCAATCAGGATGGCCTATCCTATTCAATCCGGACCTCCTTTCCCGGGCAGCAGAAATTGGGTAAGCTGCCAAACCCAGTCTTTTTAGCTGGACAACGCCGCCCAGTGCAGACGTCTCACTGGTGGCTCTTCAATAGCAGCAACAGCAGCATGGACACATGAGGGAACCTATCTAATTTATGCATTCCTTGCAAGGAATCCCAGTTGAATATAAATTAGATACATTCAACATTCCACGCACAGGCACAATTTTATGTCACCCCTAAAATTGGCTATGTCGATGTGATGCACAGTTAAGCTCTTGACACCTAGCTCTCAATTGACCTCTGGGCCACTTTAATGGAGACAACACACACTCTCCCCAAATACCAGACACATGAAACTCACGGTGACTCCAAAGTTCATTTCCTCCAATGGCAACATGGCTTTTGCTAAACTACGGCGAACACAATCCCTTGCACGTCTGATGACACACACTGCCATCTCAACCTTCTCATAACTCCATTTCATCTCTATACTCACAACCTCACCTACGAGACTTGCAGCACAAACACAAACTACATTTTCCATGCTGCAAATAAAAACTATTCTTAACAACACATTTCGACTATCGGCATCTTACTTCATCATCCTCCTTTTATTTCTCACAACTTAACGAGGAAGTAACTAAACACAAACACGCACGTTACACCATCTTCCTCGCTAACAACAACTTATCCTCGCCTACAAAACAAACAAATTTATTACCCAATCATAACAATTTAACACAGGCTAAATGACAATTTAACAGCAGTAATTTTTCTGCACACAGTTAAATTGATATAGATATGATTTGTAAGTGAATATATTCGATCTAATATTAAGCATTTGTTTACATACAGTGAAGTGGTTATAAGTACTGCTATTTAACATTAATTCTATTCAAGATTCTTCATTTTTACAGTCAAATAGTTCCAAGTATATCGCTATGTAATACTGATTATTCAATTAAATTTCAGTCATTTGTTTGCACACAGTTAAATGGTCTAACAGTTCTAATTAACCAATAGAGGAGATCCTCTCAGATACTACCACTCTGGGTCAGAGTGTACCTAGGGGAAAGACCACCAAAAGAGAAGGCCTGCTTGATTGTGACGTGACGTCATAAAAGTAGTCCATGATCTTTGTAAAACATAATGTAATCAATTATTGTAAGAAAAAAATGGTTTCAGAAAACATTTTTAAAATACATTTAAAAAAAAAAGAAAGAAACAGGGTTGGATTTTATACGAAACTTTATTTCATACTAGTTTTTTTTAAAAATAATTGATAAAAAAAATTGTTGTTGACTGTTTCCATAAAGTAAATAAACTTTACATTTTAAAGACTGAAATTCGTTCGTTATTTCATGTTTCAAATTTGAAAACAGTTTTTAAAATAAGATCATAATAAGCATTGTTTTAATTTGCCTGCTTTATTTTTATTTCAATAATTATTCTGTAAAGTTACAATTTTGTAATCATTAAAAGATTACAACTCAAATCCAGCAACAATTGAATTATTAATTAGGGAACAAAAATTAATTAAATAAACAAACAAATTACAAGTAAATAATGAATAAATAAAACAATTAAGTATAAATAACAAACACATAAATTAATTACAAACAAGCAAATAAGTCAGATACAAAGAATAGAGATTTAAAAATCAAATAATACTTATAGAAAAATAAGTTACAGATATAAAATTTGGCTGAATGATAGAAGTTTTTTTTGTTTGTTATATGTAATATTATTTTCCCAAGGACAAAAATTATTTAAAAGAGTATTTGTAGAGGGCCAGACAAATATTCTTTGTATTTTTTCTATATTGTGACCCTCATCACAAGTGTCAACATTAAAAAGAAGTTAATAATTTGCCAAAACATTCAATGTTATATGCATGGCTAATTTCCTTTGATTTACTGAATGAATAAAAGAATGAATTTTTATCAATTACAACATAATTTTATATTACAAAATTTGTAGTTGTATCATTAGGATATAAGAGAGAACCTCTATTTTTCCCAGAAAATAGCTGTTTATTTTAGGAATTTCTTCCATATTATCTCTTCCAGATATTAAATCTTGGCAACTATTTCATTGATTTTATTTTCTTAAAAACTGCATAACAGCAATAACCTGCTAAGTATAGGATTACAGGAAGAATTTCAATACATTTATTAACATCATCTTCTTTAACATTAATTCTAAATTTATACACATCAAAGTTTTGCTTATCTGTCACTTCATCGCAGTTTGGTTTTCATAAAGTCTTTCAATGTTAATACATTGCTGATTACATGGTAAGCTCAATTTTAAAACTGATAGCATTCTAATTTTCTTTTTAACCCAAACACTTGCCATACTGAGATATTATACTGATCCCCACTAAATTGCCAGTATTGACTAAACCTTGCCTCAAGGTGATCAGTTTAAAATTTGCCAGGTAAAATGTACGGCATTTTCAATTCTTCTATCCAATACTAGGTCAGTTCTAGAAATGCATAGGTCGTACAATGCAGTGAAGGTTTCCTTTGTTAATTTGCCATTCTTTCAGAAATGATATTCCAAGATTCTAACCAGACACAGAATAGAGAGAAAAATCTAAAATTTTCTTCATTCACCTTAAATTGATTACAATATTTATTTCAAATCGGACAACCTTTATTTGGTGTTTTTACATTCATTATTGTTCACCAAATATAAGATATTTTTATACATTCTGCAGCTTCTACAAAATTAGGCAAATATTTCAGTTTTCCTAAGGTCAATAATCCCTGAATAGAGTATTGATTAAAAATTTGCAGAATTAATCAAAAATTTTGCCATTCAAGATTAGTGGGAGAAAGTGCCTTCGAGGTCAATTTATAACAAAATTTCAAAATTGACTGAGATTCCAAGGCAGGAAGTTTCTGTAAGGTACAAAATAGGACATTTTGGATACTATAAAAAATTTTGGGAACAGCATGCATTTATTTGCATCTTTTAGAACAAGCCAATTGTTTCTAATGCATTTTAATATATAAACTGAGTCAAATACGAAGAAAAGAGGTCAATTCTTCATAACTGGATGTGGATATACAATGGAAAGCTCTGGAGGACTGTAAAAAAAGATATAGCTCTTTTATCTAGAGTATTATTATCTGTTATGATTGATAATACTTGAAAGCCTATCTCCACGAAGCTAATTATTAAATGTTTAACTATGTCAAATAAATTCTGAGCTTTGAGACATTTAGTCGGCATAACATGCACAACATTCTTACATTGTAAGAATACACTGCTAAGCATAAAAACAAAAGCACTTGTTGCAACTTCATTGCTGTTGTCAGATAAGTCAACAATATTACCACCCTTATAATCAAAATAAGAACTGAAGTGAATTTCATCAACAAGTAAAGATACTGTGGTGTCCTTTTGCAACTTATATTTATTTTTAATATACATAAGAAAATTGTTATCATGTTCCTCAACCAAAGGATTCATATATGTTGATAAGGTTAGTCTTTTAATGGTTGAATGACTAGGTAAAATTATATTTTTGTTGCCTCTTAACAATTTGTACCCTTTAGGGTAGCAGTTATATAACAATGAAGAAAATATCATTTCTGTTGAATAATCAAGCTTATTCTGTGTCATTAAGCTTAGCTGCTCATATAAAAATTTTATTGAATTAAAATGTTTGTTTGATTCTTCTTGCACCAACAATAGAAATGACCTTACCAATTTTAATATAAAAATCATATTTTGAGGTTTGGTTTGTTGTCGTTCAATGTCCATTTTCTTCATATTTTATATCAGAATTACAAGAGTATTTTGATCAGTTTGATGTTTAGGAATCTTATAGTCACCTAATTGTACTCATTTTCACATCTCAACAAAACACGTATTGCAAAATCAGATTCAATTACAAAAGACAGATTGATTTTTGGATGTGGGGATTTGATGCTGCTGCATATAATATGTGTCTCTTGCTGCCTAATGACACTCCAGTACTTTCTATCAAGAAAATTTAATTTCCATTTTAGATCATTAATATTATGGAATTTCTTCTGCTTTTTATAGGGTAAGTCATCTTTGATATTTTGATTTAAAGCACTTTTAAGGGCAGAATTCTCCTAGAATCTGGTGACTCTCTAGATGTGTTCAATGAAGATAAATATGAGGGATATTTTGGGAGAATTCTAGGGATAGCACCATCATGAAGATATGTTTTTTGAAGTTTAACGGCAATTGTAACACCTGTTTTTTCATCAAAGGCTGACGATTCTCTCCTTATGTCCTCCAGTCAAAAATGTAGTTCACATGTCTAAAAAGAATTCGAAAACAAAACCTATTTTAAATTCTTGTGAAAATCTAAAATAAATCTGTCAAAAATTTCCTTAAAGTTTAGTTTTAATAATATAAGGTTTTTAGCTTTTAAAAAATTTTGCAACTATCTTTTTAATGTGTTGTGAATGACAAAGACATGAAATTGATTCAATTAAAGTTTCATTTAGTCACGAATAAAACAATTCTAAAAAATTGTCAGAATAATTAGAATTATTTTTTATGAAAATATTCTTTTATGAATACATGATTGAATTTAAATAGGAAATTTCATTAAAGTTTATTTTTAAAAAATGAAGTTTTAAAAACATGTATAATGAATGTCTTAACTTTCTCACTAGATTTATGTCTTAACTTTATGTTGTGCATTACAAAGACATGAAATTGATTTAATCATTAAAGTTTCAATTAAATTTACTTATTTCTTAATACAAAAAAAAAAACACTAACTCTGCTGAATTTAGTAGGTAAAAAATTATCTCTTTTGATAATACGAATCCAAACATCAGGTTTGGTTTGGTTTGTTTGGTTTTATGGCATATCAACCCTTGTAGGCTATTTAACGCCAAATCCATTTTTATGTAAATAATCTGTTCTATTTAAAATAGTTCAGTTTAGCATAAGTACACAGTTTAATTGTCAAAAACATTTCCATTTTAAACTATTCAAGCAGTTATATGTAACAATTCAGTTAAGTGTAAATACAGTTTTAATGTCGAAAAACAGTTCTATTTGAAATAATTCAGTTAAGCATAAGCACACAGTTTAAGTGTAAGTACGGTTTAATTGTCAAAAACATTTCTATTTCAAGCTATTCAGTTTACTCAATTCATTTTAGCATAAGTAAGCTGTTATTTCTATTTAACCCATAGATAGGACCCTTATCAGGTGCTACCACTCTGGGCCAGAGTGGACCTGGGAGCGATGGCAATGAAGGGGTACTCCGCATTCCCCAAAGCTCCAGCATTGCTGGAACCTCACCATCAGATTGTTTAGTGTCATATCCAGGACACTCGTGGGGGGGGGTCTTACCCCTCTGCAGAGAAGCAGTCGGTGTATTCTACGGCCCCAGCCGACTGGGCAACCAAACATCAGGTAATTCTTTATCTTTAGGAAAAGAAAATGCATGAACTTTAGGGCCATTTTTATAATTCCCTTTGCAATTTGGTACCATGAATCTATAAGGCATTGTTTTTGCTTATAAACTAATTCAATATCTAAAAGAAAATATTGATAATAAAAAATATCACCATAAAAATCTAATACACAAACGACACCTTTCTTGAAAGTGGGACTCAAGAAGATGATGTCACAATTTTTCCTCCTATTACTGGTTCAGCCTTCTATTTTGGTGATCTTGCCAAGGAGTGAAGGGGTGCTCCATATTCCTTAAAGCTCCAGGGCTGGAATCTCACTATCAGATGGTTTAGTGCCATATCCAAGACACTCATTGGGTGGAGAGTCTTCCCCTTCTGCAGAGATGCAGTCAGTATATTCTACATCCCCAGCCAATTGGGCTGCCAATTCCTGTTTATATATAAATCAAATAGGCATGATTTGTGAACAAATACTTTGTTGGTAACATTTTTAAATAAGTCAGAGCACATTTCTAAGTACATAGTTTAATGGCCTCAAGTACTACTGTATAACACAAATAGTTGTATTTAGTATCAATTATTTGTTTGCACACAGTTAAATGTTTTCAAGAATTTCTGCTATGTAACATTAAGAATTTAACATCAGTCATTTGTTTGCACACAGCTAAATGGTTACACATATATGATTTGCAAGTGAATAAGTTGTAGATAAATTTATTTTTAAAAAGTTACAGCTAATTTGTTTGCAAACAATTAAGTATAGCTATTGTTTGTACACATTTCAAAGGTTTCAAATATTGCTATTTAATTTAATTAATTCTATTCAACATTATTCATTCATTTGCACACAGTTAAATGGTCCCAAGTATTTCTATGTAATACCAATAATTCAATTTTAGCACACAGTTAAAAAGTTTCAAATACTGCTATTCAACACAAACAATCCTATTCAACATTACTCATTCATCATTTTTTGCAAACATTTAAATGGTCAAACAGTTCTATTTGACCTGTTGATGGGACCCTAACACTCCTGGTCAAGGTGGATCTGGGAGTAATGATAATGAAGCAGTACTCCACATTCCCCAAAGCTCCAGGACTAACACCTCACCATCAGATGGTATAGTGTCATATCTAGGACATGTGATGGTTTGGGTTAGTTGGTTGGGTTTTATGGCATACCAACACTTGTAGGTTATTTTATGCCAAATCCAGTTTATACATATATTAAGTATATATGATTTGTAAATGCATATTTTGTAGATAACATTTTTAAACAATCCAGAGATTATTTGTTTGCACACAGTTAAATGATTTCAAATATTGCTATCAAACACTAACAATTTTATTTAACATCAGTCTTTTGTTTGCACAGAGTTAAATGAATATTCATATATGATTTGTAAGTGAATACTTTCTAAGTAACATTCATTTGTAAATAGTCAATGAGCACCAAGTATTGCGATGTAATACCAATAATTCAATTTTTACATGCAGTCAAAGGTTTTCAAGTGCAGCGATTCAACACTAATAATTCTATTCAATATTCAATGGCTTCCGGAGAAATAGATCCACAACCTCACAAATATTGACCATCCGTAGAATCCTTGAAGGCGTCCGGGCAAAAAACCTTCAGGCGACATTACTATTTGTCGACTTTACCAAGGCCTTCGATTCCATCCACAGAGGGAAAATGGAACTAATCCTACTAGCATACGGCCTACCAAAAGAAACCGTAGCAGCAATAATGATCCTCTACAAAAACACAAAAGTAAAGGTACGTTCACCAGATGGAGACACGGAATACTTCGACATTGTTGCAGGAGTACTACAAGGAGACACGCTAGCCCCATACCTCTTTATCATCTGTCTAGACTACGTGCTCAGAACTTCGATCAACAAAATCAGAGAAAATGGCTTCGAGCTGACTAAGAAAAGAAGCAAAAGGTACCCCGCAAAAACAATCACAGACACCGACTACGCTGATGACTTAGCGTTACTGGCGAATACGCCTAATCAAGCAGAGACACTACTGCATAGTTTGGAACGAGCTGCAGCAGGCATTGGCCTCCATGTCAATGCGCACAAAACTGAATATATGTGTTACAACCAAATGGGCAACATTACCACTCTAGACGGAGCCTCTCTGAGGCAAGTGGACAAATTCACCTACCTAGGAAGTAGCGTCTCATCAACAGAAAACGACATCGACACACAGCTGACGAAAGCATGGACGGCTATAGATAGGCTCTCAATAATATGGAAATCAGACCTGACCGATGAAATGAAGCGCAGTTTCTTCCAGGCAGCAGTTGTATCGATACTGCTATATGGATGCACTACATGGACGCTAACCAAACGGCTGGAAAAGAAACTTGACGGCAACTACACAAGAATGTTAAGAGCAATATTGAACAAGTCCTGGCGACAACACCCCACGAGACGCCAACTGTACGGCCACCTGCCTCCCATCACGAAAACTATACAGGTCAGACGAGCCAGACACGCCGGACACTGCTGGAGAAGCAAAGACGAGCTCGTAAGTGACGTACTACTATGGACCCCCACATATGGCCAAGCAAAAGTAGGACGACCAGCCCGAACTTACATACAGCAGCTATGTGAGGACACAGGATGTAACTCAGAAGACCTGCCGGAGGCGATGAACGATAGGGAAAAGTGGCGAGAGAGGGTCAAGGATATCCGTGCTGGCGGCACGACTTGATGATGATGATGATGATGAAATAGTTCCAAGTATTGTTATGTAACACTAACAATTCAATTTAACATCAGTCATTTGTTTGCACACAGCTAAATGGCCAAATAGTTCCATTTGATCCATAGATAGGACTCTGTCAGGCACCATTACTCTGGGTCAAAGTGGATCTGGGAGTAATGGCAAGGAAGCATTACTCTACATTCCCCAAAGCTCCAGGGTTGGAGTTTCACCATCAGACAGTTTAGTATCATATCACATGTTGGGGTAGAGTCTTACACCTATGCCGAGTTGCAGTCGGTGTATTCTACAACTCCAGATAACTCGGCTGGATGGTTTGATTAATTGGTTTAATGGCATATCAACCTTTGATGTTTATTTAATGGTTGGTTTATTGGTTGGTTGTGTTTAATGCCAAATCCTCTTTATACACAATTTTTAAGTGAATAGTTTTACAGTAACATCTTTTAAACAAGCCAGAGCTCATTTGAAAGCACACAGTTAAATGGTTTCATGTATATGAAAGGGTCAAACAGCTTTATTTAACCCCAAAATCCATTGATTGGAACCTTATAGACACTACCACTCCAAGTCAGAGAGGACCAGTGAAGATTGGTTGGTTGGTTGGTTGTATTTTATGGCAAATCAATCCTGTTTATATATTTGTACAAAATATATGATTTGTAAATGAATAATTTGTAGGTCACAATTTTAAAATGCACCAGAGCTCATGTGTTTGCACACAGTTAAATTGTTTCAAGTATTGTTATCTAATATTAATAGTTTTCTTTGTATCCAGTTAAATGTTTCTAAGTATTGCTATTTAATACTAACAATTCAATTTAACATCAGTCATTTCTTTCCATATAGTTAAATGGTTCCAAGTATAGTAAATGATTAATTTAAATAGTTCCATATGATCCTGTTAGGATCATATAGAACTGGTCAGAGTGGGCCTGAGAGTAATGGTAATGAAGGGATACTCCACACTCCCTATTCCTCCAGGACAGGAGCCTCACCATCAAATAGTTTACTCTCCTATCTAGGACACTCACTGAGGGTAGATCTTACCCCTCTGCAGACATGCAGGTGCCACCTGCCAGGTGGTTACAGCCCAAGATGACTGGGCTAAATTTGACTAAAGCAAAAGCAAAATCATTTACATCAGTGTGTGATCAGCAACTTGACATGGAAAGACACAGAAAAACAGTTGCACAGAATTCTAATACCATTGGTTCCATTGTCCAAGATTATCTGCTACTAGTCAAACATAAAACAAAATGATTAAGCCAATTTGAAACAGCAAACCTAGAGAGAAAAATTATCTTTACTTGTTATTCTGCCTCACAACAGCTTTGTCTATTTTTTGGTGGGGTGAGAATTGGTAATGAATTTAATGAATCAGGCATTAAGCTAATTGAGATACTGACAAAGGGACAGCATTCAATCATGAGGCTCAAGTTACTAGTAATTCCCTGCTGTTTTACTTTGTACTCCAGCCCATCATACCCCTACATCAACAATGCATCTGCTTTCACTTCAGTACATTTTTTGTAGTAATGCATGGAGTATATTTCTGGCATTAAATAAAATAAACTTGACAAGGTGACATCTGAGACCAGAATTGGGAGGGGGGCAACTGTATCTTTGCTTACACACACTACCCGAACACAATTATCTCACTGAGCCACTAATATAGCTGCTTTCACTCTAGCTATTTTCCGTAGAAATAAATTTAATATCTATGGTTCTAAGGAATGTAATTACAAAACAATAATGAAGCCACTCAACATTCAATCATGGTACTTCTAGGGTAACTGAATTTCTACTTGTTATTCTGCTTGACACACAGATCATACCATTTTGCCAACTTTTTTCTGGATATTTCTGTTGGTAAGCAAAATAAAACTAGAGAAAACTTTTGATCATGAAACCAAAAGGGCAAAGTCATAGAGTACAACAACACAAGCTGCATTTGAAGTAGGGAATTGATTTGGGTCATTTACAAAACATGTTTAAACCATATCCCCAATATTTCAATTTTTCTGCATAAACAAATTTGATATTTCTGACAAAGGCAAAAAATATAAAATCCCAAGTAACCTGATTTGTTACTAGGAAAGTATCAGAAAGATCATGTTATATTAAATATCACAAAATAATGTTTGGTTCATTCACTGTATAACACAGCCTCATTATAAAAGTTAATGTGCTTTTGTTTATTTGTGATAAGATTATTTTCCATTTGGCTGCTGTGTTCAGTGTTCTGAGAATTATGAAATAAAGGAGACATTGTTTTACGATAACAAAAGAATTAAGATATGTAAGTTAAATGAGTGGCTTGAATGTCTCAAAGATAAATGTTCTAAAAACAATTATAGAAACTGTTTAACTTCTTATGAAGTCCCAGAAAAATGTATAAAGATTAATGTAATTTTTGTCTTCATATGACATTATTAAATATTTCTATGCACTAAGGGATGCAACATATCAAATGCAGAGAAAAGGTATAAACCAACTTTATGAAATTAGGAAAAAAAAACCTTGTTGTTAAGAGAAATGAAAAAAGGGCCTTTTTCTGCAGGCATTGAAAGGTTTTTATTTTTGAATCTCATAAGAATCAAAGCTCCAACATTCTGTTTATGTCATAACTGTAAAGAAAGAGAAGAGAGACAAGATGTGACTTTCTATTACCTTTTATAGTGATATTTGTCACCAGCTACACAAACTTAAATTTGGCAGTAAAACTTTTCCTTTTTTTAGTGATACTTTAAAAATCAAGTAACTTGAATTAAATCATGAATTAAAAAAAACAGAAAAATGCAATGCAAACATCCAATCATCTGGAAGAAAAATATTTCCCATTGATGACAAGGCAAAAATAATTGGAATTTGTGAAGCAGTATTTAAGATAATTTGGTCACTTGTTAAACCATGGATCATAGCAAATTAGAGCCTCTATTATATCATGCAAATTTTGCCGGGCCAAAACAAGAAAACTCTTTACATTTCTACAACTATAATCAGTTTTACAGTATGAACTGTGTACTAGGTTTCTCTTGAGTGACGGAGCAGATAATAATTAATCATAAAGCAGTGTTTCACATAATTTTTTCCCTCAAGTAAGAAAAATGCAGTAATATTGCACTGATAAAAAAGTTAAGGTTATTTTTTTTTACATTAGATGATATGAAGTATTAAAACAAATAACATTAAGAACATTACCTTTTGATTGACTTGGGGCAAGTCATATCAGCTTTGTTTGTGAAAACATTTTCTATGATTATTCCCTATCAGAAAACTAATATCCACAACTCTAAAGTACAGAAGCATAAAAAGAAAAAAAGATTGAGTTGAATTCATTTTTGCTGCCAACTAGAAATTCAATTTGTGGTGTTAGCTTACGGTCAAATTTTAACGGCACTTTATCTTTTTAGTTAATTTCAAGTGGTTTTCAGCCAAAAATAAATGCAATCAAAAGTTTGAAGATTTTTAAAAAGTTACCAATTAGGGGATTTATAAAAAAATTTTATAACTAGAGGGAATTAATATTTTGAGTTTGTTTCTTTAGTCCCCACCCCAAGGGATTGGGGTCAGGATTAGTGTTAGGATTGTTTTCCTTTTTGTTGAAGAAACTAATGGAAAAAAGAGCAAGCATTTGGGGGGGGGCATTCTTTCAAGAAAACAAAAATGAAGCTTTTTCTATTTTAGGCTTCCATACTTTATGGGTGTTAGCTTTGGATGTAGACTAATGGAAAGATTAGCATATATCTGACATGAATTGTCAAAACTGATATATTTTTGTTTACTGGTTTTTTACATTGAAGATAGAGGAAGTAATCAACATTTTCAGTATATAAGAATATTTTTCTTTTTATTTTAAGAAAAATAAAAGTGCTACTCAAATGCAAACAAAGCTTTGCACAATATACAGGGAAATTACAGTGAATGTGTCAAAAGCAGTTTTTAAAGTTGATAGGGGTTATTTGTTGAATGATATTCATGACCAAATTGACAAGTTGAGAGTGAAAAAGTTACATGAAAAAGTCACAGAACTCACGATAAATTTTTGGAGGTGATGCTTAAAAATGGGGAAAAAATAAAAAATACATTTAATTTTTGATTAAGAATGGTGAAGCAACGATATTACAATCATGAATCATGAAAATTTTAGGAGGGAAGATGAGTAGGTCATTTGTTCTCAGTATGATTTGCTTCATTTTATAGACTGTGTAGAATGGTATAGTTAAAGGTAACATTACATGCAGACTTTGTTTTTGAATATGTATTTTATACTTAAATAGGCTGAAAGTCTTCTTATTCCAATCAGGTATCAGAAATACTTTATTCCCAAATGTTTAATAAATCTTAAACTTAGAATTTCATACATTTAAAAGAAGTTAAAATTGTCTTCTTAGTCATTAAAAGATATTGATGTATACAGCTGCATTTTCGGGAAAAAGAAATGTCAAAGTACAACATTTTAAACATATAGCTCTATTATAGATTTCCGTACAACTTCAAATAAAGTTTTAACAAAATAAACTCATAATACAAGTTTACCAATAAAATATTTCAGCATTGAATCAATACAGAATTGATTAATGATGCATCTCATTTTTAGAATCCATAAATTAGCTTAAAACATTTAATTTTATACTATTTTGTACCCTTGGAAATAGGGTAAAGCCAATTTTTACCATCTTTTTTGTTTACAAATTTCTATAAATATTTCAGAATGCTTTTCTGTCTGTGTGAAGATGAAACTTTTTCACAAGTGGATATTGCTACCATTATCTTTTCATGAAACAAGGATCTTCCTACTGATAGGACTGATATAATTATACAGCCTACAACTGATTTGTTTTGAAATGGGAAAATTTACCCATCATATACAAGTTTAGTGCATTAGCAAATGGTAAGATGTCAAGTCTTAATGAGTTAATCCCCACATAAACAGAAATATCAGAATTCAATGACTTATACTAAAAATTGTTAATCTGCTCGAAAAATAGTCATAAAAGGAATTGTACAGAAATAATATTTCAAAGTTATCAACCATAAAGTTACAAATTTTATAAACATTTGGATTAACAAACTTAAGAAAACTGTATGTAAATTCTGGTAAATTAAGTTGCTTCATCATAAAACTCAAATATTTCAAAGAGTAAAATGTTGAAGTTTTTAAATTCCTTCAAAAATAATTTTTATTAAGACAAATTGATTTTCAAAACTAAACATACTAAAAATAGGAATGAGTAAAAAATTTACATGTTGTTTCATTGAATACATACAGATGACTGCAAAGGTTTTAGATGAATGAGTTATCATTAATATGAGAAAATGATTTCTATAAAAGAATCGGACCTTTCAGTTTTATTCCCAACAAACAATTAATATGCATCATTTTAAAGTACAGAAACCTTAAAAAATGTATTTGCATTTTCTTTTGCACATCAAAAAGATCCAAAATGATTTGTTTTTCATTAGTTCTTACCACAAAAATCCTAAAAAAATACTAACCCTGGTTGGGCAGTGAACTTAATTGATTTAACAAATCAATTCCTACTATTTATGAAAATTTTGATCTGGTACGAACTAATTAAAAAGCTAACAAAGGAAAATTTTTCTTGTTTCAAATCTGAATAAATTAGCCTTATCTTCAATTAAAATTTGAAATGTTTTGATTCTTCAAGATCAAATTGTTGTTATAATTTGACTTCAAACAAACATTTTGAACTGAATTTCTAGTTAGTAAGAAAAAAATGCAACTTTATTTTTTTTTAAATTACATAAACCTGAGCATTTATATCCTAAGGAAATTTGCATTCATAATTTAAAAGTAATTCTTAAACTTAATATTTTTCACTTGATCACTCAACACTTTATTTATTGTTTTATATATATTCACATATTATTGATGAGTCTGTCAGTTACTACAGTTAGAGTTCCCAAAGTAAAAAAGATGTGAGTTTGAATTTCACCTGTTTACTCACTGTCAATGAAAAGTAATTTAAGAAGAAAGAAATACTAGTTAAAAAATGATAACTATATGTTTTCTGGTTAAAGTCAGTCACAATATTTTTATAATGATAAATTGGCTGAAAATGAAGATTCTCAATTCAAGATGATCCTGAATTCTTTTCACTATGTGTCTGCATATGTTGCACTAAATCTGATTTTAGTGTAAATGAGGTATCACATACTTTACAAGAATATTGTCTCTCTTCGGCATGTGTTTGCATATGTTGAAGCAAAGGTGATTTTTGTGAAAATGAAGATCCACATACATTGCAAGAATATGTTTTCTCTCTACTGTGTATTCGTATATGTCGCACTAAATTTGACTTGAAGGAAAATGAAGATGCACATACATCACAAGAGTATTGTTTCTCTCCAGTGTGTATTTGCATATGTTGTGCTAAATAAGATTTTGATAAATAAGCAGATCCACACACTTCACAAGAATGCATATTTTCTTCTGTATGTGTTTTCATGTGTCCCACCAATTCTGATTTTCTTGAAAAGGAAATTTCACACATCTTGCAAGAATATTGCTCATCTCCAGAGTGTGTACGCATATGTCGAGCTAAATTTGATTTCAGAGAAAAAGAAGATGCACACACTTCACAACCATAAGGTTTCTCTCCAGTGTGTATTTGCATATGTTGAACCAAAGTTGTTTTCTGGGAAAAAGAAGATCCACACATATCGCAAGAATATGGTTTCTCTCCAGTGTGAGTTCGCATATGATGCACCAAAGTTGTTTTCTGGGAAAAAGAAGATCCACACACTTCACAAGGATATGGTTTCTCTCCAGTGTGTGTTCGCATATGTCGCACCAAATTTGACTTGTATGAAAAAGAAGATGCACATACTTCACATGAGTATGGTTTCTCTCCAGAGTGTCTTCGCATATGCACCACCAAATGTGACTTTTGTGAAAATAAACATCGGCACACTTTGCAAGAATATGGTTTCTCTCCAGTGTGTATCTGCACATGTTGTGATAAATGAGATTTCTGTAAAAAGGAAGCTCCACACACATTACAGCTGTTTGGTTTCTCGCCACTGTGTGTTTGCAAGTGTCTTTTTAACTTTGAACTTTTAGAAAATGTAGATCCACAAACTTCACAACAATAATTTTTTGCTGAATATTTTTCCATGTTTTTGATTTGAAGTCCAATACAAAATTTATTTGCATTCATAGTCAGAGTTTAAAGAAGTAATTTTCATATAAGTGCAAAGTGTTATTTTTCTGGCTTGAAGATCTGAGAAGAGAAAATAATTAAAATATGTTTTATATTTGATAAAAGTAAATTTAACGCAAAATATGTTTCTTTAACAATCCAAAGTAATTGAAAGGACAAATGCAATAATGCAATGAGGGATCAATTTTGTTCCATTCAGTAAATGATATTCTTTTAAGTGAATTCCCATTAACCTATTCATTATTATGGATGAAATAACTCATAATTACGAGTTATTTTTCACAGGCTGGCAGCCTCTCTTCATGCAAACAAAGAAAATTAGCATATTTACTTTGGTGAAATAACTAGTCAATGTTTACACAACTTTGTGACATATATGTAGATCCATTTTTTAAGATATTTCACACTTAATTAAGTGATTCAAACATTTTAACATATTTATATATACATTATATTCATTAGTATGTTGTCAAGATTAATTGGTATGTATGAAAACTTTTAAAAATATCAAATTGCAAGGATGACTTTCTGTTAAAAATTAAAAAGAAACAGATTCTGCTTTAGACTAAATAACCTAATCTTTCAATTTCTATATAAAGAAAAAAGTCATTCTGATCTGAAGTACATATCTCTACAGTAGATGAACAATTTAGATTTTGAAATTTATAAACTATATAGGCCAATAATTCATTCAACTAATAGCAAAGAAAAGTTAAAAATCACCAAGATAAAAAAGCTGGGGAAAAAATTTTAGTATGACCTTTGCTGAGATTTTTAAAAGTTCATTGCTCAGTTATCTGTGTGCATTCCTTTCTCTGCTAACAGAAACTAACACTTTAAATATTGGTTCATCCAAAATTGTGTAAATAATGAGAACAAAAAAAAAGATTTTTTACACTTAATAGCACCGACTATATACTTCTTATCAGCTTCAATGAAAGAAAAATGTTTGACACAAAACTTTTAGTAGCTAAAGAAACATTTATGGAAGGACAAGAAAAACGTATTAACCCAACTAGTTTTACTTAAGTAAAGTGTATTTAAAAAGATATTTTTGCTCTAGGATTAAAAATGATGCTTCTCAATTTCATTTTATATATACTGTTATATAAACGCGAGTGACAATGTTTAGCCAAAATTTTCTATATGAGACTTCAATGATCCATTTGCTCCATCACTATGTAAATGACAATCATACAGAAGAAAATCTCTCTCAATGGTAACTTATTACCAACTGTGTAACCTCATGGAAAAGTGTCGATTCACTAACACAGGTAACAAGGTCTTTTCATAGCTTACCAAAAAATTTCAAAGTCACACAACAGATTATTGAGATATCAAAAATTCTTGGATAAGTTCCAAACAATTTGCATACTCACTTATTCAGCACAATAACTTGCCAGTAATTTGAAATAATGTTTACTATGAGGAGGTACTGAAAAGTTAAAGGAATGACTTTTCTTCTTTTGAATGTTTTTTTAAGATTAAATAAATTTGAGAAATGAAGAGCCAAGCGTGTTAAACTCCCAGATGGATATGTGGAATAGCATATATGTCTTACAGCTCTAAGGGATTTCCTGCTTGGTCAGGTCAAGAACTTTTCAGCAAACCCACAGACTTGGTAAATTTGATAACCCTGTCATAAATCAATGGATAGGTGATTGTTCTTATTTTATTGTTAATATCAGCTAATCTTTGAATTTTAATTTTAATGGCTTGTCAACCCATTGAGTTATATTTTATGCCAAGAGGCTAGGGAATCATGTTCATTGTATGTTCAATTTTTCTCTAGTTGTTTCTTAAGAATTTGTTTTGTTTTTTCATTTTTTTTGCAGTCCGATTGAATACAAATAATTTTTAATCCAATTTGAGCCATAGATAAAACTCAAACAGGTACTATCACTCCCGGTCAGAATGGACCTGGGAGTAATCGAATGAAGGGGTCTTCACACTCCCCAGATCCTCAGAATCAGATGCAGTTTAATTTCAGAAAAATTTCATATGATCCTTTTTAGAAATTTTTAGCTCTCCACAAAAATTGTCTGCTAATAGATGGGATGTTTGAAAAATAAGATCAAGCAGAAACTTATGAGGGAAATACACAAGATTTTAACATTTTCTGGAATACAATAAAACCAAACAACAATAATCATGTTGCACTGGCTGGGGACCAAAGCCAAGCTAAACATCCTCCAAAGGGCTGCATGAACACAGCTTCTTTAATCTCCTAGTTATTATGGATCATGCTGCATCATCAGTCAATATAAGTGACTCTTTGCCAGAATAGCACCATGGTGACCCCATCCAGTCAACTGGTCAACCATGGATGCGCAGAGACTTGGGATTTTTGATTAGCACTATACGGAGTGCATTCTACAATCAATTTATATCGCAGATTTAGCCCCCTTCGTACCCCTCCACCTGCATTATTTTCAATTGGTGTTTAATTGATAGTAAACAAAAGAAATGTTTCTAAAAAAATGGAAAAGAAGTCTTTTTCCCCAATGGGGTCACAACCCTATACTTTCACAAATTGTTCTACTTTATGAAAAGCAAATTAGCCTTTATAGAATTTATTTTCTCAACAAATTATATAATTACGTATTTTTAGCAATAATTCAGAGCTAAGCTAACAATATAAGTTGAATGATGCATTACAGAAATGATATGAAGAAGAAACAAATGAAAAACAGGTACACAAGTAACAAATATATATCTAATTATAACTGACAGACAGATATGACACTGAAAGAGAATTCTATAGTATATATTGTGTATCGAAAATGCAAATATAGGTAGTGTATTGCAATATGAAAGTTAGTTCTGGCCTCAATTAATTGGATAATCAATCTCGCAGTATACAGAACCACATTCACTCTCAAATGAGCAAGTAGTCTTTTTCATGCCTTTATATAACTGGAGGACTTAGTTGTAAACAATAAATTTCGTCGGCCAATTTTGAACATTGACAAGTATCAAAAAAAGAACACTTGAAATTTAAAAAAAAATTATAATTCAATCGGCTTGTCTTTTCCAACACTAACTGTTCCGTAAATAGGTGATCATTCTACATTGAATTAAAATGTGAAAGTCAACACACACACACACACTCATAAAAAGTAAAATAATGTTCGTGTTGTTTTGTTTTGTATTTTTTTTAAACAAAAAAAAATGCGGTGAGTTTGACGGCCAAATCAATTCAAATCACAAAAACAAAACAAAAAAATATTTACAATAAGATGTTTTCTCCTGGTAAACTTGAACAGGTGGATAGTTTCTCTTGTTATTTTTTTTTTTTTTTTTTTAGTTTTCTGAAAACGCATAAAAGTGCAAAATTCAAATAATTTTAATACAATAAAAAACATTGATAACTTTTTCGTTAATTTTTCGTTTAAGGCTTCCGTACTTAAAATTGTGGACCTTAGCTTTTGTTGTGATTAACCCAAATGACACAAACTAAATTCACTATTCGTCCAAAATAATCCACTGAGAAAATGTTTTTTTAATAACAAAGTAATATTTATATTCACAAAGCAGACAGGAGTAAATTTCAGTTCTTTGTTTTATATCTATTTATTTATTCTATTCTTTACAATTTACCTACCTGCTTTATTTAGTATTTCGCCCCCCCCCCCCCAACACATTAAAAAGATGGAAACTTATAACCAATTGTCGAAACATAATTTTCACTTAACGGGATATTCTCGACAAGAACAATAAATTCACACAAACATTTTCTCATTAATCATTAATCGTATTTTCCACTTACCTTTTTTTTGCGGAGGACTTTTTTTTTAGATATAGAATTAAAAATAAATCAATAATAGATTGATTGATTCTTTGGGTTTTATGGCATATCAACCTTTGTAGGTTATTTAACGCCAAATTCTGTTTAATCAACAATAAATGATTTAATTACATATCGATTTTGTTATAATGTTAGATAAATTCGTATCAAGAAAAATGAATTTCTCAAAGAAAAAATAACGAAAATTGAGATAAAAACGTCATATTTTTTTCTTTGCTCAAATTTCCTTTGTGAAGAGAAAACTGACCAAAACGGTGTTGAAGTTTCTTTGATCCGTTTTGTAAAATTGTCCGGAATTTTATTAGATTTTTTTACTAATTTTCATTGTAGAATAAATAGAAAAGAAAAACAAATAATCTTCCAGAATTAAAGTTTTAGTTTAGAATTGGATTATCACCCAACAAAAATCTACGAGATTTTATTAAAATACAAAAAAGTTATCAGACAAGACAGTCTTGTCCAAAATAAAGTCCGAATTGATAATCGAATCTGGATATTTAAAATAAAAATTTTCTTAACTTGAAAAAAAAATTTCCGAAAGGTCATTATTGATTTTATTTATTTATTTACTTATTTTCCAGTAGCAAAAAGAATTGCAAATCGGAGAAAAAAATGTTTCATATCTACATATTTTCCTATTTTATTCGTTTTTCTTTTCTTTCTTTTCTGCTTTGGATTTCAGGAAAGAGAAATGCTTAGAAACATTAAAAAAATAAGAAATCTTTGTTTTCTATCGATGACATTTTATATTGTACTTTGAAAATATTTTATTACTAATAAGGATTTTTTCAGAATTGACTTATTTATCTATTTTTAATTCTTCGGAATTTGAAACGAAACTACAAAACATGTCCACAAATGTTGCTTCTTCTTTATAGGACAAACAATCTTCAATGCAGGAATTGGATATCACAAGGATAGATTTTTATATAAATGTTATTGTATATGGGTACCATAAATTATGCTATTAATGAGTGAGAAATCACGTAACAATAGAGATGAGACTTATGTGACGGGGAAATTGACTAAAATCCCTAAACGGGACTTTATTTTCGCACGTGTGAAGACGGGGCAGGTTGGCACTTGATCCCCTACAGAAATAAGTCCTGTTCAGAGTTCTTTTCTCAGGCAGATAAGAACTGGCATATTACGTGAGGGAATAATTTAGGGCCAGACTGGCCACCGCTGGCAAAGGGGTCCAAAATTTCACACTATCACACACCCACCAGGCCACTAAACTTCTTTCCCTTAGATAATTGAAGAATACGGGCCTATAGGTCTTAGTTGTAATAATATTAATATTGCTACAGTCGGCAACTCCGGTTTCCCGTGTGATACTTTAGGAATTAATAGGACAGTCCTAAGCAAGATAATGTAAGGCGAATAGAAGCTGAAAGGAAAGCATGGAATAATAACATAGACCACATGGTAAAATGAAAATACATAGGTTCTTTACTACGGTTATATACATATATATGTTCAAAGTGTCAAAAATATATAATAGGATAGTCCATGAATATAAATGTCTTTTCTTGGCTTTTATCCTTTTTCCAATTGAGAGAGGGAGTGGTAACAAAATTTGGGTGTAACGGAAAAATGTCCCAAAGTTACTTATCTTATTTTTTTTTTGACGGGGTTCCACTAGAGAATTTCTCTTCTTTCACGGGCTAATAGACTTTGTACTGTTTTTAATGCTGGCTTGACGGATTTTGGAGTCCTTCATGTCTCAGTCTTTTTGTCTTTAGCCCGGAGTAAAATGGCTATCGTCCGTCTGCCACGAGACTTGTCCAAAAACTACCTTTTTTTGTATTTACTTCCGTTGAGGGGAAGGGAACCCCACTTCCGTTTGGGGTCCCCCGCCAATCATTTGGCTTCATTTTCTCTTTCCCCTTCCGATGTCCGGCGACCCAAGGTCACTTAGGTGCAAACATCTGTGTGACCCACATTCATTTCTAACGGTCACTTTTTGACTGCTAGATAATTTTAGTTCAACGGGGGGAGAGTATCATTCCCACCTCCTCGTCTCCGTGAGCCATCACGTGACACTTATTTGAGATAAATAAAAAGAAAAAAATTATTCTTGTTGATATACAGAGATTGTTGTTAGCTGTCATTGTAAATGGCATTAAAAAGTTATTGCATAACGTAGTTGGTTGTTATCACATTATATAGTTTGGTTATGATCATACATTGTAAATGTGTTTGTGTCTTCTAAATGATCGTTCACGATTTCTTTGAAGCTGCTGCTAAGAGATCATTTGATAGCTCTTTGAAGTTTGCTGCTGGTGTCTGATCATTTGGCATCTCTCTAAAGTTGCTGCTACTAGGACCCTTTTGTCTTTTGCGGTTAGGTTAAATCAGGCTTTTTTATATACTCTCAAAGGTGGGGAAGAAATAGAAAAATTTCTCTTTCCCAAGTAGAAGTAGATTTTTTTTCTCTTTTCTTTTTGACATCTGGCTGAGTAGATGTAAGACATAAGAGAAAGAGGAACAGACACCTTAAAAACTTCTTCTATTTTTTCTCTCCTGTTGTACAAAGATGTTTCTGTTTCTCATTAAAGCAATGAGATAGAATTGGTTCGAGGGAGTTGGCGAGAAGATGTGACGAGGTAAAGACAATGAGTCGAACACAACCCACGAAGATGTAAGGACAGTTAAAAATTTACGAGCCTCGTTTTAGGGGTTGGCTCTAAAAAAAGGTTTTACACTAGATGCAACTCTGTGAAGACAAATCCAGCGGACAAGCATGTTAGAACTACAACAGAAAACCAGGAAGAAAATTCAAGGTCTGTGTCTGATCTCTCTTTCTCCCCATGACATTTTCTCTTTGCCCAGTTAACACGGTCGACTTCTTTCATACTCTCTTTCTTTCTCCCAGTGACTACTTACAAATTGTATTAGTGAATAAAAACTTTTGTATAGTAAACTAAGACAGAATTTCCGATGTTCATTAACTTTTCCCACAGCAGAGTCCAACTACTATTATACATATAGTGATATGGGCCATTAACACATTCAAGCATATGGCGGTACAAATCTCTATTTAGTACCACTATGTCACAACTGTTTCTTCAGTATTGTTATGGTACACTTTCTATTTAGTACCATTATGGTACAATTATAATGATGGCTTTTAAGAGTTTCTGGTATTGTATCATAAAAATGTTTTTGTTTATTGAATCATGAAATATTTTTTCAAAATATTGCCCATATCTATAATTAATATAATTAATGTTTTGTAACTACCTACTTAATTTCATCTTCAAGGTTTGGTGTGTGTTATGCTAAAGAAGAAAGTGTTGATAGAGAAAGCTATATGAAACCTCACTTCACACCCTTGTGACACAAGTTATCAAGCAAACAAGAGTTTTCCTTTTCCTAGGCTGATTGCCTAAACAAAGAACTTAGTGTGACCTAAAATTAACTCATAACTAGAGAAAGAGAGAGATAGAGAGAATAGAAGGCTTCATGCCTTTCCCAAAGATATTAGTGCAAAGAGAAATGCAAACAGTCTTGTCCAAAATTTGAAACCAGGTTGGCAAATCCATTTCGTAAAGCGTACCTCCCCAAAGCAAATGTACAAATTAAATTCTCATTATTAGATATAATAATGCAGTTAAAGCAAGGATTGTTTGACAGGTGCTATTGGAAATATCAATAAGAAATTCAGTAATGGAATTTACGTTATCTAACAGCATGATAGAAATAAATCCCAAAAATTGGTTGAGAGTTGTAGCAGAAAGAAACTTGAATTTTTGTTTGGCGCGTAATTTAATTTGACCCTTAGAGTTGCCGAACATTTTCACCCAATCAGGATGACCTGTCCTATTCAGCCCAAACATATTTCCTAGCAGCACTAAAAATTGAAGAAAGACTGCGAATCTCTCTCTCGGTCAGAAATCCTCAAAGGGAACGGACGTCTATTCCAGAACAGAGTAGCCGCGTCAACCATTAAGAGGAGAGCCATTTAGTTTATGGATCTCTTCGGTCTATTCTTCTAGACCAAGGGATTCTAGTTAAAAACAAATTAGATGATACACTCTAACAACTTCCTACCTTCTTTCTTTACTACGAGGCTCGCAGCATACCAGCGTAAAACCCTTTACTTCATGCTGCCATTATACCTACCTTTAAAACCTAACGACGTCTTCGTTCTTCTCCACCACCTTTATTTTCCATCAACATTTAGCAAGGGGATAATAACCAACGAAATACCAACGTAAAACCAACTTAAACCTTAAATCAAAAACCCAACAAAAATAATAATAATAATGTTATCCCCATCGCTATAAATGGCGGTCTTCCAACTTGTGAGAATACGCAACCACATATAAAAACAAATTAAATATACCACTACAAAATGGAAATTAAACCCAAAAACACAATATCACATCCTACAGAGTAAAAGATAAGCTGGGAGAAAACAGAAAAAAGCTAAACCAAAATCTGTCAAAATGTCTGCTATAGTATATTTCTTGTTATGTCATCTTTACTTTTTTCATTAATTTAAGATTTGTTTGATATGACAGTTAATATTAGAAATTAAAAATAACTGAATAAAAGCATATATAAGCCACAAAGATTGGAATATTTAAGGAAAGGCTGGGAACATACCGCAGTAGAATATTCATGAGTCCAGCAAATAAAAATGACTTTTTAAAAACTTATACACAATTTTATCTTTTTATGATTTCTTGGAGAGAAATTAAGGAGTCAGGTAAAATTTTTATCAAAAAATAATGTTTAAAATTAATATCATTAGATTATTTATAATTCATTTATTTACAACTAAAATTTTTATTGACATAACAAGAAGTTAATGACATAAAATATTGAAGTAATCAATCATTTTTGATTGTGTATTGTGTATCATAATGTAAACTTCCACTTGGGGTTTGAGTTTTAAATTTTATGAATGAATTTGATAGTAAACAAAATTTTTATGAATGAAATTTGTAGTAACTTGTGAATACTGTCCTGGCGCATGGTAATTTGAAATTAGGATTTTCATCCAAGATCTGGGAGGATTTCGGGGCATCGATGATATTGTCTGGAAAATGCTCATATACCTTTGGATCTGTAGTTAAGGCTGTGGAACGGGTTCGAGTTTGGAAAAGTTGTGGAAATTGGTAGTGTTCTGTGAAGTCTCCCTAGAATGGGATCGATATCTTGGGTACTGGTAGAAGCATACCAGATTTTGTGAAGGTCCCCCTAGAGAGGGGTTGAGAATCTGTGGTACCGGGAGTGGAATTCCCCCTGGAATGGGATTTGAAATTTTATTGAAGTACTGACTGGTTAGTGGCCAGACTGCATTGTAAAGGTCCCCCTGGATAGGGTTTAACTTTTGTTTTTGAAAAGGTTATTTTTGAAATTTGGAACGGGATGGGGGACTAGGGAGCATACGTGCGGAATCTTGATGATCTTGTTGATGTACTGGAAAATTTGGACTCGGTTTTGGATTGTTCTTGAGGGGGAAATGTGGTTGGCTGAATGGATAAATGAATAAAGTACCCCGTTAACAATTGTAAAAGACCCCCCCCCGGATATTTTAACTCAACTTTAGAAGTAAGCAAGAAACTAGTATTGGGTTGTCGTGCTCGGAACAAAAAAAAAATGAAATGTTTGCTGGATACGAGCCATGCTTTTGTAGAGTTACTTGCTGAAAGAAGAAAGAATATTACTGAAAAAGTTTGATTAATGAACCTATAGTTATTATATTAAGGTAAAGACAGAGAGAAGCAGATATAAGGTTTTAAAAAAATAGTGAATGAGCAATTTATTAATAAAGACAAAAAAAAGGATGACAGGACAATGGAAAAAGATAGAAAAAAAAGAAAAGAAGAAAAAAAACTTGAACACTCTTGAACACAGCATAAAAAAAAACCCGAACATTTTTAGGAAAGATAGACAGTGCATAGATTGTATCAAAAGAAAAACTGAACATTTATTTGAACTTTGTGAACTTTAATTGTGGACATATTGTTAATATTGTTTTAACTTGTAGAGAATAGTTGAAAAATTAGTGAAAAAAAAGAGTTTGTTTGAGTTTAAAGGCGACATTAGAAAAATTTTTTTTTTCAGTTTCATATTATGAAATTTGATGAAAACCATTCACAGGGGATTTGATATTAAGTTTAGGAAGGTTTTAAAATGATGTTGATTCTAAATTTTTTGGAATATTGGGTTTTCGTGGAATAGGAAATACGTTTTTTTAGGTTTTTGTTTTTGAGCGAATCACAGGCTGACGCAAGATTAGGATAGAGATTCATCCAAGTTGTGTTACAGATTGTTTTGGGCATACGGTAAGAAGTAATTCTATCGAGGAATTCACCGTCCCATGGATTTGTTGAAGGCCTGTGGTGGCCAGAATTTTTAGATTGGAGTTCCAAGTTGATGGAATAAAGGAAAGAAAGGTGTGGCCTACTCCCAATATTTTGTGGATGATGTCTGAATCTTTCAGTCCAGATGATGTTTTGGATTCGTGCATGGTTTGGCAAAGTGAAATGAATCTAGAAAAGGCGAGGTGCCTATATCTTAGTAGCCACGAGGTTTCCTGATTAAATTGAAAAGCAACCTGGCGAGGGTGTGATCAGGTAAAGCATGTCCGTCAAGGGTTTACAGACCAATAGGCACAGTAACAGAAACTTAATAATGAAAAGAATGAGTAATACATTGCTAATAAATATTTTTGCGTGGTCTCTTTTAGGTGGTTTACTGCATGCGTGTCAGATTGTGATACGTTTCGATGCATTGTTATTTTATAGAATTGTGATGCATTGTTTTGGGCCATGATTTTTGTGGATTTATGAGGAACGTTTTGGGCTTTGAAGATATTGTTTTATCTTAGCGTGGAATTCTCCAGTTACTACAGGTAGGAACCCGTGGAGCAAAGGAATGGAGCGTGGTCATAAGGAATCCAGGTGAAATGTATTGCTAGAATGACCAGAATCACTAGGTTCGTGACCAGGATCTGGGACCAGAGTAGGGTCCTTTTATCGTCTTGAGATTCTTCAAGGAATTGCAGAGGGCCCTATTGTGTTTGGGAGGATGAAAGGTGCATCCGTATTGTATTGTGATATACGCGTGTCAGGATAGCCAACCACGCAAAGGATAGTATGAAATAAATTTAGATGATAATTAACCTGGGCAAGTGTTACATAGTGAGAAGGTCACCTTCTAATTGAGATTTTTGGGTTTTTTTGCTGTGGTTCAAGTAATTTCTTTTTGTATTTTTACTGTTGTTGTCCTTGAGCATTATTTGTAAAATGTGTGTGTGTGGGGGGGATGGAGATGGACATGAAGAAAAATTCCACATGTGAAATTTTGAAAAATAAGAATGGGATTATTATAACATATTGAACCTCGGCTGAGCCATCAATGTGTAAATAAGCGGAAGAACAGCAGAAGCAGGTGGACGTTAAACAATAATATAACCAGCACACAGACGGCTTGAGTCAATTGGAGACAAGATGCCGAATTGAGAGCCAGCGGTAGACAGAGGGCTTTGTGCCCTCAGTGACCCACGGTTGAGCAACCCAGCCAAGATGAGAAAGAAGTACTGCTGGGTCAATATAGTAGTCTGTCCCCGTCTCCAGCTCATCTCTCACACACAACCAACATCAACCCTTTCGAGAATAAAGTGTGAGAGATATATTTTTATAAAGAAGTGTGTTCGTTCGTTCGTTCATTGAAGTTCGTATATTATGTTTGATTATGTTTCTGCTTATATTTGTATATGTATGCGGCTATACAACATTTTTAATTAAAGAAAGTTAAACTCTTCTTTTTTGGATTTTTCATAGAAAAATTAAACATCTCCACTTACTCTTGCTTTTTAAATATCTTATATCAAGATTTAAATTCATTCATGAGATGTTAAGAGATGACAACAGTTCATGTAATTATAAAAAAGAAAATAATAGATTATCCAGAGAAAAATTAGAGACATACGAGGTGCCTTCAATAAGTTTCCAGACTTTTTTGTACAGGCATTTAAAATTGTTATAGACTCTTGAAAATTCAGTATGTTATTGCTATACATCTTATGAGACGACAGAACAATTTTATGATTTCAGCTTCCAATGAACAGCTACAGCAGGAATTGGAATACACCCTACTAAATCCTGATTGTCACAGCTGGTGAATTTCAAAAATGTAATTTGGACATAAGAACACTTTAAAAGAACGATATGCAATAAAACTCTGTTTTAAACTTGGAAAAAATGCCACAGAAACGTATGGAACACTTCAGACAGCTATTGGACCATCTTGCATGAATCGAGCATTAGTTTTTGAGTGGCATGAGATTCAAGGAAGGCAGGGAATCTGTGAGGGATGATGAGAGGTGTGAGAAGAGTAAGGAAGTCAGAACACCAGATTTGATTGGCCAAATAAAGAACTTCATGGATAAGGACCATAAGTGCACAGTTTGATGTCAGTGTGGGAACTGTACACACAATTATTCACGAGGAACTGAAGATGCGGAAGACTTGTGCGAAGTTTGTCCCAAGGATGCTCAGCGAAGATCAGAAAGAAAGACGTTGTCATGACAGCAGGGAGATGGTCAAGCTGATTTATTCAGATCCCACAGTTCTTGATGCTCTGGTGACTTGCGATGAAAGCTGGATCTACTGCTATGACCTAGAGACCAAGAGACAGAGTTCCCAGTGGAAGCATGCTGGCTCTCCCAGACCCAAGAAGGCCAGACAGAGCAAATCCACCCACAAACTTTTGATGATCCCTTTTTCTGACAGCACTGGCATGATCTACATGCACTGGGTTCCCACTGGACAGATAGTCAACAAGGTTTTAAGGGAGTTCAGCAAGAGATTCTGTTAGAAGAGGCCAGGTCAGGTCAGGTCAGTGGCATTTCCACCAGGACAATGCACTAGTCCACATCTTCATCCTTGTCACAGACTATTTGACTATGATGGGCATCAAGATAGTTCGTCACCCTCCCTATAGTCCAGACCTTGTTCCCTGTGACTTTTGGTTATTCCCTAAGCTCAAGGAAAAACTTAGAGGCTGTCGTTATGAGACAATTAAGGAGATGAAAGAGGCTGTGATGAAGGTCATTGACACGCTCACAAAAGAGGACTTCCATGGGGCCTTCCAGAAGTTGTTGGAATGGTACAACAAGTGCATTGCAGCTGGAGGAGATTACTTCGAGTTTCATGTGTGTACTATCAATAAAAGTGCCCATACGAAAAAAGTCTGGAAACTTACTTAATGAGCCTTGTATTTTTGCTTGAAAAACAATTTTACAAGCATTTTAATCATACCAGCTAAAAAGAATTTCAAGAAAACATTCATAAATCACCTTATATAAAAAAGGTTAAATTACATTCTTAATTCAAGTTAGTTTAGGTAAACAAATACACAATTTTAAAAGAGAATTTTCTATGTTTTAAAAAATAAATCTTTTGAATGAAAAAAATTCAGTATCTCTTCAAATTTGAAAACTACGAAAATTATACATGGAATAATTATAAGTTTTCTTCTCAAAATGAATTCTCATATTATGCAAATGAGAAATGTTTGAAAAAGAATAAATTTTTTTTCAGGAGACACTTTTTTCTGGGAATATTTTTACATGATTCTTTTCAAATGAGAACTGGTTGTTAGAAAACTGCAGTCCACTCCAACTTCAGCACTGCACCTGCGGAGATGCTAAAGGATAGAAGATTTTTTGTGGGACCAATATCTGAGCCAGATGAATGTTATTGAAAGTGTAGGATTTGGAGTTTTAACAGATCTATCATATAGTGGTAAGAAAGAACAGTGCTGCTAAACAGGTCCAAGACCTTTAGAGACAGACATAGTCATTCAGTAAGATGAATGGGCCACCTACCGTTTCAAAAGGAAAGTCTAGACCACTGGACAAGCTTAAAAGAAAATGCTACTGGTGTGATAGTATTCATTACCAAGAAAATAAATGTAAACATCAAGATGCAATGTGACGTAATTGTAGTGATAAAAGTTATTTACAGGTTGTTTCTTCAAACATGAATGAAAAGCGATGTATAGAAATAGCACAGGTGTAGCCATATCAGTAAAGACTTAGGATAAATTTGAATGAATTCTGGCCACCTTTCTGAAGATGCAGACAGAAGAGAGAGAGAGAGAGTCAGTCTTGAATTGAACTGGCTAGCAAAGATTTGTTTTGACTTGAAAGAGATCAAAGTCCAACCAATCCTGAAGACAGTTGTCTGGTATCAGACAAATTCTTCAAGGTGTTTTAAAAATCATTCAGTGAGCCAAGGTTTTCCTCTAAAACACAGCTGCAAAGTTTTTAAAACCACATCCAGTTCCTAAAAGCCTGAGGGACAAATGGAGAAAGAACTCCACAGCCTACAAGAACAGGAGACAATGGAGTTTGCTGATTGCACAGCTCAAACTGTGCCTCTGGTGAAGACAAACAGCACCATTAAAAGGTGTGGAGACAACAAGTTGACCATCAACTAAGCAGCTAAGGTGGATTATTGTCCATAACTGGTGATGGATGAATTATTTGCTTAGTAGAGAGGAGGAACAATCTTCACATTCCTGGGTGTGTCTTTTGCAACAAGAAGTACTGGAGGGACATTCATGCAGTTAAACTAAATTCAACACGGTAATAAAAGGCGGGGGGGATGGTATGCCTCCTCAGCAACAGAAAGAAAAGAGTCTCTCGTAACTGAATACGTAATTATAGGTTGTTGAATCCAAGTCAATTACTAGACAATCAGGACTAGTAAGCAATTGTACAATAGAAGGAAATGGATTCCGTGATTTGTTTTCCCTACTGCTGTATCCTCAGACAATTGGGTAGCCTCAGTTGACTAAAAATAACAACACATGCGCCTAGCAGCCCTTCCTCAGTATACCTCTGGTCAACTCGTTCGCTCTGTCAGTCAAAAAGTAGTCCACGAAGAACAACAACCCCCTCCTGCTGCTGGCATGCTCTTTTATGCATATAGGAATTTACATGCATGGTAGATTTCTTCTTGCGAGACTCGAGATTGACCCACTATAACTTCTGCCTCCAGAAGTGAACATATTTTTTACTGCTTGACATGCAAGGCATAGTCTTACACACTTTGATCCAGGAGGTAAGTTTCTTCTCTCGCTACAAACACTCACTTAGGAATACTTCAGTACAACAAACTCCTTTAGGATTTCATGTCTAATATTTTTCAGAGAACAATGGATAATCTGATACAAGGATTCCAAAGCCAGTGCAATCATTTGTTTGCACACAGTTATATGGTTTCAAATAACTAATAACACTGGCCTGTGATATTTTTAAGGTTGAAGATATAATAGCTGATTTTAAGGCAGCTTTTTACACTGAATTAAAAAATCATACTCATTTTTTCTAATCAGATCAAATTTTTAAGATATAAGATCTTATTGAAATGTTTAGAACATTACTATAACTCCATTTTCTTGAAGAATTAAATAAATAATACTAAATTTAGGGCTGATATATTCACAGAAAGCTTACATTGTGCCATTGTAAAATGAAAAATACACAAAATAAGCCATTCATGGATGAAAGGTCTTTATAAGGACTTCATCTTTGGCTCGGTAGCCACTGCATCCAGTTTCAAACACCAGCAGAAGTCAGCAAGAAGTTTACATCCTACCAGCCTTGGTAGTGCTCTTCCATAATGTGAATATCTTGATAAAAGTACTCATCCTGCTCTTCACTTAAATCTCCACAGTTCTTAGAAAAATAATCTACATGTGATAGCAGAAAGTGCAGTTTGATATCACAAAATTCTTCATTAGTCCCAACTTGATATGTAAGGGTGGAAGCAGTATTTTGTTTAGTTCAACAAGAGGGTGAAACTGAATGTTATGCAAGCCAGATTTTAATCCTTGTCTTAACAGTCACTCTTGTCCGAGATAATGTTGGTCATCAGCCTGGTTGTCCTAGAGACACAGAACAGAAGGATACTTTGTGTACTCATCTTGGAGCCCTTGGACCAGTCCAACCACCTTAAGATCTCCACAGACCAACCATTTGTGCTCCTGGTAATTAATAGCAGATGGCAAATGATCCATGCAGTGGTGAGTTTCTTACATTTGTACAGAATGCCCAATAAGTGTAGCAGCAAGAAATTAGCATTTTTGTTAGGCGCGTAATTTAATGCGACCGTTAGGGTCGACGCATAATTTCACCCAATCAGGATGACTTATCCTATTCATCCTGAACCACCTTTCTGGGCAGACTAATTGGGGAAAACCGTCAAACACGCTTTTTGGCTGAACAACTTCGTTCAGTGCGGACATTATACCATCTGCTCTGCATGCAGCAGCAGCATGAGGGAAGCAGTCTAATTCATGGACTCCTTGGCTATTTTTCTTAGACCAAGGGTTCCCCGTTGAATATGCATTAGATACATCCAATACGCCACACACCAGAACAACTTTATGTCACCCCCAAAATTGGCTATGTTGACTGCAATGCCGAATTCCGCTCTGACACCTAGCGACTTCACCTCTGGGCAACATTTTCTGGAGACACGCATGCTTCTCCCCGAAACGACCATAGCCACAAAATCACGGTGACTTCAACGTTTATTTCCTCAAACAGCAAACACGATTGTTGCTATACAATGGCAAAAATATCTCCCTCGCACATCAAACAACACGTACTGCTTTCTCAACTCTACCATAACTTCAAATCGTTCACTTACTTCTTTCCTTCCTACGAGACTTGCAGCATAAATGTAAACTCTTTATTCCATGCTGCCATAAAAAACTATTATAAAAACTTTCTGACATCTTGGAACTTCTCTCTTTTATATACCTTACAAACGTAGTGAGGAAACAACTCAATGTAAACACACACATGCACATTACAACTTTTGCTCACTAAAAATAATAACAATTTAAAACTTGCTAAATAAGCAGAGATGAAAAATTATTCCTATTATGTAGAATAACTGCTTTGAGACGTCTGCTGAATGAATCAATAAAAGTTTCTATTCAGTAGCATCAGACTCTAAGCCCAATGATTTGGTCAATCCATCAATGTTGTTGGAATGAACCAATGACGTCTTTTATCCTGTAACATGAAAAACTGTTTTAATTCTTTCTCAGTCTTCATATGAGTAGAAGGTTGTTCTTGGTGCCAACAGATGTTTCTCTTTGAGATGTGAATCCAGCAGCTGAGCAGACTCCTTTGAAAGGTTTAGGTCTCATGTCAAGTCATTGAATTCTGCTTGTGTCAAGGCTACTGGCTGGTTGTCCTCTTCTGGCTTGTATGCGTCACCTCCAGCTGCAACAGTCACATGTCATCACCAGCTATAACAGTCATGTTTGGAATCAGAGCTATATTCCATGTTACCATCTGGCTCAGGAACAGGAAGGTCTAGCCCATGAGGGTTTGGTCTTATGGTAGAAGGAACATCAGGGTATCAGACATGGTGCTTGTTCTTGCAATTTATCCCTTTTACATTTATCTTGCAGAAATAGCAATCCATAATGTTGTTGCATTCTCATATACATGTTCATGCTGAAATATACATATATATACTGGATACATACCAACGCAATGATAAAGACGTAGGAAGGACTTCTTTATACAAATATTACCTCTCACTTTATTGCAAGGGTTCGAAAAGGTTGTGTGGGGTTTTACTGTGAGAGGGAGCTGGAGACCGAACATAAACTGTAATATTTTGACCCCACTGTTATGACTGTCACGTTGTGTCTTTCTTGTTCTCTTGATGCTCAACCGGAGGCCTAGGGGCTCACTCAGCTGGGCGCTGGCTTCCTTTACTGCATCTTATCAGCAACTTCTCTGGACCCCAACTCATCAGGGCCCCAAGCCCCTTCAGCCAGGTGTGGCTTTCCCTACCAAATCTCATCTCCAACTGGCTGCAACTCAACTGGCACTGGCCGGAACTCCAACTCAACTGGCTCGTCGAACTCAACTGAGTTATATAATCATTCGACGCCAACTCGATCTTTGAAATCGAATGTTTAATCGTCATCAAGCGGAAATAACTGTCATGCAGTTTAGAGGTCACTCTCTTCCGGTGCATCACTCTGTAGTGGCACAGTGAGACATTCACCTTGTCCCATATTATCAGCCTTAATCCGCCCACGCGATCTCTTTCGATTACTGGCCATTGGAATGTGTCACTTCCTTCCGGTGCATCACCTTGGAATAGCATTTTTGGGCCAGGTCGAAGGTCAAAATATTAAAATGTGATCTTTTTCTTTCCTTCAGGCCATGGAATGGAAAATGACATATTCTTCCTTTTACCATTCGTCCAATCTCTCAAGTTCTCCACACGTTTCACAGCAAATGTGGAGAGAAAATGACATATCATGAAGTCCTACTTTGACTTCAAAGTAATCACAATATGCCTTCTTCACAAAGTCTGTGATTTTTGTTTGACAGGAAGAACCGCTTTATCACAGACATAACAGAACCTTTCAGGATATTCTAACACTTGTGATCCATTCTTACTGGAATACAAATGTCAAGCTAAAGAGAGAAAAAAATAAATTGATACTTGATACAATACATTAAAATCATTTTAAACTGAGGGATAAGCCCCACTCCTTTTAGGTATGTGAGTGTTAGTGAGTAGGGTAGTACTCTGTATTTAGGTACATATACAACATTATATGCTATATTAAACATCAGGCACTCACAATCAGCTGTGACAAGTAGAGTCCACAAGCTTTTGAATAAGTGTTATTATTGTGTACAACTTGTTGTGAAGTATTCAAGCACATCTTAAAAACCAGACCTGACCAAACACAATGAATGGTATTTTTAATTCAGTATAAAATGGTGATCATATATCACTTGACATTTGTAAAAAAAATTTTAATGCATGCCAGTGTAATCCTTAATAAATAATTATAACTTCAAATAACTATTCTCAATATAAATCATTTACAGTTATATGACATCAAGTATTCCTAATACAAATAATTTTCACACAGATCTATTTGACTCATAGATGGAACCATAACAAGTACTACTACTCGTGGTCAGAGTGGATCAGGGAGTAATGGCAATGAAGGAGTACTTTACAAGACACAGATCTCCAGAACTGAAGTCTTATCATCAGATGCAGTTTAGTGTTATACACAAGACACCCTTTTTTGGTGAGGTCTTATCTCTCAGCAGGAGATACAGTCAGCATATTCTAAACTCCACTAAAAAAGTAGTTATCCTACTTTAGAGAAATTCAGAGATATTTGCTCAAATGTGAGTTTTTACACCAATTAAAATATGACATCTTACTATGGATTTCATACGTAATATACAGAACTCAAAATTATCCACAAAGTGTTGAAAGTGATAAACTTAAAACATTTGAAGTCTTAAGCAAAGTTTAATAATTTTGAATTCAAAGTTCTCTTTTTCCTACACTGATTGCCATAGCAAGGTTAAAGAGAATTCAGTCTGCCCTGCTAATTACACATTTCTGGGGAGAGAATAGTTAGAGGCATATCTTCCCCGAGTGTATTCGCACTATGTGAAATGCAAACCACCTAGTCCAGGGTTTGAACTTGAGTCACCGTGTCCTCGACTACAAGTATCTCCTGTTACATGGCTTTTTTCAAACTTAACTGGGTCATACATTCAAGTTCAAATTTCAAAACAAAAAGTCAAAGTTTCTAGGATTATTTACCAGTTTTATATAGAGATCAATAGTTCTGAAATATTTCTAGTTTGTCAAACAAATCATTTAACATAAAAGAGAAAAATTGGCTTTTACTGGGAAATAACGAAGATAGGTTAAATCAAATTTATACTAGCATTTGTCCTCAACAAGTAAGGGTGATGTCTCTATGTCCACAACTATGAACATGTGATTTTTTGTATTATACATTTACCAAGAACTGGTATGAAAGTAGCAGACAATTTTACACCAGTAGATATCAAATTTAGAGGTTTCATTACAGTAGCAATAATATTTGCTTGAGAAGTAGATAATTATAAATAGTAGCTAAGTCTCATCTAAATTAATGGAACTTTCCTCAGACAAAGAGTTTACACCATAACAGTAAGGATGAAAGTCTTTTAAAGCAGACTAAGAAAAAGTGTAATAAATGCAATATATAACAACCAATATTACATTAAACAAACCTTCTACCATCAAATTCAACTAAACTGAATTTACTTTAATTAATAAAATAAAATTTCAATCAATTCTCATCCTTTCAAATAACACGTTCTTCTGCAAGTCTCTGCTTATTATTCTTTTTAATTATGTATTTAGTCGCTAAAGAACAAAGTTTTAATCCAAACTCATTCAATTGTTGGGACACTGTACATGGAGATCAATTTTGATTTGCCTTGAAATTCCAGCAAAAGTGTTAAACAGATCACTCATAGCATGTCTTTTAATTAGTCTGTTTTTTGAAAAGATTGTTTTACATAGTAGACAGACATTCTTTTTAGTGATAACATATGATTTTGTTTCATTGTACAATCTCAATTTAAAAAAAAATACTCTAAGGCTGGCACAGCACTCTTAAAACTGCCGAGAGAGAGAGAAATTCCATTTTTTTAAGTCTTTATCTTGGTAATTTATTATCAAAGGATTGTTATTACTTTGATATGTTCCAGCATGTTTAGCAACTGGTGCAATATAGAGATCATTGTTTCTTATCCTTAAAGGAGGTCAGTACAGCTCTAAATATGGCTAAGAAATTTTTAGAATATGGGGGGGGAAAAACACAAATTTTTTCTTATTTTGTCCATCACATTTTTTTTTTCAGATAAAGGCTTTCTTTTCTTGAATAACTTTTTCAATTCCTATTTTTAATAAAAGCTTTTTTGTACATGAAGAACTACTATTTCCCTCAATTTCACAATTCTATAACAGTATTAATTAGAATCATATTTGAATAAATTTTCTTATTTAGATTAGAACTGTATGTCCTTAAATATTTGCATAATTTACAAAGTGAATGCAATAAAAGTAGCTGAAAATCTTCTCTAACATTTATCTCCAAAATTTGGGAGGATCAAATAAATCCTTTAAGTACATGTGGCGAAAATGATCTTCCTAAGTATAATTTTTAAGAAAAATATAAAAGAAAATATAAACAATTGTAAATTTGAACGAAAAATTTTTTTCAAGTGAAACATTTCATTAAAAACTAAAAAGGCAAAAAACTCATCGAAAGACTCAAACTGAAGAAGAAAAATTTAATTAAAATGATTTTAGGATTCCTTAATTTCAAAACTTAAAAGTATATATTTACTTTTCCTTTCTTTTTGTTCAATTATTCCAAAAAATAAACAATTTGAAAACTTTCAATTGAAGCCTGTAGAATTTATTAACATTCATGAGTTTTATCAAACATACATCTTCACAATCAAAATAAAGTTTGAGAAACCATTAATATCAAGAAAGGTAATCAATATCATTATAAAAAAACAAATTTATATCATCAGTTATTTTTATTATATATTTATTTAATACAAACAATATACAGAATATGTAGTCTATACCTTTAAGATGAGTTATCAATAATTTTTTTCAAGGTTTTCTTTTCTTCAAAAATATCTGGCAGAGGAAAATCATCAGAATCTTTGAGTCAGGTATCTTTACAATGCTGGACTTTGTAAGTTTAACTCATCACTCAATAATTCCAGAGTCTAACTAATAAAACAACTTTTAGGCAAAATTCGACTTTATTCATCAACATAGTCTCCTTTTAGGGTGATACACTGATTCCAATGCTTCTCTAACAATTCGATGCCTTTTTTCTAGAACGATTTGTCTCTAGACTCAAAATACACCTCAGTTTCTAATATCACTTCTTCACTGAAGCCACATCTCTTTCCCTGGAGCATTCTTTTGAGGTCTGCAAACAGCCAGCAGTCAGTGAGAGGCAGATCTAGAGAATAGGGTGGGGGCAGAAGTAATTTGAAGTGCAATTCATGTAGTTTGGCCATTGTTGCGATCGACTTTAGACAGTGCATTGTCTTGGTGAAAGAGCACTTTTTTCTTCTTTATTTGTGGCCATTTTTTGGTGATTTCTTCCTTCAAACAAACTTATAATGCTAATATAATATTTGCAATTGATGGTTCTTTATTTCTCAAGGTAATTGATGAACGAAATACCTTGTGCATCCCATAATATGGAGGCCAAAACCTTGTCTGCAGATGTTTGCATCTTTGGTTGTTTTGGATGGCTTTCACCTGCTGCTGTCCACCCAGCTGACTGCCGATTCGACTCCAGAGTGAAGTGGTGGATCCATGTTTCATCCACTGTCACATATTTAAAAAAAATTCCTTTTTTTTGCATTGAAACAGTTGCAAACAATGCTCTGAATCATCAACGCGTTGTTGTGTTTGATTGACTGTGAGTAAATGCAGCACCCACTTTCAACACAGCTTTCTCATTGACAAATGTTCATGCAAAATGGTGAATACACTGCTTTCTGATATCTTCAACTCCTCTGCTATCTCACGCAATTTCAATTCACGATCGGCCAAAACGAGTTTATGGAGTTTTTTGGTGTTTTCCAGAATAACTGCTGAATTTGGACAACCTGAGCATTCAGTATCATTTGTATCTATACAACCACATTTAAAGTCAGCATACCACTTCTTAACCATTGTTTCTGATGAAGCAGAGTCTGAATAACACTTATCAAGCCATTGCTGTGCTTGAACAGTATTTTTTCCCATCAGAAAGCAATGCTTTATCAACACAGAAATTAAGATTTTTCCATTGTTTTGAAAATTTGCAACAGTAGTTTCACTTAAATAACTGTAATTTGTAAACTAATAATCCGATTAAGCTCAAATTTTGACACATACCATTTGAAGGTAAGTATCTTATAAAAATCATATGGATTTTTTTTATTAGTGGCGCCATCTATATATCAAGCTGGGGACTTATTGAGTGAAGTGTTACTCGATATCCTGAGATGAACAGGATAGTCTGATCACATTGCATAGACAACAGAAATCTGAAACTATAATAAGTAAAGAATGTAAATTTATATACTGAAGCAATTATATATTATGGCACAACTTTTAAAATATTCATTACCTATCATTCAGGTAACTTGATTCGGAAGTTTTATAGACTAAATATCATTGGTTTTGTTTGGTTTCATGCCATGACAACCATTTTACTTACTGCCAAATCCATTTTTTGTTTGTTTGTTTGGACTTTATGGCATATCAACCTTTGTAGGTTATTTAATGCCAAATCCATTTTTTGTTTGTTTGTTTGGATTTTATGGCATATCAACCTTTGTAGGTTATTTAATGTCAAATCCATTGTTTGTTTGTTTGGATTTTATGGCATATCAACCTTTGTAGGTTATTTAATGCCAAATCCATTTTTTGTTTGTTTGTTTGGATTTTATGGCATATCAACCTTTGTAGGTTATTTAATGTCAAATCCATTTTTATACAGATGAACAGTTTTATTTCAAACAATTTAGTTTAGCATAAGTACACAGTTTAATTATCAAAAACATTTCTATTTCAAGCTATTCAGTTGAGTCAAACAGTTCTAATTTAAACAATTCAGTTTAGTATAAGTATAGTTTTTGTTTACACAATGTCAAAACAGTTCTATTTCAAGCAATTCAGTTTAGCATAAGTATACATTTTAGTTCTATTTGACTCAGTTCAATTTGACTATTTGACCTATCAGGTGCTATCACTCTAGGCCAGAGTAAACCTGGGAGTGATGGCAATGATGGGGTGCTATGCATTCCCCAAAGCTCCAGCATTACTGGAACCTCACAATCAGATTGTTTAGTGTCATAACAGGACACTCGTTGGTGGGGTCTTGCCCCTCTGTAGAGAAGCAGTCAGTGTATTCTATAGCCCCAGCTGACTGGGCAATAAATATACTTGGCCATTATCTATCTGTGTGAAGAACACATTAAGGATAATCAAATTTCCACAGCCATTTTGGCTACTGATAATTATAATCTTTTAGTCTAAAGAAATTTGTCACAGTTTTAGCTTTGAGGCAACTGGAAAAAATAAATACTGATAATTATATTAGTCTTCTGTCAACTTTGCCATTAGTTGAGGTGAGATCATAGGATTTCCCATCAACACACTGCTTTCTTGTGCTAAGAAAATATCTTACTGTTCAATCAGACATTGAGAAATAGGCCACACAGATTATTTAGATAATTGCCAAGATAGACAGAGAAGTTGTGTGGATCATCCCCATACATTCTCAAAATACTAATGAGGTTTTTACACAATTATAGGATATAAAGTATTCCTATATAATACAAATAATTTGCATGTAATGTATGGTTTCAAGTATTCTGATCTAATTCTAATAATTGTATGCTTTCAAGTTATTATTTATAATATTAGTCACTTTTTTGCATAGAGAAGGTTTCAAGTAACTAATAATAATAATAATTCTTAGAAAACAATTATAGCTTAAAATAATTATTCTTAACACAAGTAATTTACAGTTATACAGCATCAAGTATTCATATTGAATACAAATAATTTAACCCACATAGGCACTAGCAGTCTAGGTCAGAGTGGTCCTGGAATTAATGGTAATGAAAGATTACTCTTCAATTCCCAGATTTTCAGATCTGGAGCCTCACTAACAGATGCAGTTTAGAGTCATATACAGAATGGCCCTTTTTAGGAGTGGGTCTTACTCTTCTGCAAGGGATACACTTAGTGTATTCTAAGAAACAGTATTTCTCTCACTTGGGATAAATTGAGAGGTCCAGTAGGTGAATATCAATATTGAAAGCCTTGGTCATTGTTGTCTCAAGTTCCAGATTTAAGTAGAATTTCCTTGAATATTTGAGTTATGCAAATATGATTGTGGGCAGAAAAAAATAGATTTGCTTCATTAAAAATATTATCAAATGCCGTTATTTAGCTTTTGAAAAACTCTATGACCATAATACAGATTATTCTTAACGTTTATAGTGAAGTTCCAAAACAAGTATTAAAGATTTCAACACTTAGTTATATAAGAGATTGAGAAGATAGTACAATGGTAGGTTGCATCAATTACTCACCTGTTTGCACAGATAGACATTTAGAACAGAGGCAGAGATAAAGATGTTCAGTGGAAGTTTTCACTTGCCATTCGCTATACCTCAGCACACGTCAATGATCCAAAAGCCTGAGTTTTCCCAGAACTTGGATATCCTTATCTGCACAAAGTTGAAAAAACTTGATAAAATTATCTGTGAGCACTTCCTCCATCATCATAGGATTTCACTCTTGTGCAGTTGGTGATAACAGCAGTTCCTTCGACTCTTAAATGCTTTCATGATGTGAAAATACTGATCCACATAATATACAAATTTTGGTTTCCCTCCAGTGTGTTGGTATGTGTATTTTAAATTCAAACATTATGAAAATGTTGATCCAGTGTTTATCATGTATGCTTTTCAAATGAAAATTGCTTATCTACATAATCTATACAAATAAGGTTTGCTTCTAGTGTTCAGATGTGATTTTTTAAATCAGTATTTTTCGAAAATGTTGAAATACACATTTCACTTAAGTGTGTTCGCAGGTGTCTTTTTAATGCATAACTGTGTGTAAATGCTGATCCACACACTTCACAAGTATATGGTTTCTCTCCAGTGTGTGTTCGCATATGTCTTTCTAAAGATGAACTTTGGGAAAATGTTGAATGGCACACTTCACAAGAATGTGGTTTATCTCCTGTATGTATCTGCATGTGTCGTTTTAATTTAGAATTTTCTGAAAATGCTGACCCACACACATCACAAGAATATGGTTCCTCTCCTGTGTGTGTCCGCATGTGTCTTTTTAATTTAGAATTCTCTGAAAATGCTGACCCACACACTTCACAAGAATATGGCTTCTCCTCAGTGTGTATTTGCATGTGTATTTTTAGAGAATAATGCCGCGAAAATGATGATGAACACACTTCACAAGTATATGGTTTCTCTCCAGTGTGTGTTCGCATGTGTATTTTTAATGTATAATGCCGTGAAAAGGCTGAACTGCACACTTCACAAATATATGGTTTCTCTCCTGTGTGTGTTTGCATGTGTATTTTTAAATCTGAACTCTGTGTAAATGCCAACCCACACACTTCACAAGAATATGGTTTCTCCCCAGTATGTATTCGCATGTGCCTTTTTAAAGGTAAATTATGGGAAAATGCTGAACCACACACTTCACATGAATATGGTTTCTCTCCAGTATGAATTTGCATATGCACTTTTAGAGTAGAACTCTGAGAAAATGCTGACCCACAGTCTTTACAAGAATATGGTTTCTCTCCAGTATGTGTTCGCATGTGTCTCTTTAATGATGAACCATGGGAAAATGCCAGCATACACATTTTACAAGTAAATGGTTTCTCTCCAGTGTGTGTTTGAATGTGTATTTTTAATTTAGAACTCTCTGAAAATTTTGACCCACATACCTCACAAGTATGTGGTTTCTCTCCTGTGTGTGTTCGCATGTGTCTTTTTAAAGATGAACTCTGAGAAAAAGTTGAACTGCACACTTCACAAAAATATCGTTTCTCTCCAGTGTGTGTTTGCATGTGTGCTTTTAAAACTAAACTCATTAAAATTGTTGAGCCAAATACTTAAATGTTTTCACCTCAGTATATATGTTTCTTTTTAAAGATGAATTCACAAATTTTTTTTCACCAGTGTGTATTTAAAAATGTCTGTGATATAATTTCATAATTCCAATTTACACACTTTTCAAGAATATTGTGTTTTAGCATGTGCAGCTATTAATTTTAACCCCATGAAGATGTGAATATACTAGATTCAAATGCATAAGTTTCTCTCCAGTAAGTGTTTGCATGTATCTTTCAAAATGCAGATTTGCCTTGCAAGAAAATGGTTTATCTCAATTTTGTGTTTGGAGGAGAATTCTAATAAGACTATATTCAATCTTCCAAGTTTTTCAAAATGTGAAATTCTGGAAACTACAAACAAACACACTTCAGATGAATATCATCAGTTTTTATTTTATTTCATTTATTGTAATTTCTATGAAAAGCAAATTTACATAATTCACAGAACTACTCTGTCCAAGAAATGCTTTGAAAACTATTTTATTTGGAACAGCAATTCCATAAGCTCAGCAATATCCACCTTTTTAATTATGTATGCTCGAAAGTGTTTTGGTTTCCTTGTAAAATATTTACAACCATGAGATGAATTTGACTGACTTCTGCGTATACCAATATCTGAGAATAGAAAAGATTAAAGAAATGGTTAACTATACACATTATCCAAAAATCATGAAACATTGACAGTTCACAGTAAACTTTAATATGATTTATAGGTGACAGAAATGTATTCTAAAACAAGAAAATGGGTAGCATAATTAATAATTTAAAAGATTTTTCATTTTTTATGCTCAATTTCCCCAAAAAATAAAAGATTTTCAATTAAGAAGGAAAGAAAAATAGTTTCTACTCTGATATTTAAAAAAATCAGCAAGAAACATGCCTAAATGGCAGAATTTCAAACCAAAACTTTGAAAATAAAAGCAATTTCTTAACCAATCATATGTTTAAAATTTTTTGGTTGTTTGAAACTCACCAATTTTTAATAAATACAGGAAGAAATTTTTTTTATTCTTTCAGTCTAAAGAATGAAGCCCGGAATTTGATTTCACTTGGCTTCTTTTAAAGAATCACAAAGTTACTGTAATTCAATTGTAAAAAAATAATCAACAATCTAACTCTAATCTATTAAATTTTGGAAAAATCCTTAATTTATTAAGAAGAAACCCTGGAAAATCAATTTTATAAAAATGAAATACTAATAATCTGTCATTTTGAGAACCTATTTCTTTGATTTCCAATTACTTAATGAATTAACTTTTTTCAACCTAAACAAGTTACCTCGCTTGGAAACAATTTTTAGACCACACAAAGAAAAATTTGTGCAAGCTCACATATTTGTTTAAAAAATAGATAATAGCACAAAAAACATTTTTACAACTTGATTCTTGAATAAATTACTTTGCATATTTTTGAAAGTTTAACCAATAAAATTCATTACTATAGTAAAAATTTATATGAGCCTGAAATTTTTTTTTTTACCATTTGAACAAAATTCACTAGTGACATAAAAATATTTTATTTGCAAAAAAATTGATTTTAACACATTTTCTACCTATTTTTTTTTTTTAAACTTCCACCTCATTGGGGTTTGTTAAATTGTAAATTTTGATTATTTAAACAACAATAATATTTTATAATCAATATGAATAGAATACTAATAATGATATCATTTTTAAAACATTAAGAACATTTATCAATTTTTATAAATTTCTGTTGTTACTATATACATCTTATTGTTATTTAGGTTGTTATATTCATAATATTTTGGTTACTGCACCTTAAGAGGCTTTCTTCAGGTGACTTCTGTCATATTGAATTTTAAACTGAACCCTTTATTCAATAAACGAACATAGACAGTCCAAAAATTGAGATAACTTGTATCAGTGAATTGATCTTCTTTCCATTGAATCTAAGTCAAATAATTGAATTCATGAAATGATTGAAAGTAAATCTAGAAAAAAGTTTTTATCTTAAATTTATTTTTGTATATAGCATATTCTACTTGTACCATAAATTTATCATCATTGACATTTTATTAATTGAATCTTATTTTACAAAGATTTCTTAAAATTCAACATGGCATGTTGACATGATGAATTCTAATGGCATGTCAACCGGTCTTGGGTTATTTTATGCATATGGACCTATTGAATACAAATCATTTTTAAACAGATCTATAAGACCCATTGATGGGACCCTAACAGGTAAGAGTGGATCTGGGAGTAATGGCAATGATGGAGTACTCTACACTTCCCAGATCTCTAGAACTGGAGCCTCACCATTAGTTGTAGTTTAGTGTCATGCCCAGGACACCCCTTTTGAGAGGTAGGGCCTTACACCTCTGTTATACTGAGCATATTCTAAGTTCTCCCAACACGGTGAGATATTGACTCATGTCCTTGACGTAGAAATATATACACAATGTTTTTTTTTACCAAATATCATTTACGTAAATTAAATTCATAGATGAATAACTGCTGAAAATTTAATTGAAATAAGATAAATAACTAAATTTTGGTAATTTTTTTACAAAGTAAGGTGTTATTGTCCATTTTTTCCTTTTTTATGGCAGTTGATTTTGTTTTTTCTATGATTCATCTGATGGAATAACCAAAAAAAAAAAAAAAAAAGACCAACATATAGTAGAATTTGTAAAATGTAAGTTTAGTACGGTATTTTACTTTTTATCAAGAAGTTATTTATCGTCTGTTGTTGGGAGTTCATTTGCTCAATAAAAACGGAAGGAAAAATTTACTGACAAAACAAAAAAGCCTACTTCCTAAGATCAAGAAGATCAAATAACAAATATTTGACTGAATTATTTAAGTTTAGTCAACACATTTTATTCAATTATTCAACATGAATTGACGATAAACAACTGAACGTAAAATAGGAATTAAATACGAAAGAAAAATTTTTTTTTAAAGTTTGTTACTATAAATTCAAGTTTAAAGATAAAATAAACTTTTAAATACTTACAAGATGATCAAATGAATAAACTTTGTTGGTTTTTGTAGTTAAAAAAGATGAACTTGACTTTTTAAAGACGGTGTTGTTTGCTTTCGGCATTTTTGGACGGAGCATTTGATTTTCACCCCTCACTTTCTAAAGAGCGTCAACCGAAAAAGGCAAAAAATCCCACAGCGATCAACTCCGATTATAAATGTAAATTTGCTTTCTAAATGTTTAATTTTTTGGTTTTATTAGTTATTTTAGAATTGATAATTATAGAATACATAAGGTTGTTTGAATAATTTTCAATAAAAGCTAGTTTTCAAGTACGGCAGACAAAAAAGGTAAAAATTAAATTGTATTTTCTTTTCAGTTCTGTGTGGTCTAATTTTACCAGTTTTCAACCTTTCTTTCCAACAGTTAGTCTTGTATATATTTCTTACATAAATTACAAATCAGCCAAGTTGTTAGATTTTTCGAACTTTGATAGAAAAAGCTAAAGCTGTCAAACATTTAAAATCAGAAACAAATGAATATAAGCATTTTGCAGTTTTTTCATTAGCCACCCCTCATTTATTTTCAGGTTACAACATTTTTTGTCTAGAATATTGCTTTTTCTTTAGCTAGGATTTAATGATTAATAAGTTTAAGTTGTATTCTGCCCCCCGCCCCCCAAGTCATGATCAGAAATTTACAGAAAAGCAGAAACTTAGAAAACAAAATGGCTGAAACTGTGGTGATTGAATAAGAAATTAACAAAAAAACAACAAACAATAACATAAAAATGAAAATAAAATAAACATGAAATAACATAAACAAATACAACAATAACAATTTCCCTGGTGGCCTCTAACAGGAAGTATGATCCACGCATACCTGAAAAAGAAAGGCTTCCTGTTTCCAAAAATAAACTCTCTCTTCGATCTCTTTACACCGTTCTACATAAAAGAGTGAAAAATAACTTAACAAGGGAGACAAGATGTGTTTGAGGTAAATAAAAGAAATATTTTATTCTAGTTTGATGTACAGAGGTTAGCTATCATCACATAATATAATCTAATTATTATCGCATATCATAGTTTGGCTATCATTGCATAATGTAATTTGGTTCTTATCACATATCATAGTTGTAGTCATTGCTACTGCTTAGAGATCATTTAATATCTCTTAGTAGTTTCTGCTGCTGGTTTCTTATTGTTTGGCATTTCTTTGGATGCTACTACTGGTTTCTGATTATTTGTTATCTCTTTGAAGTGGTGGCTATCAGGATCCATTTCTTTCTGCTTGCTGTCTCAAATCAGCTCCCTTATATACAGACTGACTCAGATTGACTGAGAAATTGACTAGTTTGGAATATATTTTTTCTTATCCTTTATATTTTTTCACAATTTTCATAGAAGTGAATGTATGGAGCCAAACAAGATTTCTGTTCTTTTTTACCAGATGAGTGATGGCTGTCAATGGAGTTATTGAAGGAGTTTTGACAGGTGACAACACAAGTGAGGACTAAAAAATGTTTCCATTTATACATACAATTTTGTTCAAAAAAGTTTTTTTGAAACATCCTGGCCAGACAACTCTCACTAATTAAACAAGAATTCTTCTGAATTATGATCTTCAACTATCAAAAAACTAACTGAATTATCATAAAACTTATTTGTTAAAAAATTCAAGGGCTCAAAAGATTTGCAAAATTTACGGAACGAAAAGAAATTAATGAAAAGAATTCTAAATTTTCCGCCCAACCTTAAATCATTTTCTGATTAATCAAAGAGTGTATTATAAAAATTAAAAAGTAAAAAAATAAAGAAAAGATTATAAAGTAGATGTAGACCCATTTCTGTCTCCAAAATTATTTTTTAACCAACCAGAGAGTTGTATTCTTAGATTACTTTTGGGGGTGAAATTTGATAGTCCATTTAATCCTATTTGACATATATAGTTAAGTATGTTGGCTGACTATAGTGAAGGGCTTCCTTTTCGATAGTGTCACGTGATATCCCACGGAGACGATAGAAATAAGATTAATACTATCCTCCCGTTGGAATGAACAGTGGCAACCCGTCAAAAATGTGACCGTTAAGAAAGAATGTATGTCACAGAGGGGATATCAACAGGTGTTGGTACTTAGTAACCTCAGGTCACCGGACACTGGAAGGGAGGAGAAGAGAGAAGCCAAATGATTGGCTGGGACCCCAAAACGGAAGTGGGGACTCCTTCCCCTCAGCGGAAGTAAATAATAAGAAAGTTAGTTTTTGAGCAGGGCTCGTAGCAGACAGACCCATAGCCATTTACTCCGGGTTGAAGACAAAAGAATATCTGAGACACGAGGGACCCCAGGTTCTTCAAGCCAGTGTAAAAAAAAATAGAGTAAAGTCTATTAGCCCGTGAAAGAAGAAAGATTCTCCAGTGGAACCCCGTCGAAAAATAAGATAAGTAACTTTGGGGCTATTTCTCCTTTATACCTAAGTTTTATATACCACTCTCTCTCTCTCTCTCTCAATTTGAAGAAAAACAAAAGTCAAGAAAAGACATTTATATTCGTGGACTGTCCATTCATTACATATATTTGACACTTTGAAAGTGTATCTCTTTGTACAGTTAAGCGGCCTGGTGGGTGTGTGGATAGTGTGAAATTTGGAACCCCTTGCCAGCGGCGGTCAGTCTGGCCCTAAATTAATCCCTCACATAATATGCCAGTTCTTATATGCCTGAGAGAAAAACTCTGAACGAGGACTTATTCTATAGGGGATCAAGTGCCAACCTGCCCTGTCTTCACACGTGCAAAAATAAAGTCCCGTTTTGGGATTTTAGTCGATTTGCCGTCACAATAGCTACAACACCAAAGTGTAGGGGAAGGTGTTTCTTCCTTCCCTGGTTTGTTCCACTCACTCTTGATCAAAACCTTATTATGGTAAATGTTAAGCAAGGAGGTATCAAGTACCATTTTTTGAGTCTTTAGTATGATTTGACCTAAGATAGAATCCAGGTCTCCCAGACTATTGGTAAACATTATGCCAATGGGCCAATTTGATATATACAGAAAAGCCAAAAAAATTTGTAAACTTCAGTCAGAGTAAGACAGTCAAGGACCAAACACCCAGACTATAACCAACTTTATTTAATTAAAAAAAGAAATTTCTTCTATGAACCAAATAAATTTTGATGTGATTGGAAAGAGAAATTGCATTTTCTCCAAAATTCAACTTACTATATGAATTTAAAAAAAAAATTCTGTAATCAGAAAAGATAACTTGTTTCTTTTCTTGAACTTCACTTGTCTAACAAGTTTTATTTCAACATTTTTTACATATTTTAATTGACTTCCCCATTTTAACTTCATCTGTTTGACTTCCTACAAAAGAACACAGCTTAAGACAACTTGATAGTAACACACGGCCAAAAAATCGGAGAACATATAGCCAGTGAAAATACATTCATAGCCATATCAAAATTAGTACATTTGCCATTTTTAAAACTACTCAACTTCTCATGGACTTTGATGTCACCTTATACATACATATATACACATTCAGCCAGCAGGCAGACACATACTTCGCTGCTATGTACTTTTTAGTTCTCATCATGCATACATACACACACATATATATGTAAGTAGAATTTGTTCACTTTTTACTTTTTTTAACTTGACGGCGAACACATGTACACACACATATTTCGAACAACACTCACTATTATTTCAACTAATGTATTTGTAATATACACACCCACACACACACAAATACCTAATAAACATATTTGCGCCCGGGAAACGGGGGTTCCATCCCAAGTCGCATCATACCAATGACTTTAAAAATTGTACTTGATACCTCCTTGCTTAACACTCAGCAATATAAGATACGTATCAAGGGTAAAGTGGAGCAATCCAGGGGAAGGAGTAACGCACTCCCCTACACCTTGGTGTAGTAGCTATTGAAAAGGGAGCCTCCTGGTCGCCAACCTTACTTACTTTGTATTAACTTTTCCTAGTTTGCTTTGTTTTATAAAAAATGTTTGTTTAGCATTCTTGTTGTCGTCGAATTTCTCTTGTCTGCATTGTTCATATTCTTTGTGTTGTAAATTGTGGAAACGACACTTGGAGTTTTATTTCTAATAAAACCTCGAGAACTAAACTCATCACTCCAAAAGTAGTAACAGATATTTCATACACCATAAATAATAACCACTGACGTTTATTATTTAAACTATTTACTTGCATACCAGTTCTGAATTCCTTTACGGATAAAACTTGGTTATTGCCGTAAAATTTGGGACTGATATTTTTTATTCAAAGGCTGGAAAATCTAAGGTCTTTCCTCTTTGACTACTGGACTGCTAATGACGAGGATGGGGTTTGGTATATTTTGACCCTCCTAATCCCTAACCATGAATTAAATAGCAACACTACTGTCTTTCTACAAGGATAATTTTGGCATTAAATAACCCACAAAGGTTGATATACCATTAAAACAAAGAAACTGAAACTAGATAAACTAATTCTTGGTTGCAAAATTAGGAAAAGTTAATTTTGAAAATTATTACATGAGGATGATTATAAAAAAAGACAGCCCTACAGAAAACAGGACAGCACACCCAGAAAAATAAAGATGGTTGAAACAGAATCGGACAAAAGTTTGGAAAATGAGGAATTTTTCGTAACAAAGGCATATTGGTTGTCGTACTCTTACATTAAGAAAGGAGTTAAGGTTGGTCTGTTCAGCTGCTAGGATAAGTGAAGGAGAAAGAGAGAGAGAGAGAGTTTACACAGTCTTTTATATTGCTCGGGAAAGTCATCCGAGCAGAATGGCATAAATCATTCTCATTGGACGAAAATATAAATCGAAACTTCAATGGCCAAAATAATTCCCGCGCTAAACAATAAATTTGAAATTATTTCTTCCTGTTACAAATTTATTAGAAAAATGACTGATAAAATTAAAATACACAAAATAAAAAATATAAAGCAGAAACACTACAACACAATAGAAGTAAGAATCGGAGATATAGACGCATTTTGTGAACCAGACGGTGGAGCTTCTGCAAATATTATGGACGAATACCAATTCAAGGCACTAAAAAGAACAAATATCGGTTAAAACCCAACTACGACCGAGTAAAACCCATACAGGGAGAACTATCAGTGAAAGAGGAATTTGAAACGATAATTCAGAACAAAAACAGAAGAGTTGAAACGAAATTCATCGTCGTAAAAGGACATATAGATAATCCCACCTTGATTGGCAGAGATACGTTGATAGAACTAGGCATGATGGTAGTAGAACCAAATGGGAATTTGAAAGAAACGAATGAACTGAGAATCAAACAGATAAGCGGAATGAATGAAACGAAATCTACAAAAGAACTTATTAGAGAATACAATAATGTATTCTAAGGAATGGGGAATATCGAGGAACCCAAAACAGGAAAATCAATTGAAGAAGGATTCGAAATGGAAGGTGGAATACAACCAATAGCCTAGAAACCCAGACACGTACTATATCACCTGGAATCCCCGCTTAAAAATGGATTGAACAGGGAGAAGTGGATGGTATTTTCGAGAAAATACCCAGAAATTAAGCCATCACTAGGTGTTTACCTTTGGTCGTTCAACCGAAACCAAAATATGCACAACAAATTGGAACCAAATATAATACGAGCAAACATGATATATAAAAAGAAACGAATACAAAACAGATATATAAAAAGAAGAAGGTGTGTCCAAGCTCCCATCATCGAAGATTTCACATACCACCTAAGGCGATGCAGGGTGTTCTGTAAAATGGACCTGAAAGCAGGGTGCCACCAATTATCAATAGATGAGGAAACATGAAAATTGGCTACATTTAGTACACCTTGAGGAAACTACAGACCCAAACGATTGATATTCGGGACTAAATCGTCACAAGATTTATTCGATCAAGTAATGTTCCAAATATTTAGAGATATTCCTCTATGCATGAACCAAAGAGACGATATAATCCTCGAAAGAAAAGGTAGAGAAGACCATAACAGAACCTTAGAGAAAATAGTACTGGGAGCCAAGAAATACGGAGTAAAATTCAACCGAGAGAAGAGTGAATTTGGAAAAAACGAAATGACGTTTTATGGTCATTTATTTACGTCAGAAGGGCTAAAACCAGACCCTAGGAAGATTGAAGCTGTACTAAACTGAAAGGAACCAAAATCCAAAGAAGAAGTAAAAAGCTTTCTTGGAATGATAGGATATCTTGATAATTTTACAAGCAATTATGCGACAGTGAGTGCACCACTGACAAATCTAACAAGGAATAAAACAAGTTTCAAATGGAACAGTCGAGAAAAAGAGTCATTTGAAAAGTTGAAGTCAGCGATAACAATGGCATAGTTAAGCCTGCAGAAAACATCTCTTTTTGCAATTATTCTTCTTTTCTTCTTTCTTTATCTATTTCTCTAAATAAAATCCCTTTTTTCAACAAAATTGTTGTCTTGTTCCTTCTCTCTTGCCACGTCTCGTGCTACAGTAAGCTTTATTTTTCCTTACACTGTAAATATTGATTTTGTCTTATTCTCAACGAGTAAAATCCCAATAATAGATACATATAAAACATATAAGATCTATTTCAAGGATACACAAATATGCTCCAACAGGTGAAATATAAACCAGCAGTATATAAAAAAGAGTTACAAAAACGGTGAAAAATCTTACTTGTCTTCTTTGCCGGTTTTCCTTTCAATAGTAGGAAAAAAACAAAGTCATTTACTGGGTGTTGAGACCAAATCTATTCAATGAACAGAGATAAAAAAAGAAAATAAAAAAAAACAAAAAAACAGCGTTCTACTTCACTTGAGCAGGATGAAATGTGAACACTTTTTTACTGTTTGAAGAATAGAAATGAAAACGCAAAATGAAGAATTGTAAGGAATGAATAAATAAATTAAAAAAAATTAAATTGAATTAAAAAAGAAAACTATTAAATTTGCAGAAACTCCCAATAGTCCCTGACAAGAAAAGGGACGACGCATACGTAAAGAAAAAAGCGACCTCCCGACAGGGGGAGCAGGCTCTTTTTCTTTCAGGCAGTGACCGGCGAATTGACAACACCATTGCTAACTGGTATCTGGGCGCCACGCATACGTCTTTGGACGAGGCGTTGGTTAGTCCCTTTCACCCAGTAACAACTCTCTCTCGAAATATAAAAGGCTACAAAATGGAACTACAAACTAAAACAACTGGACTTTGACAAACTTCCAAAAGAAACTAACCCTTATGGAAGCTTTAAATACCAAATGAGGACAAGCATATGCAAGAAACGATTAACATATTTTAGACACCTTAACTGAGGGATTCAACCATTTCAATTGTATTCAGGGAAAACTCCCTCATCCATGGAATGGTTGTTGAACCCAGGAAATAAAGGGAAAATATAAAAGAAACGTCTTCGTCTCCTATTTGTTGCTGTCTTCTTTCGTATGATTCTTTTGGGCCTTTCTTGTTCAAGGAGTTACACCAACTAGCCAACGTGGGGTAAAATAAAATAACCTCATAATGGAGTCAGATATCAAACAGCAACACAGCTTTGCCTTTGACCATTATTGACACTCACAGAATTCTTATATTCTCACATGATATCCAAAGACATGCCCCTAAATCCAAGAAAGACATAATTAATTAATGTCATCCTACAATGTAAACCAAGTGTTATTTTTCAAAATCAAAATGTAGAAATTTTAATCATCACAGTAGCTTGGTAGCATTACAGAAAAAATACTATGTGTTGTATATTGACCTTCGACCCAGCCAAACGTGCCATTCCAAAGTGATGCACCGGAAGGAAGTGACACATTCCAATGGCCAGTAATCGAAAGAAATCGCGTAGGCGGATTTGGCTGACGAAATGGGACAAGGTAAAAGCCCATGATACACTCATAGACTGATGCACCGGAAGAGAGTGACCAGTGAACTGCATGAGCGTTATTTCCGCTTGATGACGATCAAACATGCCATTCCAAAGATTGAGTGTGCAATTGAACTATTATATAACTTGGTGAAGACAGGAAGTCAGTGAGTTGGAAATCAGACGAGTTGGAGACAAGTGGTGGTAGGGAAAGCCACCACCCAGTAAAAGTGGCCCTCGGGACCCCCAATGGAGTTTAGGGACCAGAACAGTTGGTGATAAGATGCAGTAGAGAAAGTCAGCAGAGTGGGCCTCCGGTTGAGCATCAAGAGAACGAGAAAGACACAACGCTGATGGCCATAAGAGTGGGGGTCAATATATTGCAGTTCTGTTCGGTCTCCAACTCCCTCTCACACGCAAACCTTGCAATAAAGTGAGAGATATATTTTTTTAAAGAAGTCTTCGCTCGTCCTTTATTATTGCGTCAGTATGTATTCAGCATATACATGTATAGTTGTAGCATATGACTATACAACATATGTATATATACATAACAAATCAAAGCTTTTTATTTCTCATCTTAAAAGTGTTACTTTTAAGGAAACAAGTTAAGCACAATAATAGTTTTATTCATTATACTAAATAAAAGTCTTCCTGATTTGTATTTAATATATACAAATTAAACACAAAAAACTTAATTGATTCATCAAAATGACCCCCTTTGGTCGTTATCACTGCTTCACAGATTCTCGGCATTCTTTCCACCAAAGACTGGAATTAAACTAAAGATAGTTCTGCACAGCTTTCCTGCGAGAGTTGTCAGAGTTGAGCCACACATATGCGTTGTTTATCTCAGCCAAGTTCATTCCACACCAGCTCAATGGGATTTAAGTCCACTCATTGTGCCAGCTAAGACATCATTTGAAGGATGCGCTGTTCTTCTGTTTTTAATTTACTTCTGGTAGAGTTTATTTTTATGCTCTGGGTCATTATCTTGCATAAGTACAAATCCTGACCCACAAGCTGCATTCCAGATGGGATTGGGTGGTGCTGCCATATGCTATGAGAGCCAGTTTGATTTAATTTGCCCTTCACCTGTGTAAAATATTTGCTGACTCACGTAGAGTCTCCCAAAATTACCTATGAGTAATTTGGTTGAGAATAAGTAGATTAATAGATCCCACTCATGCAAATGTGTTGGATGGGTCCATTCCTGTAAAGTGAGCCAATCCACATGCTGCTCATGCACTCTTCAATAAAAGAGGTAAGCTTTAGCTGGCTAGCTTTTCAAGGAGGCAGCCATGTTACTTTTGGCTTGTGAAGGTGAGTGCTGTTCATTGATGTTCTATAACCTGGTGCAAATCCCTGACTTTGCAATTGACAAAAGCCCCCTCACCATAACAGAGCCTTTTCCATGCTTTACAGTTGGTGTGACATAGGGGATATCGAAATTATTTTTTTGAATGATGGAGGTTTGTGTTGACAGGACTTTTTTCGCCTTCATCGGAGGAAGTGGATTAGTGACGTGGCCGGCACTAACACCGTTTTTGATGTTGGAGCGGGAAATAGGAAACTCGCCATTTTGGGGAGAAGACTTTGGTGAGAGCTGATCACTCAAAAAGGAGCTCCGCGTTTGACTACTGAGAACCATGTAGTGTGAATAGTAAAATTTCTAATGGCGAACTGAGAGTCTGATGGAGTTCTATCAGGTATCCTTTATCAATTGCTGAATCTTCTGGTTGAAAGGTGATATTTTTAATTGCTGCCATGAGGAAATTTTATCCAGTTTTAAATTTAATTGCTGAGTCTCCTATTCGAAAGGTGATATTTATAATTGCTGAACGGAGGAAATTCTTTCAAATTTTCTACCATGGAATTGCTATGCCGTGAACACAAAAATTATAAATGCTGAACACAAGGCTGTTGGAGTTCTCCTATTCAAGACTCTTCATAAAGAAACTTTCTAATAAACAAATTACTGAACTCTGTCTCAATACATTTTTTCTTAATGACAATTGCTGCTTCTGCTGTTCAACTGAAGATTTTACTGTTGTGAAGATTTCCATTTTTAAAGGACTTTTTTGAACCTGTAAGACTGTTTTATTTTTGAATTCTAATGAATTCTATTATTTCATAGTATCTGTACCTCTGCTTTGTTTGTTGTTTTCAGCCCAAATCTTTTTTGGAGACTACTACTAGGGTTAATTGTTCACTGATTCAACTGAATGCTAAAGTGCAATAATTTTAGTTGCATGTGCTTTCTTTCTTTTTAAGTGAATATACAAGTTTTATATATTTTTTTATCTATGAATAAATAGACAGTTTATTGGATGCACATATTACTTTTATTCCTGGTTTAATATTAGAATTTAAATTGACACACGTATGGGTGGTTATCTTGCAGTTAAAGAAGGCTGTGAGTTATCTCCCTCATAGTGTGGTTGTTTTTTTTCTTTTTACATTGAAGGAAATGTTTCTTGTGTTACTTTTTTGTAAGAAACGTAATCCTTTAAGGGCTTGCAGCTCTTTTACCTACTCTTTGCTGCACATAGACCCTCCTATTTGAGCCAAAGATTTATAACTTTGGTTTGTCAGTTCAAAGGACTTTATTGTCCAGTCTTTGTCTGCTCAGCCTTCTGTTATGCAAGCTGATCACTCAGATGAAATTGTCCTCTGCTCTTTTTGTTGCTTTTGGTCTTCCAGCCCAACTTTTGGTCTTGTTTTATCCTGTTTTCTAATGTCTCCTAAAAGTATGATCCACTGCAGTACTAAAGAAGAAAAAAGCCTTTAAATCAATTTTTCAAAAGATATGTTTATACTAAAGTCAAAGTTACTGAGGAAGACTTTTATTTAGTATCATCATCATTCATCATCATGATGTGTTGCTCGCACAAATTTCCCTAACTCTCTCCCTCACCATCCATCTCTATCATCCATTGCTTCTGGCAGGTCTTCCAGGCTACATTCTGTGTCTGTACAGAGCTGTTGTAGATAAATTCTAGCTGGTCATCCGACACACGTCCATGGAAAGAGATCCATCAGAGAACATCGCTTTTGAGTTCCTTCTTGCACCTCAAGTAGTGTCCCACTTGTCTGGTTCATCTTTGTATGGTCTTTTAGATGGGTGATAGGTGGCAGTGTATTAAGTACAATAAATAAAAACATTGTGGTACTAAACTTATTTCATTAAAAATAACACTCTTAGGATGAGAAATAAAATTTTTGAGGGAGGCCAAAAACTTTTGACTGGTAGTGTATATATATATATGTGTGAGTGTGTGTGTGAAGGCTTAAAAATTTGGTCAAGAAGTTAGAGAGGACTGATAAACCAAAGAGTCAAGCATTCAGGGTTCCAAAAGAGAGCACTGGGGTCAAATTTAATTCAGAAGGAGTTGGATAGTCAAAGATGGTTCATACAGAGTAAGTAAGAAGAGTCAAAGAAAGAAATGCCTCAAAAGTAACCACAAGTTCACCTTAAAGAAAAATCATGTTTCCTTAGCAAAAGTAAGAGTTTTATCTCAAGTGACTTGCAACTCTAGTAATCAATTATTTCAATGACCTCTAGAAAAATAGACATCAAGGGTTCTGTGTAAGAACCAGCTGTTGTTGATTTGCTTTTCCCAACCACAAAACAATGACTTTCACCATCCTATCACTTTATAATGTATTTATATAACAATATTTTGAGCTATCTTTTTGGCTATATATTTTTGGCTATCTTCCATGCAATGTAATGTTATTTTCAAGTCATAATTTGATGGTTATCAACTTCAACAGGTTATCCAACTGTGGAGCAAGTTCAATGAGAAATTTCTTATACAAAATTTTGCAAAACATCTTTTGCATATTCAATTATTCACAGTACTTTCTCCATAAAGCACAGAAAACTTTTTATGTTCATCGCATAATTCTTCTTTAAATAAATTGACTCATTTACTTGAAAAGGATGCTTATTTTCTTTCATCTTCAATGAAAGAATGAATTGACAAAAATATGTCAATTTTGGGAAAGTTATTTTTGACTGTTACCGTATGATCCAAAGTAAAAATAATCTTTTTGGATGTTGTGAAAACTTAATGACAAATACAGAGTAAACATGATATACTCTTTGAAAAATAGTGCATTTTTCTAATTATTCTTGAAATGACTTAAATATTCCAATAAAAATTTTAAAAAGCCAAAAATAATTTATAGATTTTGGTTAAATGTTATATAATAACAGGCATATATTGCTGGGTTCAAGTCATTGAGGGTTAACACCAGCAGAGATCAGAAAGTGATTTAAAGGCTAGAGTCATTGTTTATTCTTCATTGTGGAAGATGAGTGAAATGAATTTTTTGCAAAAATCTGAACTATTTATGAACAGTGATGAAACATAGAAGATGGGAAAAGGTAATTTTTTATCGTTAGAAAATTGTTTTTTTTTTTTTTTTGAGAACTAGCCTCAAGACTCAAAAGAATGCATTTTGATTTTCAGAGGCTTGTTATTTAGAATTCGCTGGGTGTGCAACAACTATCATGACAATTTCTTTTACAAATTTAAAACAAAAAAATGAAAAAGGTTTAATCTCTTTTTAATCTTAATTTTTTTTCCTCATATTTACTTATCTTACAGACAGAAGAAACTATAAAATCGGAAATACATTTATCAAGTTTTCTTGCAATGTGAAAATATTACTCCAAAAAATAAACAATCACAATTATTTTTCTATACTTGCTTTTCAATCAGTTAACTTACTTTTCCGCAATATTAAATTGTACATAATTTAATGTTGATACATAATCATTTTTTCTTTATTTTATTGGGGTTAGTTTTTAAATTATGCTGTAAAAAATTTTTTTCACTTATTCACCTGGCCTCAAATTTCCCAACTGAGTCTATGTTGAGGGAAAAGGAATAATGAAAGATGTTTTAGTCTGTAAATCATTGTAGATACCTTCCCTACCGCAGCCATAAACTTGGCCTTATGCCATACTTTCTTTATAAAAAATTTTACATTAAATAAAATAATAATGCAACTATGTCTAGAATTAAGTGTTTAAAATTCACGTGCAATGACGCTCTTCTAACAAGGAGGTCCAAATATTCACTTCTTCAAAATAAAGAAATAAATTAATAAGAACGAATGACAATGTCTCAAACATTGGACAGATTATAACAATAATTTTTATCTGTTCTTCCTTTTTTTTTTAAATCCATAACCACCAAACGTATTTGATCATCTTGTAAGTATGAAAAAAAATTTTCTACTGATTATTTTGAACAAATACTTTTTCGTAACACAAAAAACAAATTCATTCATTCAAGCAATTTTTTTGTTTATAATTAAAATTAAGTAAAATTTGTTGATCGTTTTATAATTCGGCCGATAAATCTGATATTTCCTTTTAGTGTATTCTGATGGGTTGAATTTAGAAACACGTCTTATTTATTAAAAAAGAAAAAAAAGATGAAAAATATATTGAAATAAAAAAAACAAACCAAAAAACTATAATTTAAAGAAAGAAAATTTCAATTTATGAAACTATTTTACTGCAAATCACCTGGCGACTTTCTTATTTAATATTTTTGCTTTGTTTTGAGTAAATTTTTGAAAAAAAAAACATTAATTCACAATATTGTGTAAGAAAAAGGTTTCGGGCCTCCATATATAGAAATTGCATAACATTTAAATAAACAAAAACAACTTTTTAAAATGTTTATAAAGATATCTCCTCGATAAATCATTGAAGACGTTTCATCCGCTTTAGATTATCTTCAGTAAATTACTGTAAATTCGTCTGTAGTAGTTTATGTAGTCTGATTTGCTTTGTTTGAAAGGGAAAACGAGTGAAGTGACACTGAAATGGGTGTTCGATTTACCATATACGCATAATAGTAAACTGGACCATGACTTTGTGTTCACTTACACTATACATCGGATGTTTACTTTACGTTATACAAAACTGGATCCCGACTTTGTGTCTGTTTTCATGCAATTTCTTTTTCGATAGTTTATGAAGTATAAAAAAATGTAAATTGAAATTTAATTTGTGGTGTTAGGAAAACCCAAACCGCTAATCCCAGGTCCCAGGTCCGGTACTTATCAGAAGAGAAGGTCTTCCATGAAATGAGATAACGTATTTGCTAATCTCACACGTTATTTAAATTTGATAAATTTTTTTTAATTAACATAATTCAAAATATTTTTTTAATGATTAAAGTAAAAACTTTTAAAAAATACATCCTGCATATTTTTTTCTTTTTACATAATTGAAGTACATTATATATTCCAACAAAAATAAGTGAAAAGCTGGAAAAAAAACCCCAATATATTGTAGTTTAAATGTTTTCATTAAAGGAAAAACATTTACTTTCTCTCGGAACTTGTTATTGAAAAATGTAATCACATTAGCTATTGTAACATTGTCATTGACAACTGCTATTTTGGTGATGGCTAATTGTCAGAAGATAAGGGAAAAATCAAAACCACAACACATTTTAGTATTAGGATCTTTGTTTAGTCTCTCTCTGTTCCATTTCTGAGGTCATTAAAACAGGAAGAAATCAACAGCAGACACGACATGCAAGCTGGCTTTCTCCATTCTTTTATAAACCATCTCTTCTTCATTCATCATTTTAGATTTTATGTTCATCTTAATGTGCACCAACCACTAAGAGATAAAAAGAGACCAACTCACAAATCCATAATATATATATATATATATATATATATATATATACTGGGATTCACAGAACACCTGCCCCCACTTCTCCCTCAGGTGAATGACAGTGTAAATGATGACCTCGGCAAGATAGGTTTGCAGTGCTTGAGTAAGCATATCTTTTTACACTGGAAGAAATGTTGAACTGTGTCAACACATCTTTCTTTCAGCTCCGGGCTTTTTTTATATCTATTCACAACCCAGCAGTACAATTTACTTATGATGTTACACTATTCCAGTTATATTTTAAGTGAAAGTATATTCAGAAATAAAAGATAAGTACTAAAAATCTTATTAAATTTCATTAATTTGTTGAATTTCAGTAGATTTAAAAAAAACTACTCACTCACCTCTTTGGGTTTTGGTATATTTCATGCTGTGGGAGGAAAGAATAGATAGACTAAGTGAAACCTGACCCTCTTGTACCCATAAATGTATATGGTTCTCTTCAACACTTTTTCCAGCAAACCACTTTCCACCATGTTCTCTTCTTTTAATAAGATACTCCAGCAATATTCAAATTACAACAAAAAATTGTTTTATTTTTTTATCTGAGTAATTATTTTCTCAACATATTTTCTGTGCAACACTGAATTTTTAAAAACTACTTGTTAATTTTTTTTTTAATTTTATAAATAGAATCATTGAAATTAGATTTTGGCTTTATTATTTTTATTTCGACAATTTTCAAATATAGTTTACTGTTGTCAACAATTTTATAAAATTGAAAGATTCTATATCTATATCACTCATTGAAAAAAAGTAAATGTCAAAAGAATCTTAGACACAAGCTACATTATACTGCAGTAAGCCTAATCCTCTTCCTTTAAGTGTTAGGTGTGCATTATACGGAAAGAGGATAGTGATATCTATAAAAGAGAGAAGAAAGAAAATCACGTATACATCTGCCTTTTAATGTTCCCCACTCAAGATCTCGATTGCGTGATAATGTTAAAGTGAAAGTTGTACATCGAAGAAAGTTAGCAAAACTGAAGGAGTAATTATCTTAAAAAAATTATTGTTTCACATGAAATTAGGAGTAAAATATTCTTTTCTGTAGTTTTATTTATTTGATTTATTTTGTTGTATATATGTAAATAATTATTTGATTATATATGTAACTTGTAAATAAAGTATTACTCATCTTTATTCCTTGGTGGTTATTTCTAATTGTTAAATTTCTTTTTCAATTAGTCAGTAATAACTTTCATATCAGATTTTTCTCTAATTCTTTTTCAAATGAATTTTTTGAAAATTGAATAAACTTTTAAAAGTAAATTGTTTTCTGTTTATAGATGTCTATTTTTGCTAAGATTTCTTAATCAACGTTGGTATTGCTCAAGAATTTGTTAAGATGACTACTTGTGATCATTTTAAATCTATAAAGAAGTTAATTCAATGTTCATGAAATCTATAAAAAGAAAAATTTATGAATATCCATAAACAGGAAAAGATAAATCAATAATTGGCAACTAAATTACTTAAACATACTGTAATATAATTACACAGCTGTCAGTAAGTAAAAATTGTTTTTTAAATAATGAAGTTACTAGAATCAAATTGGATTGAATTTTTGTAATAGCATTTGATAAAAACAAAGGACAAAGTGATGAAATATTTTAAATTCAAACTGATTTAAGCATACAAATCTGCTAAATAATGAATGTTAGTCATTTTATTTCTTGAGATTTATTGAATATGACATATGGCCTCTGTGTGGGCTCCCAAGTTCAACATTAACCACCTGAAGAAGGTCAAAAGGACATATTGGCCAAAATTTTGTGAATATAAAATAAAGATGAGGTCTATAGTTTGAATATTTTAGTTGATAATTACCCAGCTTCATCTCAGAAATTTAGACAAATAAACTGTAATGATAATAATACTCCAAATTTTAGTGTAAGAAACCTGGCTTTTTAGAAATTTCAAATTACATAACTAATAACCTTTCTACAGTAATAATATCCAAAAGTATTCAAGAGAAATTTTCTTGTGAAAATTATTCTAATAAAGAAGTTTTTAAGTTAAAAAATGAATGCATGTGTGCATATTGAAAGAAAAAAGTCAATATAATGAAATTAATTTCTTGAAATATTATATCATGTTTTAAGGTTATCATTTTTTTTTCAGGTGTTCCAGATTAAAATTATCAAATGAATTTGAATGGATCATCCACTTGGCCTTCAATTTTATTTGTAAAAAAACAAAACAAAAGAAAACACTGAAGAAGAACCAAATTCTTGTGAATTGTGTTGTTGTTCCATTGTCATTGAAATCAATTTTAAAATTATATATGCTGTAGAGACTGAAAAGAAAAGATAGTCATCTGCAGTGTGTAGAGATTTCTTTCATGAACTTTAGCGATTTGGTGAATTTGAATGTTTCTGAATTTTTTGTGGATTCCAAAAAGAAAAATATGGAAAACTACTCAGAAAAAAAGGACAGTTTTAATAGTTCATCTTTAAAAACACGCTTAAAGACCCGTACTGGAAAGAAACCATATTCTTGTGATGTATGTGGCTTTTCTTTGACACATAAATCAGAGTTGGTCCGACATATGCGAACACACACTGGAGAAAAACCATATTCTTGTGAAGTGTGTTGCTCTTCATTTTCACGGAAGTCATATTTGGTAGGGCATATGCGAACACACACTGGAGAGAAACCATATTCTTGTGAAGTGTGTAGCTCATCTTTTTCTCGGAAGTCATATTTGGTAGGACATATGCGAACACATACTGGAGAGAAACCATTTTCCTGTGAAATATGTAGTTCTACTTTTTCACGGAAGTCTCATTTGGTGGGACATATGCGAACACACACTGGAGAAAAACCATATTCTTGTGAAGTATGTGGCTCTTCCTTTTCCCAGAATTCAGATTTAAACCAACATGTACGAACACACACTGGAGAAAAGCCATATTCTTGTGAAGTTTGTGGATCTTCATTTTCAGGAAAGTCAAGCTTAGTTCGCCATATGCGAATACACACTGAAGAGAGATCATATACGTGTAGAATTTGCAGTGCTTCTTTTTCATGGAAACCTCATTTGGTAGAGCATATGCAAACACACACTGGTGAGAAACCATATTCTTGTGAAGTGTGTGGCTCTTCTTTTTCATACAATTCAGATTTAAATAAACATATGCGAACACACACTGGAGAGAAGCCATATTCTTGTGAAGTGTGTGGCTCTTCTTTTTCACGAAAGTCTTATTTGGTGGGACATATGCGAATACACACGGGTGAGAAACCATATTCTTGTGAAGTGTGTAGCTCTTCTTTTTCTCGAAAGTCTTATTTGGTGGCACATATGCAAACACACACTGGGGAGAAGCCATATTTATGTGAAGTGTGTGCCTCTTCCTTTTCACGGAAGTCACATTTGGTGGGGCATATGCGAACACACACTGGAGAGAAGCCATATTCTTGTGAAGTATGTGGCTCTTCATTTTCACAGAATTCACAATTACTAGTGCATATGCGAACACACACGGGAGAGAAACCATATTCTTGTAAAGTGTGTGGAACATCATTTTCAGCCAAGGCAAGTTTACTGCATCACATGCGAATACACACGGGTGGGAAACCATAATCTTACAATGTATAAGAACACATACAAGAAAAGAACTTTGTTAAATCTGTGATTATTCATTTTCAAGTTTGAAGCATCTTATGCAGTCACCAGAAATAAATGATATCTGTAAAATGTGAAAACAACTCTACTTTTCAAGTTTTTGAATCATTCTTTATGAACAATTTAGCTATAAGAATACGTATCTGAACAAACATCAAGTACAAACCATATTCTTATAAAATAACACATACAAAGATGAAACACTTGAGAGAGTATGAATGTGAACATAAAGCTGAAGAATTTTTAACATATATTGATGAT